>CM060256.1:42730607-43073914 GCA_030684275.1 Acipenser oxyrinchus oxyrinchus | reverse complement strand
CTTTTGATTTTATAGAGGAGAATGACATCAGGAAAGGTTTCCTTTCATTGTAACCCAAAGTCCATCTGTTTCTAATAATGCTGCACAAACGTGATTTACTGCCTTGTACTTCGGTTCAAGTTAAGGATTAACATTATCTGCTAACTATTACAGTGTACTGATTGACACCTTGGAGTGCTCCTTCAGTGATCTTGCAAGGCACTTCTAAACAGGACTGTTTTCTTAAAGGAATAGCACTACTTTACCATGCTTTAGTTTGATTGTTTCTGTTTTTTTTAAATTTCTTGGTAAAGGCTCAGAGTCATGTTGATGCCAGTTTTAGTTCGTCTACTGGGGTTTGTTGGAGTAAAGTTGGACTTGCTCCCATGAAATTTATATATGAATGACTGCAGTAACTCAGCTGGCCTGTCTTGTTTGAAAGTCCATATGATTGATTTTCACAGGAGACCCAATTTAACATAAAAGCAGATTCCTGACTTTGTAGCCCTAGGTGTAGAGACAGTTTACCTCTAAACTATTTTGCTTCCTATGTCTACTGCAACACCTACAGCTGGTTTCACAGAAACTGATTAGAACTGTGAAACCAGCCGCTTGAGTACACAATGGGCTATATTGGGTTTATTTATAACCGGCAGTGGAGCTAAATAACACCACTGCTTTAAGAGGGGTTATTAAAACATTATGTAAATAAAGGGCCCAAGGTTATTAAAATCAAACAGCTCTTTAGTTTATTTCTGTCATATTTAGGTTAAATGACAGCATTTCTTTTTTCAATTGGATAGCCCTCATTGTGAGTTCAGGTTTTTCCATGATGTATATTTTGGGAACCTCTGTCTGTTTTTGTAAATCCTTACTTTGCATCTCAGACTTGGTGCTTGGTGATAGCAGATTTTATATTCTTTTTCCTGCGAGTCACATCCTAAATATTTAATGATGAACTATAAAATGTGCTTGTGGTGCCTTGGTGAGAACATGTCTCTCCCTTGTCTCTTATTTCTTGCTGAGCACTTGATACAGCTCAGTATTACTAAAAAGTAGATCAAGCGTAGGGCGTTTCTTAGTGTATAACAGTCATTCGTACAGTCATCTGTCTACTCAAACTCTTATAAACAGTAACTTCTTATAAATCACAAAAGCAAAAGTCACAATCGGGAAGTGATTTGGAATATAACAAGTAGTGTTGTTTAGTTTTTTAACTGGAATTGTGCCGTGTGTTCAGTGCACAGGATGACGTCACTACATCCTTGGGTTGATTTCCTATATGTGATTTATACCAGTATTTAGAATTAGGACTCTTTTACTATTGTAACAATTAACTGTTGTTCACGAATAAGCTCTGATTATTCCATTTATTAAAGGCATTTTAGCACCCCACTGTGGTCATACCAAGTCATAACAAGCACATTCTGCACTTCAGTAAAAACAGGGGTTGGTGGACACTTTGTTACAATATTGGCACTGTGCATTATAACAAAAACACTGTTATTAAAGGTGCTTCTTAACATAATTATTTATTTTTCTTAAATTTAATTTAAATTTTCCCCTGATTTCTTTCTGTGACAGGGCTTACCCAACAACAAATGGAGAATAACCTTTGTGAACGAGCAGTATGAGCTGTGTGACACCTACCCTACTGTCCTCATGGTGCCTTTCAAGGCCACTGATGAAGACCTGAGGAAAGTGTCAGCCTTCAGGTCCAGAAACCGGATACCTGTGAGTATGAAGCAAACACAAAACATACAATAATTAAACACTGCAACCACCTGCAAACTTAGTTTGTCATAGTTTTGCATATTGGTGTTTATTTTAAAAATTATTATTATTATTATTATTATTATTATTATTATTATTATTATTATTATTTCCCAGTTTTTCCAAATAATATTGGGTTAGTGTGTAGCTCTCAGTACACAGACCTTATTAAACAGCCTTGTATTGTATTAAAACAAATGTTATGATTTATTGTTCTGTTAATGTATCGATCGAATGTGAAGTCATGGATTAACTTTATCAGTGCTATCACATGCTTGATAGGACACATTTCGGGAGAGAATCATTATCAACCAGATAGCTTTTGTAAACCCCAGGAATTTCACTGTAAAAATCATTAAACATGCAGGGCTTGTCTACAGGGTAAGCTGAGTCGTTCTTGGTGCTTTATCTAGAAATAGCAACGGAAACATCAGACATTGAGTAAGACTTCTTGTCAAAATGTTTGTCATTGAACATATTCCATTGTAGTATTTCTATATTTAGCATCCCTTCCTTGGCAGGTGTTCGTGATGTGTCTGCTGTCTCTCCTGCTTGTAGGTGGTGTCCTGGATTCACCCTGTGAACCAGGCGGTTATCATGCGCTGCAGCCAGCCCCTGGTGGGGATGAGTGGGAAGCGCAACAAAGACGACGAGCGCTACCTGGATACCATCAGAGAGGCCAATGGGCAGACTGCCAAACTCACCATCTACGACGCAAGGCCCAATGTCAACGCAGTCGCCAATAAGGTAACACGAGAGAGCTTGGATACAGTGGAGAAACACATGCTTGTGTTGCATGGGCATTGTCTAGCACACGTTATTGAGAGTGTCACAATCTGGGGATAAATATTGATGTTTGTCTGGCTGGCTGTGAAGTATATGCCTTTGTTGTCACTTTTTTCATACTGTCAGCCTTTTATTCTCATGCAAGTAATTAAGCATGCTGTGTGATTTTGCAAGTTGTATTTGGTTGTACAGAGTAGTGGCGAAAAAAGTAACTTATGCAAGGCTTTCGTTTCCTTCTGTATTGTGTGTCTTTTTTTGTGCATGACAGTTCAGCGTGAGAGGTAACGGCTGGACATTTTAGTTACGCTGTGTTCAGAAATTAGGATTTAAGAGTTATGTTTTTGTGTACTGGCTGTACTGGTTTTACTCAAAAGTGATTCCTGTTCAGGTATTTATGAATGGGAATAAGAAGAGACCTGCACTCGTTTCTTGTTTGATGACCAAGAAAAAAAACTGCATTTCTAAAATGTTCAATTGTACAAAGATACCTAACTTAAAGGTTTTAATAAAAACGTCTGTTTAGCTTTTGCAATTTATTTTGTTTACTAAAATTAGTGTTTCAATTGTTTTTATTTTCGCTCAGTGCATATTCTATGTGATTTCCATCTTTCACAATATTTATTCAAATGAATAAAGGACAATTTTTAGATTAGGTTTATTTATAATGTAACAGGTTTAAACAAATAAAATGTTTTTAATTTGACATTTTCCCAAGGAGTGCTGATAGTGGGCCGCAGTGCCTAATGCAACTGAACAGGAGGGCCTCAGGTTAAAGTTTGGGAACCCCTGTTGTAGATGACTTTACGTGACTACATTCATTTACATACATTGCAGATTTTACATGCATTCCTGTTTTTTCCAGCCAGTGTAATGTACTGTAGACATGTTCAGTAAGTAATGGCAGTGCTTGTCTTGTGTGCCAGGCCACAGGGGGCGGGTATGAAGGGGAGGACGCCTATCAGAACGCAGAGCTGGTCTTCCTGGATATCCACAACATTCACGTCATGAGGGAGTCGCTGAAGAAGCTCAAGGACATTGTCTACCCACAGGTGGAAGAGACACACTGGCTTTCCAGCCTGGAGTCCACGCACTGGCTAGAACACATCAAGGTGCACCTGCTCAGCAGCTCAATCCCTATCATTCATGTTACACTCCATTGCAGTGATCATGTGCATTGGTCTGTCATTCTCCATGGAAAATGTCTTCTGTTTGGCTGTAGAGAAACTGGAGGGCATAGGTAATATGTATGTGTGAATGTATATGGCAAATTATACTTGTACCTAAGTTTTCACAGATCCCAATTAGCACTAATCTTGGACCACTTAATGTTAGGTGAAACTGCCCTGTAAAGAAAGTTTTAAGACTGAACTGAAACATGATTGCACAAACTTCTAAACAGATCTTTTATAGAAAAACTGTATTTTATTTTTCCTCAGAATTTAGGATGGAGGTATTCTCGCCAGTGTTTGTTTTGATTTTTAAACATTCCTGAATGTTTTTTTTTTTTTTTAATTTGTGTGTTTGTTTTTCCCCAGCTGGTCTTGGCAGGGGCTATCCAGGTGGCAGACAAGCTCTCGTCTGGTAACTCGGTGGTGGTGCACTGCAGCGATGGCTGGGACCGCACGGCACAGCTCACCTCCCTCTCCATGCTCATGCTGGACAGCTACTACAGGACCATGACTGGCTTCCAAGTGCTTGTGCAGAAGGAGTGGATCAGCTTTGGACACAAATTTTCTTCTGTAAGAAGAATTTCTAAAATGGAATCAATCGAAAAATTAGGGCTGCAACGAAGGGTACATTTTGACCTTCGAAGGTTATCAGTCACAGTCACATTTTACTACTACTACTACTACTAATAATAATAATAATAATAATAATAATAATAATATGAACTTGCGATTTGTAAAGTGACCCCAGAGATTGGATGTGCCTCCATGATACATGACACAGTTTGCATTCAACTTTTTTTTTGGTCATCTGGGCATTTAACAAAAAAAATCCCAAACAGCAGAGGAGTTAAGACATTTCTTCTTTCAATACAGCTTACGCAATACAGCTTACACTATACAGCACTTTGTGGTCAAGGTGGTGAATGAAGATATTTGCCTCTAGTTAACATGAGCTGGAGGGGGGAGGGACGGACGGTGTTCAGTTTTTTCTAAATTAAAATGTTTAGTGTTAGCGTATATTTTGTATGTTTCAAACATATTCTACCATGGCACTTCTCTTACACTGTCTTGTACACTAGGTATTCAGTACATATTTTACTGAAGCAATACAACCGCTATAGGTACCCCAGTGCTTTTGGATACTATACCTTGCTCCATACACGGCTGTGGCACCATAGAGAGTTGCTACGTGTAACGATTTGGTTGGATTTTAATACAACAACTTTTGTTTACGTAATATGCATTATACAAATAAAAAGATCGAATTTTGCATGTGAGTGACATTTAATGTGTGATTTATAGTATTCACACATTGTCAAACGGTTTCTGTTAAGGGAGAGAAAAAACAAACAAACGTACAGTGCGTGAATGGTGTCTGACAAACCTTCGAAGGTTTAAAACAATCTTTGAATCCCTGGCTAGCGAACAAACCTTCAAACTTACTAATACAGCCCTACTAAAAATGTTGTAGTTTTCGTTTGTTCAAGCTTGTTAATGTAGTTCTCGGGAAAGGTGAGGGACAATAGCACTGGCTACTGCAGTGCTGCACATCTCTGGCCATCGAGATCTATTGCAGGCTGGGTTTCTGTTCCATTCAGGTCCCCAGTAAAACAAGCAAAACGAACAAATGCAACTCATTCATTTTTTTATTGAATGTAATCAGAGGTTGAATCTTGCCCAGGACTACAATCACAGTTATTTTATATCAAACTGATAAAGGTAAATAATCTCAGATAATATATGATTTTAGTTCATTTGATCACGACAGGTTCTATAATAAAAATTCTGTCGAATTGTGTAGCAAGAGCAAACTAAGGAATGCTTTGTTTTGTGTTGTCATTATTCCATTTAAGTTATACCTATCCATAGCTATCAAACACTCAATAGTGCTGAATTAAGAAATACTAAAGTAAACTAAAATTAAATGACATACATTTTGACTAGAAGTCTGTTCAATGTTGACTTCTAGTCAAAACATTTGTCATTGAATTTTTGTTTCTTTTAGTATTTCTTAATCAATACCTAACAACTTTAAACGCGTCAAAGAGAATAACTTGTTCCGAGTATCTGGACTGACCTGAATTGGTTATTTGTTAAGATACTGTTTTAATACTGTATCTAAGGATGATTATTGGAGCTCTGTTGAGTTCACAGAAACTTGAAAAAAGCTTTGTTTTGATGGAGCAGTAAAGCATTTGTTTGATTTCTCTACAGAGAATCGGTCATGGGGACAAGAATCATGCCGATGCAGACCGGTCTCCGATTTTCGTGCAGTTTATTGACTGTGTGTGGCAGATGACAAAACAGGTAACAAAAACAAGGTAGAAAAAAGCAATCCCTTTTTGTTAGTGTTCAGGTTTCAAGGGACAGGAAGCGTACAGCTAAAACTACTATGATCAGACATTGGTGAGCAGTTAATTCACGTGTCATTGTCTTTACTTTGTGATGACGTACAGTGGATAGCAATTGAACATTTTGAAAGAATGTAGCACACAGATACCCAAGGAATTTAATATTAGTGTCAAATTAAAATGATTGCAGGACACTGAAGGAGAAGTGTTTTGTTTCCGACTTTTAATTCTGATTTACTTTCTTAACAAAACATTTACACAGCAAAGGCTACATTGAAACACAGAGCCAGCAGGCCACTCCACCCTGGCCCCTCCCAAGCAGAGACTGCCAGTCTTCAGTTCAGCCAATGGTGTGGTATTTGTTATACACTGATGTCACTGGGGCTAGATTGAGAACACCTACACAGATACTTGTAAATATAAAACAAACACATTTTTAAACCATATTTACACCGTGTTTTATTTATTTATTTATTTATTTATTTATTTATTTTTATCTAAGGTTAAACAATAACTATTAATAATCAGCCCTGATTTACCATTGACGGCATACACATTGTCACTGTCAGACCATGGAGTCTCAGAACATGTTGTACATCACACAAAGTTACTTGTATAGCCTGACTAGACATGACATGGGGAAGCCATGGCACCTGTCTGGAGAACTCATTCCAATTGTGACCTTCGCTGGATTCAACCCCAGGCCTCCAGTAATGAGAGGCTAGTGAATTAGCCTGCTGTGCCACAGTACTGGTTCTGATTTCCATAGCCTTTCTTTCTTTTTAGTTTCCTACAGCGTTCGAGTTCAATGAACTGTTCTTGATGACAATTCTGGATAACCTGTACAGCTGTCGGTTTGGGACATTCCTGTACAACTGTGAAAGTGTCAGAGACAGCATGGTAAGGATGAATACCCCTTTACAGTTGCCATGGGTGTGGGTGCATGCCGATGGCTCTGCCCAGGTTTTGCTTAAGTCTTGTGCTGCTTTAATCATTGTATCCTCTTGTTCCAATAACACATTGGGGAAACATCCAGTTACATAAATATTATATAAAATACATATCAAACATATTAAATCGTAGAGGAGTATACATCTGGTAAACATTTGCTTGGTCTTTGTGTTTTCTTCTGATGTTTTTTTTTTCTCTTCTCTGTGTGTCATTGCAGTATATTGTCACCAGTATCATTCAGACTGTTGTTTTGAGTTTTTTTCTGGTGATTCCCTATGCTATGCAGCTTTTTACAAATATCCAGATGTGGCTTATCGGTGTGTTCTAGGTTAATCAAATCAACCGCTTTAGTTTTGAGTTGCCAATGTTATACCACCACTCTTGTTGTCCGACATCTGCCAGTGCACTCAACTACTTTATCTTTGTGTTGTTTTCCAAATAGTTTAATACTTATTGTTCTGTAAAATAAAGCTATATTTTTGTACTGTAAAATAAGTTTATTGCCAATTTGCAGTTTTGGTAGTTTTTTTGTTTTTAATAACCCTCATTGTAGTGCCATCTTCCCTGCAGTGCCAGTTTTGGACCTGCCCAGAATCTGTATAATCAGGAAGGACTGTATTCATCTTCAAAAACCATTACATATGTTTTAGGAATTATACACATGCCGTAACTTGGACCTGTAATGTAAAACATGCTCACTTCCAACTTTTAAAGTTATTAGGAGAAAACTATTTCGGCCAACTGTCACTCCTAACTGGGAGTGACACAGCCTTAATTCAAACCCGCTACTGATGGAGGCAACTCGCTTTCAGACGAGTCCTGCTGAGACTGCTGTGGCTAAGACTGATTAGCTTCGATTTCATTTTGTCTGCAAAAAGTCAATGCAGGCGTGTTTCTGACACACATCCTTTGTTTGCTTTCAGGAGGTGAAAGAGAAGACTGTTTCTTTGTGGTCTATGATCAACAGTGAAAATGGGAAGTACATTAACCCTTTCTACACCAAGGAATCGAGCCGGGTGCTGTACCCTGTAGCCAGCATGCGCCACCTAGAGCTCTGGGTGAGCTACTACATCCGGTGGAACCCAAGGATCAGACAGCAGGTAAGAACAGCACCTCCCTGATTTGTCTCAAAGCTGGCAATGATGGCTAGGGGCCCGCAGGTAGAGAGGTACGCACTCCTGCTGGTCTGTGAGGAAAACTGGCTGAGGATAATTGACCTCATTGCACATCAGTGACCCCTGCTGGTCAGGAGCTGGACAAGTTCATTAGCTTGGTAACATCCATTCCTTAAGTTGGGCAGGTGAAAGAGGTGGTGGGCTTGACAGTGGGAAGGGAGGTCACCGTTAAGTAACATTTTAATTGACAACTCCAGTTCTGGAGGGCCAGTCTTCTCCAGGGGTAACACGTATATGGAACAGTTCCCTGTGTGGAGGATTGAGTGTTCCAGTTAAACCGTTAAGAACAGGTTTGGATCAAAGACCTGGAAGGGGTCAGAGATGCCCGCCCCTGATTTTAAATATTGTTATTCACTACTTGAGAAGGAATGGAAGACGTCTGTAGCGATTAGAGTTAAGGGGCTAGTTTGAATTTGTACCAAGCCTGGGCGCACTGGTGGAACTCATTTCAGTCTGCCTGTCTGTCGTTTTGTTTCTTAAAGCAGCAGAACCCAGTGGAGCAGCGCTACATGGAGATGCTGGCTCTCCGAGATCAGTACTTGAAGAAGCTGGAGGAGCTCCAGATCTCAGACTCCCCCCACATCGCCAACAACTCCAACTCACCTGCGTCCCCCACGCAGCTGGTCCACCACGTACAGACTCCGCTTTGAAAAAGTGCAAACCTGTAAATAACATGCGATACATCACTCCTATACGCCTTCACGTTTAGAAAAAAAAAAGCCTTAAACAAAACAAAAAAAAACATTGTCTTCTGAACTTAAGGAGGACCTTGAGTTGCACTAGATTCAGTCTGTGCCTTGATCTTGATTTCACTCAGTTCCACGTTTTTAATGGGTTATTTGAAGTTGTATTTAAATATAATGGGAGTGAGGGGAGGTCAATGATATAGAGAAGAAATTATATTTTAAATGAGATGCCCCCCTGCACAATATAACTAGCCCAAGGTTATTTTTTTTTATTAAAAATTGGAAAGCTGTTTTAAGCAGATAGTGGTGAGATGGAGAAACAGTTTTTTACAGTCATTTTGTATTTACCTCAGTAATTTACTGTTAAGTTCTGTAGTTTGTAAATTTTAGGTATTTTATTTAGTGTCAAGTGTAAAGCTCAATAGTTTTGTAAAAAAAAAAAAAAAAAAAAAAAAAGTAGGTTCTTTAAAAAGTAGGCAAGAAGTAGAATTGAACTTTTGTAAATGTACTGTTATAGAACTAATACCCCTATAAAAATGAGAGATGATTAGTGGATCGTGTAAGCACTGCTGGACCCTGGTGATTTCAATTGAGGGGGGTAGCAGGTTCACAAATGGCTATTTAGTTCATTTATTTTCTGTGGGGGGGGGGGGATTGTGGAATTTTTTTAATTGTATATTTACATAGGATTACCATTTAATGAGAGTATATTCTGCCTTATAGTAAAATGAAACTAGAAGTACTATATTGTTAGGCAGTCCTGGACGTTGTAAATAATTCTGATTGAAGTTAATTTAAAAGTACTAAGGTTTAGTTTGCTTTGAAGAGGCCTGTAATGAGATCTGAAGCTTTGTTATGAAAGTTTTGGTGAAGCCAGAGCCTCGTTCTACTGCAGTGCATTGAGCTCCTGATTTTGAAAGAGATGGTTGGTTTGTGGGAATGTAATCTTTTGTGTTTTGAGGTGAAAAAGTGTGGGGTGGATTGCATCTTTTAAAATGAAAAAACAAACAAAGGTCATTTAGTGATGGGACAAACGAGAGACAACAAAAGAATATTCAAATTTAAGATTTGTAGCTGAAAATATCTGAAAATGCACCGCTGTGTTACAGGACATTGGTGATATTCAAGTCAGTGTCTTTGTGGGCCTCATTGGGGCTGTTCCTGAAAATGGCATCTAACTTCCAATGACCTTAACCAGAAAACAAATTAACCTTTAGGAGCTGCAGAACCACACACTGGTATTACCTTACATGGTTAGGGGTGGCCATTGATATAAACCAGTTTGAATGAAAACAGCAATTTTAGATTTAGCCAACACTAGGCTAGATGCAGGTGAAGCCCTCCGTATGTGTTTACAAGCAAAACATTTTGTATTATATTCAGTGGCATTCTGATGCTTCCCCTTAATTATAACAGTACCGTATATCAGGAGTAAAATAAACCCACCAAATTACCTGACGAAGCAAAAGAGAGGAGCGCTGTTCCATACAGTAGAATGTGTGTTTATTTCAGCTGTCGGTTAATACAAGAGTTGAAGGTTTTCGAAAGTATTTTTGTTTTAGCAGTATACAGGGTGGTTCAGAAACAACGCACCACAGGAAGAGTAGAGTCATGGGGCACATGCACTGTACAGTCTTGATGAACAAGTGGACTTTTTAGTCACACAGTCCTGTAATATTTAAATACTTATGTATGTAAGTCATGGGCAAAGTGGTCGCAGTGCAGCTGAGGCCTTCCGTGTCCAAAGTTTTGTATAAATTACCATGTTCTAGACCAAAGGAAAAGAATATTATAATTTTCATTTTTTTCCCTCTGGTGCATTACTGTCAAACAGTATTTTTTTTTTTTTCCTGAACACCTTTCAATAAATGTTTGTTTGAACATCTGTGCCAGCATTAATTATTCATAGTCCTCACTGGTTAAGCTAGCTTTGCAAAAGCAAAAGCAATGTACAGTAAATGAGCATGAGTGTGCCAAAAAGTGGTTTCAGTGTGTGACTGCCTTTGCTGTTAAATAGAGCTTGGTCTCTGCCAAGCACTCACTGTGCTACTACAGAGAATTCTCTCTGGCCGTTAACACAATTTTCATTAAAAGCCTACCATTGGACTTGCATACTAATCATGGCTAAATTGTCCACCTAATGTTTTTTTTCAAAAGCCATGGATTGATTGTTTTATTAGAAGTGGGTGAAATTGTAGGTGAGAATTAGTAAACCCCAGTGTCTTTTTTTTTTTTTTTTTAAGTCGTAAGCATACTGAAAGTTGTGACTTATTTTAAAGAATCATTTATTTTTTCTGTCGCATTGTCAGCGTGAGCAGTTCTGGTTACTGTTTTGGAGCTGCAGTTTTCCATTAGGCTTTAGGCTGGAAAAAATGTAGAATCTTTCGTTGCATTTCTTTTTTTAAAAGGACTCAACACATGCTGCTCTTTTATATTGATGTTAACAGTGGCTGCTCTAGATTCTGCCACAATTTAAATAATTCATACAGCCTTCTTTGTGTACCACGATTGCAAGTATGTGCAAAACCAGGGAGGGACTTGTTTTAATGTTGGCAGCATTAGCAGGGGTTACATAAAAAAATTACACACCTGCAATATAAAGCACATACTGGCCAGTCCCTCACATGACGGATTCATTTGTTCTGCAAACGGACACTTATCGTATCATCTCTGTAGTATATAAAAGCTGCATCTCCCTGCTGCAAGACAGCAGATCTGATGGCTCGTGGCAGGCGCTTCTGTAACCAAAATGTCATTAGGAACTGATGTGATGACTGAGTCTGTGGACAGTCCCTGAGTCTTTGATGCAAATTAGAAGCAGTTGCATCTAACCACCAGAACAATTTAAACACCCCACAGTGTGTTGGCTGCACACCCTCATTGACCGTGTTGCTGCAGGTGTTTCTCTTTTTTGGTCCATCCCTGTAGATTTGCTACCATTAAGATAAATTGAAGACCCCACTGGGTATAACAGGGAAAGGTGTAAAAGAGTGCTGACCAAGGCTTTAAGACCCATTCTCACTGGTATTTTATTAGCATTAAAATATTAGCAATGCTCCCCTTAAGTTTTACCTTTCTGGTGTTCATGCTCCATCATTTGGCTTCTCTGTCACTCGGATGGTCTCAACCTCACTGCTGGACTATGGGTGTGAAGCTGACAAATACAGGTAAGTTACCGAGAGGCAGCCATGTTATTATTTTTTTAATCTGATTATCTTTAATTAAAACAAGCAACACATATCTTTTAATTTAAAACGAGCGGACACCTGCAGGGCTGGCCTTTGTCCACCAGGGGTGTGATCAAGTGAATATGTTTCATTGGAGGGGAGCGGGATTGTGGGTGTGATCAGGTGAATATGTTTCATTGGAGGGGAGAGGGATTGTGGGTGTGATCAGGTGAATATGTTTCATTGGAGGGGAGAGGGATTGTGGGTGTGATCAGGTGAATAGGTTTCATTGGAGGGGAATTGTGGGTGTGATCAGGTGAATATACCATTTGTATTTATTGTTAATATTCTTTTTGCTTCTTTAACCTCAATGTGTAGCCTTAAGATTTTAAAATCCTGCTCTAAGTTGACTTGTATACCCATTTTCACTGCCCCTGTATCATTGTTTAAAGTAGGGGTACTTAACAAAAGAATCCCATAAACCTTACCCATCGTGGACTTCCATTAGCTGTATACTGCATTCAAGGAGTCACAGTTTCACTTCCTACTTGTAGGACTTTGCACCTCAGCAGTGTCTTCAAGGTGAATGCATGTTAGTGGCTGTAAAGCAGGCCAGTCAATAAGGGAAGCAGCAGACTGGTGTAAAGCAGGCCATTCAGTAAGGGAAGCAGCAGGCTGGTGTAAAGCAGCAACAAGGGAAGCAGCAGGCTGGCTTGTGTCCAGGTGACAGGACCAAGGAAGTGCAAGACTACCGGAATAAAAGGCAAGCAAACTGATGAACGTATTTTACGTCTTTTAGCACCAGAGATCAGATTTAAAAATGAAAATACGTGTCTGATGTAGCATGTGTTTATTTAAAAACTGAACATTTCAGACCTACATGGCGACAGTTGAGATTAATGTAACTATTTAGTTAGATAAAAGCATTTCAAATAGAAATTAATCCATAATGATGAGTGAAGCAGTGAACATGGATTTATTGATGCAAAAATGGAAATGGGTTTCAAACCATTTCAGAATACATTTATTAAAATTCAGTACAGAGCATGAGAGAGCACATAATCCCCATGCTATGCTTAACTAAGACATCTGACTTCTTTGCAATGTACCACTATCAGAACAATGTAGTATTGCAACCCCAGATGCTTAAATGTGTTTTGTAGTGTACTGAATACATGCAGATATTTTACACTACATTAAAATACATTTTACTTGTGGCAAATGTTGGCTCAATTTTGTATCATCATTGTTGAAAATAAAAAATCATAATAATAAACAAATCACCTGTCCCTGGCTGTTGAGCTTTATTTTATCCATTATCATGGGCTACTTGCAACCAGTTCTTCCTTTTTGTAATGTAGAAAACAGAATCCTGCACACTGGGGAGCTGCAAGCCTATTGTCTCAATTGTGGCACTTAACTGGCATCTCTAGCTTCTTTATATCTTTTGTTTCTTCTTTTAACTGCCTCTATGTAAATGACAAGTGTTGACTTGAAAGTGGTCTGCCCCAGTTTATCATCTCCGTGGAAATGTTTTCACTGTGTTTGAAGATATTTCATTTGCATTACTGTAAAACAAACTTAGGATCTCCATGTTATGACAGTCTATAGGAAAACATTTCCCTTACATAAAACAAGAGTCCCATTAAGACTTCAGAAAGTTTGTCATTTAAAATGATTTAATTCTTCTTCTTCTTTATTTCTTAGCAGACGCCCTTATCCAGGGCGACTTACAACTGTTACAAAATACCACATTATTTTTACATACAATTACCCATTTTTACAGTTGGGTTTTTACTGGAGCAATCTAGGTAAAGTAAAAATAATGTGATATCTTGTAACAATTGTAAGTCGCCCTGGATAAGAGCCCTAACCACTACTCCACACTGCTGCATTTGTAAATAAATATTTAGTATTTATTTACAAATGTAGTCCCATTTGGGGGGGGGGGGGTCAAGTTGGCCAGCTCATAGGTAGTCCTGACCTCAGCCATCAAAATAACTCAATTTTACCTCAATTCAATGAACTGCAATAAAGGAAAATCAGGGGCAGACCACTGCACTAAATCTCCTGGGCTCAGTTATTGAGATACCAGCATGTGATTAATGCCTGGGTCTGTTCATGGGATGATCTTGAGCCATGGCTCATTGCTCTCCTCAGTATGACTCTTTTGGCTTTCCATTGAAGGTTCTTAATGGGGTTGAAAAGACTGCAAGGACAATCAGCCGTGTCAGGTAAACGCAGCATCATTTTATAAGCAGAAAACTAAGTGGTGTAGTTGCTACTCTTTAGTCAGCTTTTTAGTAAACTAAAGCTTTTTATTATTATTATTATTTTCTGTTCGTGATTGTTTTGTAGAGCTCTCAGAACTCCTTGGTAATTGGTATGACTCCCAAGTTTTAGCCAAAATTGTCAGACAGCTCAGCATTTTGCATCGTGCACATGCTCTAAATAATCGAATAATACAAAAAAAAGTTTACATAAAATGGATTCTTTATTTAAAGAAAACAGAAAGCTGCATGCTCCCACGCTCTGTTGATTATACAAAGCAATTATTTTTGGCACAGCTGCAGTATGCTATGTGTTTGAGGCACACAAACCTCTGAGCTGTACTAGGGTATAGGGCCGTTGCATCCTGGGTAATCGCAGCAGTGGAGCTACACTGGAGGGAGATACTGCTGCTTCCTTATTCAGACGCTAATCGGCGGAAGCGTTTTGTTGTCGAAGAAACAAACACAGGAAGCCCCAGCACCAGGAAACCAAAACGCCCGTCTCCCCAAAGCCAGCTGGGGCTATTGACCACGAAACACAGACTGAAAAGGAAATAGGAAACTGAAATAGCATGGAAAAGCTGACGGCAGGAGCCGGAGGAGGCGGCTATAGCGCAGAGCAGGGCTCAGCTGTTCCTGGAGTCGCTAGGAAACCACCCAGACCACTCGGAGCAGGAGTGGGGTCATCCAGGCAGCCCAGCGTGGAGGCTTTGGAGAGGTAAACAAACCTGCAAGCGAGCGAGCAGTGCACGCTTACCTGCACAATAACACATATAATAGGGTTTACTATGTAAGCAATATAACTACTTGTTTATTGAGTTGCACCAGCTTCTAAAACCATCACCATTGCCACATATTGCATTACGTTAAAGTGTTTTTGTAGCAATTGAGGTTTTAGCTGCTGCACAAAGTACCCTCTTTTATAATGCATACCGGTGCATTGTAATGATAGAAATGTATAGTGCCTTCTTTTTACACGAATGCAGCTATTGTAAACGCTTCTGTCACGCTGTGCAGTGGACAGGTTTGCTCGTGCTCTACCTGCAGCAGCAGGTGGTTACGAGTGTCATGCAAGCTCTCTGTAGTTCAGGACAGCAGTGCAACAATGTAAACGAGGGGCTTCTCATTTATGGAATTATTTTCTACTGGGCAAAACAATTAAATACAGAAGATGAGGACTGTTTTTGAAGAGTGTTTAGAAACCTTTTCTTTGAAGTAAACTTCCACCCTCTCCAAAACAGGTAGTACGGTTTCACAAACTGCAAACCCGATTTAACTGATCTTAATGGGCTTTTTCAAATGTGGACTTCGTTACCAAGTGATATAGTGAACTATTTCAGGAGTCGCACTTTTGAAAACCATGCTGTTACTGCCTTGTTTGAGAACATGGCATTTTGAATGTCGTCTGCCCTGTTAAGTTGATGGGATATCTTGTCCCTGTGGGTAGATGGTTTGGTGTTATGGAAACCTAGCTAGAAAGATTGGTTCTGGAAAAGGTCATGCTTGGGTTGTGCACATACCCTGATCTATATAAAATCACCACGCCTTTGGAGTGATAAAATATGAATAAAACTAAAAAGCCACATAGCCTAGTACAGGAGTTAGTATAGTGTACATCAGCATACTGTTAGTGAGATATTATAAATGGATGATAGAACAGTGAGTTATTGAATAAAATACCTCCTAGCACATAATAGCAATATTTTGTGTCAATGAATCGGTCCCCTTGCTTTGGAAACGTTGCTTTTTAACCCAAAGGGGTAGGCATCTGTTTAATGTCTGTAAACATCTCTGTGCTATTGTGGATGGAAGCGCAGCAACTATACCCTTAGGATGAATTCAGACGTTGAAAAAGACACGCTTGTGTGTGCTTGTCTAAGACTTTTCCTTATTTCTACTCTGAGGTTGTGATTGAATGTTATGGCTGAAAGTAAGGCTAACTGAAAAGTAAGGCAAAATAAATAAGAAAGGCTTAACTGTGAACCACTGTAAAAAAAAATCTATGTGAAACTGAAATAAATACTACAATTAAATTTGAAGATGAATGACATTACTAAATCAAGTACTTTTACACAGCAGGTTTAAATGTTTCCTCTGTTGAATGTAGATTTACAGCCTCAGATGAGGGTGTAAACACATTCTTTTAAACAGCATGTTTACTCTGTGAAGTGTCGGTATGAATCTAATGGCTGTGTTTCCAGTCCCTCAGGATCGCATGTGGAATGGTGTAGACAGCTGATAGCAGCCACTATCTCCAGTCAGATCGCTGGCCCAGTGTCGTCCGAGGCCATCTCCCGGGATTACAAGGTTTGTTCCTTATTTTATCCCCCAGAAATGGGAGTTTAAAGTTACCAATCTGTAGTGATCCTCTTTGTAAAGATTGATTAACGGGGCACCCTTAAATAGAGCGCATGTTTCATTTAAATGTCCTTTTTTCTGCATTCCCCTTACTCCTCTAGGCTGTTTGCAATCCTTCTGTGGTTCAGCATGGGAAGTTTGATTACTGATAAAAGACCACATTACTTTTTAACCTTTTTCTATTCTTCAACTCTTTTCTAAAGCCCCATTTAAAGCCCATGTCGCGTGTAACTGCATCAAGATGCATCGGCGCATGTTAAAGTAGCTGGGGCTGGCAGAGTTGAAAGGTCATGCTGTGATATGATTGGAATGGAATGAAAAGGTCAGGCAAAGGCAGATCTAGAGCAATACTATAATATTTCGGCAGCATCGTTATATTTTGGAGCATCATAACTAAGAGTCGCTTATAATGATCGAAAACATCAGAATGTGCAAGGAGGACATCGAAATTACATTTGAAGCTTCCTACTCTGTGATGTTGTGTGAGTCTGGGGGCCCCCAGCAGCCCGCGGAGAGATTTCTAATTGGTTTGTGTTTCTAACTGACAGGTTGGCTGGAGGCCTGATCTGAGGGTAAGAGTAAAGCTGCGGTGTGTCAAGCTCCTTCCTGTCTTATGCTAAAGTATATTAATAACCTCTGTGCAGCCTCCCCTTCCTGTCTCGTTGCGGTCTTCTTTAAGCCAGCGAACAGGCTCTGACTAAAAATGTTACTGAACAGGCTGTAAGGTTTAAAACAAAACATGTTACTTACTGTATTGCAATAAGGGAAGCAGTCTGGAGTAGTGGTTAGGGCTCTGGACTCCTGACCGGAGGGTCGTGGGTTCAATCCCAGGTGGGGGACACTGCTGCTGTACCCTTCAGCAAAGTACTTTACCTAGATTGCTCCAGTAAAAACCCAACTGTATAAATGGGTAATTGTATGTAAAAATAATGTGATATCTTGTAACAATTGTAAGTCGCCCTGGATAAGGGCGTCTGCTAAGAAATGAATAATAATAATAATAATAATAATAATAATAATAATATTGCCTCCTGTGCTGCATGTATTCCTATACATACTCTATATACCTGGCGTCCCCAAACCTTACATTTGCTTATTCTGTGTACAGAGTATATGGGTATTCATAACTGTCATCAAATGTGTCTGCAGCATTTTCATCCTTTTCGCACTACATAGGCTGTGCATTTCACTGACCGGCAAAACCTTGTTATGTGAATTGGGGGTAATTTTGATCAACTTTGCTGTGATAATCCACAGCAGTATTGTTCCTGTTTAAAAAATATCAAACCAATTGCAATTCTGTTGAAAAAGCACATCTGTTCATTGAGCAGGCAGCAGCAGTAAGTCATGTATATTGATGTAACCCTACAATCTGTTCAGTAACACTTAAAACATGCTCCAGACCTGCAGATGCTTTACAGCAAAATCTTGATCCAAGACAACGTGTTAACCAGACGTCTGCAGTCTGGTCCAGTGAAGTACAGCACATTAAATGGGTTGTGCAGGGTTCGGATTGCAATCGATTCCAGATCGGGAAAGTTATTTTAACTATTGCATTGCTAGTTTGGATAATATAGTTTCAAATACACTGTAACTCAGTTTTTACATGTCGTTGTTTAAAATAAGTATGTGTTGTTTTTTGTTTTTTGTAGGCAAGTTTAAATGGGCTTGCTGAGAGCTCCAGAACTTTCAAATCACAATGCATTTTGATGCAATTTGCTTTTGGCTGAATTTGGGCAACAGACTTGAACATAAAGAGCTGTTCTATAATCCAAACTCAAGTGGTGCTATTTTGGATTCCTAACTCAAATGTGCAATCAATTGAAATACATATTTGGGTTTCAATGTTCATAGTAAACGTACAACCAAAAACAGCAGATGGGAATTCAATGGAGAACCATGGAAATGTAAATATGCAACAAATGCACAACAGTCACTTGACCAAATTCCTTTTCCAACTATGGGTTTTATTTGATCAATTTATAAGCCACCCCTGGATTTTAGTAGATCATTTTACAACACTGCCATACTTAGCCATAGCTTGACTTTTAGAGCATTTTACAGTACCAGATAACCCCCTGGATTTCATGAACCCTCTACTGTATTTGTATTGTTAAACCCAGGATAACCCCAAAGATCCTCTGTGCAGTAAAATCCTCTAATAAAAGCAGGAAGGTATAGTTTCATCAAATCAACCCGTTGGTCTGTAGATACGTATCCTTGCGCTTGTGCAGAGTGGTGGCAATCTTAGGGATGCTATTGTCTTTTCAGCAATATAATCACTTCTGTCAGCAGAACTTCTGTACTTTCCCAATTCTCCTGTAAAGAGTTTAAAACACTTAATGCAATTGTTTGCTTCTTTTTAATGAACAGGTATCCAAGAGGCCTCCTCTGCCGGTAAGAATGACAACAGTATTGGGCTTCTTGTTGTCTTGTCTGTTGTGCTAAATTGAACCGTCTGCTTTGTGTTTTTTGGGAGTGACTTCAGTTTGCCATTGCAGCCTTTGAGAGAGAGTTGCCACTGTCGGCAGATATGGTATAGACTCCTGTGTGAAGAGGTTTCATTCAGGATGATCAATCGATGAAATGCTTTAGAGAGACCTGTTCAGTTGTAATGTGTGCATTCTTCCATAGTTTCACCTTCTGGGCACTTTAGACTCCTCATTAACCAAATGTTGGCATACCAGTTGGTTTACTCAGGTAATATCAGCTGCAGGTTTCCTATATAACTTAAGATACGCTGTGCCACAGTGCTTCAATGAAACTGAATGACAAAGAGTTTAGTGTGTCCTCTGAAATAGACATACTGCCCTGTACCGACAGCACTGGAAGGACTGAATACAGTGCTCTACCGGTCAAAAGTTTTAGAACACCCCCATTTTTCCAGTTTTTATTGAAATTTAAGCAGTTCAAGTCCAGTGAATAACCTGAAATGGTACAAAGGTAAGCAGTAAACTGCCAGAGGTTAAAAAAAAAGTTTACGTTACCAAAAACTGAAAAATAATGTACATTTCAGAGTTATACAAAAAGGCCTTTTTCAGGGAACAAGTAATGGGTTAACAACTTACAGCTGTTCTGCAGCAATGGAAGTAAATTAAGCCTTGAAAGTTGATGCTAACAATTCCTACATGTGTCCCAACTTTTGTTGATTACTTACAAACCCTCTGTCTGTATAAAAGCAGTGTTGGAACAGACTGTGTTACTACACCCTCTTAAGCATTATTTGGACAGTATTGTACTGCAGGAAGTAGTATATTGCTATCATAATGGAAAGAAAAGGCAATTAACAAAGGAAGACAGACAGACCATTATAACCCTTAAAAGTGTAGGTCTTTCCTTTAGAGAAATTGCAAAGAAAGCCAAGGTGTCAGTGAGTACAGTTTCCTACACCATCAAAAGGCACTTGGAAACTGGAGGAAACTCTGACAGGAAGAGGTCTGGCAGACCCAAAGCCACAACAGAATCAGAAGACAAGTTTCTGAGAGTCAACAGCTTGCGTGATAGGCGGCTCACAGGACAACAGCTTCAAGCACAGCTTAACACTGGTCGAAGTAAGCAAGTCTCAGTTTCAACTGTGAAGAGAAGACTTCGAGCTGCAGGTTTGACAGGTCGAGTGGCAGTAAGAAAGCCATTGCTAAGATGACAAAATAAGAAAAAGAGGCATGCCTGGGCCATGAAGCACCGCCAGTGGACTACTGAAGACTGGAAGAAGGTCTTATGGACCGATGAATCAAAATTTGAAATCTTCGGTTCATCACCCAGGGTTTTTGTACGCTGTCGAGTAGGCGAAAGGATGGTTCCTCGGTGTGTGACACCAACTGTCAAACATGGAGGAGGAAGCGTAATGGTCTGTGGCTCTTTTGCTGGATCCAGAGTCGGCGGCACCCTGAACCAAAACGGCTACCACTGCATTTTGCAGCGCCATGCAATACCCTCTGGTATACGCCTAGTTGGTCAGGGGTTCATCCTACAGCAAGATAATGACCCAAAACATACCTCCAGGCTATGTCAGAACTACCTTAGAAGAAAAGAACAAGACGGTAGGCTTCAAATCATGGAATGGCCAGCACAGTCTCCAGACTTAAACCCCATCGAGCTGGTTTGGGATGAACTGGACAGAAGGGTGAAAGCAAAGCAACCTACAAGTGCAACACATTTGTGGGAGCTTCTGCAACAGTGTTGGGAAGAACTTTCCGAACAATATTTGATTTCCATTGTAGAAAGAATGCCACGAGTGTGTTCGGCTGTTATATCTGCAAAAGGTCGCTACTTTGATGAGTCAAAAATTTAGATTAAATTTTGTTAAACAAAACGATTCCATGATTTCTTTTTTTATCTCCAATTGTTTATTTGTTCTATGCTTTAATTTCAGAGTACATTGAGACATTAAACTGCGTAAATTTCAATAAAAACTGAAAAAATGGAGGTGTTCTAAAACTTTTGACCGGTAGTGTAGAATAATAATTGAGCGCTTTTCTACGGCTCTAATGCAGCGCTGCTGTTAAAGCTTGGCTCAGCAGCCTGTTTTATTTCTCTGAGCTGAGATTTGAAGATGCCCTCCATGGCTGCAGTAACACAGATTGTTTTGCCTGTTATGTTTGGACAGAAACTTCTATGCAGAAATAATCTATTTAGTGCAATGCTGTAAATAAGCTTCAAATGATTCTCTTCCTATCAAGGGCATATTGTCAACTGTCCATTTATGTACACATTTAGTGATTTCTAGACATGATAGTATAAAGACCTCCTATGATACTCGTCCTTTCTTTAGTGATTAGTATTTTTCTGTAGTTCATTTAACACTTGGTAACATAAGTAAAAAGTAGAAAAAAAACAATGCCTACCTTATTAGAATTATTTCTTGGTCTACAGACTGGTAGAAATCAGTTTTGTCAAGTCTTATCTTTTTTTCCAGATTCATGTGGTTGCATTTTCCTGTCACATGGAGCCTGTTGGCAAGCACAGTCACGGGGGTGTGAATAGAGTAGAGGGGAGGCAGTGGCTCCGGCTCTCACACATTCAATCCACAGCTATGCTGCTGTAGGGAGGGGCTGAAGCAGAGGCAGTCTCTTGTGTTTGGATGCGCCTTTTAACAAAACAGGCGACGGAAACTGCTAAGGATTCTTATTGCAGTTCTATTGAGGCTCCATGTCTCTGAATGGGGGGGGGTCTTGCTTAAGGAAATGGAAGGGTTATTGAGAGTATCAGAATCTGGTTGTGTACGAAGGCATCTGTCTGTCAAACTCACATTTTACATGTAGATACAGTGGATCTAGGACATGGTGAACTGCTTTTTCATGTTACTGATGGCTCTAATTTGAATTTGCAGCAGTCTTTGAATTTAAACAACTAGCGTCAAATTTAGTAACTGATTTATGCCTTGTTTCCACTGCCTTTCCCAGGTATAGCTGAGCTGGACACTCTGGGCTAAGTGTAGCTGAGGGAGTGTTTCCACTGATGCTCGATTATACCTTAGCTACACCTCGGACGGGAGTTTAGTATCTTATACCAAACAGGGCCAAACTGTGCTGTATGGAGGTACGTCATCGCGAGGTGTGTGCTAAAGAGACACACTGCTTTGAGTCATGACGCTTTTCTCCCATTGTGTGACAAAACCTAATTAATAAGACTAGTGAGAGCTGTTTGTTCAACTTCATCCATCTTCGCATATATGAAATCAATCCCACAATCCAACAAGACCTTTAGCTGTTGCACTATGACCTTTACTGCCGCACTACTACTTCCTGTGTCAGTAATACCTGACAAAATGACACTGGAACACAGACAGCCATCTTTAAATATACCTCGCCCAGACCGGCCAGCTCAGCTATCCCTGGGAAAAGGCAGTGTAAACGAGATATTAGAAATAGCTGAGCTGAAGCGTGTGGACACGTGTGAACTTCACACCTTTATTATAACAATACCTTACTGTAACAATATTTCCTTTTCTTTTCACACTACAAATACAGTTTTAGTGGGGAAAAAAGGGGCAATACATTGCACTACAGATTGTTTTAGATTTCCGACTATGGGTTTTATTTGATCAGTTTATAAGCCAACCCTGGATTTTAGTACAGCATTTTACAGCACTGCCATAATTAGCCATAGCTTGATTTTTTTAGAGCATTTTACCAGATTACCCCCCTGGATTTCATGAGCCCTCTACTGTATTTTTATTGTTAAACCCAGGATAACCCCAAAGATCCTCGGTGCAGTAAAATGCTCTAATAAAATCAGGAAGGTATAGGTTCATCAAATCAACCCATTAGTCTGTGCAGAGTGGTTGCAATCTTAGGGATGCTATTGTCTTTTCTGCAATATAATCACTTCTGTCAGCAGAGCTTCTGTATTGTCCCCGATTCTCCTGTAAAACACTTCATGCAAATGTTTGATTCTTTTTAACGAACAGGCATCCAAGAGGCCTCCTCTGCCGGTAAGAATGACAACAGTATTGGGCTCCATGTTGTCTTGTCTGTTGTGCTAAATTGAACCGTCTGCTTTGTGCTTTTTGGGAGCGACTTCAGTTTTCCATTGCAGCCTTTAGAGAGAGAGTTGCCACTGTTGGCTGATATAGACTCCTGTATGAATAGGTTTCATTCAGGATGATCAATCAATGAAGTGCTTTAGAGACCTGTTCCGTTGTAATCTGCATTCTTCCGTAGTTTCACTTTCTGGGCACTTTTGACTCCTCATAAACCAATGTTGGCATACCAGATGGTTTACATGATCTCAGGTAGTGTCAGCTGCTGGTGTAGCTGAGGGGGTGTTTCCACTGATGCTCAAGTATACCACAGCTACACCTCAGACAGCAGTTTCGTATCTCATACCCAACGGGGCCAAACTGTGCTGTATGGAAGTACGTCATCGCGAGGTGTGTGCTGAAGAGTCACACTGCTTTGAGTCCTGAAGCTTTTCTCTTATTGTGCGACAAAACCTAATTAATAAGACTGGAGACAGCTGTGTAAAGACTGAATATAAAAAAGCCACACATGTTCAACTTCGTCCTGCAAATATTAAATCAATCCCACAATCCAACGAGACCTTTTACTGCCTCACTACTACTTTCTGGGTCAACGATACCTGACAAAATGACAGTGGAACGCAGACAGCCATCTTTACATACACCTCGCCCAGACCGGCCAGTCTATACATTGCCAATACATTGCACAACAGATTGTTTTAGATTTCCAAAACACACCTATATATTCAAGGTAAAGAAATGACAAAAGAGCAGGTGAATACATGTATTCAATTTGAATGAAATCTTTGGAAACTACAAGAAATGTCGTTGATGAGTAAAACAAAAAGCTCTTTGTTTTTTATTTGAAAACAAGTCTTTAGTCTGTGCTTCACCGCTGCCTTCATTTCACACAAACAAACGAATGGCTTTTTGAAACTGGCTGCAGCACTGTGGCATCGCATTCCAAACTTCCAGTCTTTCCTGTAACCTGGTGTTTTCTGTTACTGCCTTTTTTAATGTTGTTTTTAATTGTCCCGTGTGTTCTTTCAACTCCTGTCTACCTTTCCTTTCTTTTCCCTTTCTCCTTCGTTTCTGCTGCACCGCACTCCTTCCCTCCCTGTCCAGGACTGTCCGGACGGACCCAACAGCTATCTCTCAGACGCTGACCCTGAGCTCACACCTCACACCTCGGCAAGTTGCTGCTTCCTTACTTGGTTGACTTCTCCTTTTGGGTTGAGCAGCCTGTGCTGTGCTGTGCCTTGCAGACCGAGGCTGGAGTTCAATTTGAATTGTTTTATGGCACCGCTGTCCATGTAGCGGCTTTTGAGAGGTACCAACAAAACGAAACAAATAGAAACTGTGATGCAGCAGTTTTTGCTTAATATACAGCAGTAGCTATGGGCCTGTAGTATTATCATTCTGAGCTTGCTTTGAGCTTGTCTGAGTTCTACCTTGTCACATGAATATAGGCTCAGAGCAAGCTCCAAGACAGAAACATTATAATAACTCAGTACTGAAGAATGGAACACATTGCCAGTTACCAGTAGTTGAAGTGACATTTGAAGTTACTTACTTCTTAGTCATATGACAATCTAAGACACTTTTCCATATTTGGAGCTAGACTGATACTTTGTGTTATACACTTGCACTTGTCTTTACCACAGTCATTTTAAGTCAATATAGTGATAGCACCGCCATAATTTCAAATTTAATCCGGCCTTGGTTTTCAAATTTCATATGATTATTCATATAAACTAACTCATTAGTCAAGTCAATGCTAACGTACTGTGTTCGAGCGCTGTGTGGTGTAGCCAGACAGCAGAAAATCTTTACTTTTCTCTTAACTTGCGACAACGTTTGCCGTCACTGTTCAAGGCAGATTGTGGGGAAGTGGAGAAGCTTATTAACGGTGTTACACTGATATGCTTCCCCACCTCACTTCAGAACATGTGCTTTTAAGGAATATTTTCGGGGGCTGTTTTTGCTCTAATAGATACCTGTAGTAAGCATAGGAAATAATGACCATAGCAGAGACAACAAAAGAGAATGATTAAGAACACATTATGGAATATTAAACAGTAAGAAATTAAATGTTCGGAACCTTGTAAGTCTTGTTTTTGTTCATTTATTTGTTGGATTATGTACATTTAAAAAAAAAAAAGGTTTTTTAAATATCCTGATAAACATAGTGAAACTAAATCTGTTAAATGCACATATTAACATTCTGCCATGTAGCTGGTTTCACAGACCCTAATTCACACTAATCTTGGACTGCCTAACCTTAGTGTGAGTGTCACCTGGGGTCTGTGAAACCAGCTGTTTATGTTCAGTTTCTTTCCCAGTTTCCTACAAGACAGTATCCTCTTTGCGGTTCTTAATCACTGCTCTGTAGAATTAGCTTGTCTATTCAGAAGCTCATTGTTGCTGTTTCTCTGCTGAGTTCTGAAGGCTGTTCAGAAACAACAGGGTTTTGCGTGTGGGTGTGTGCACATTGTGGTTCTGTGGTATGAGAATACAAAGGCAATGGAATACGTCAGGGTGTGTGTGTGTGTGTAGTGATTTATAAAAGACTGAGACTCACCTGTGGGTTAAATCAATGTCAGGCTCTGAGGGACGGGAACAGGCTGGCACAAATGGAAGAGGCGCCACGCTTTCCTGGGGAGTCTATCAAAGCCATCGGTGAGTGCCCTATTCTCTCTCACAGCTAGTTTCACAGACCCGGGTTCATATATATATTTTAAACCTTACTATATCGATGTCAGACTCTATTAAAAAGATTAGTATTGTCATTTAATTTGCATTCCAGAAAACAAAACAAAAACCGGTCCTGTTGGCCTTATTTGTCCCTAGGCTTGGTGTTATGTTTGTATATTTATATTATTGCCTTGATTCTCTGAGTAAGTTTGCTTTGAAAGTGCTTCAATGCGTTGTTGTGAGCTGAGTCATGGCTTGCTAATGTTTTATACAACGACTTTTGTATTTATAGAAAAATAATAAAGTTCAGAAAATTGTATCGGTTAATCTAAATGATCCTTTTTAAAGATTTTGTGAGGCTGACCTGTAGAGGAGGTTTTTAAACCTGCAGTTTCCACTTCTCTCCTGAAACTCCCCTTGTGGTCTCGAAAGCTAATGTATTTTATAATCATCTGCTGATCTTATTAAAAGATATCTTTTATTGTCTTATGCATAGGAGAGAAGTTCTCTTTGATAACATATTGGAAGCGGTAATGTGTTTTCTTTCCGCAGCTAAAGATGTGATGTATATCTGCCCTTTCACTGGAGCGGTTAGCGGGACACTCACTGTGACTGATTACAAACTTTACTTCAAGAGCCTGGAACGGGTAAGCACCCAATGAAGCAGTCAGCTTTCCTCTGCAGCCTCTCTACTTTATTGATAGAGTAACTTTGCAATGCATTTCCTCCTCATACCAGTACAGCCAAATGCACACAATCAATAACATTCGTGCAGCACTGTCAATCTCAAAGCACTTTACAGAAACAGCTACCAACATTTACAATTGAACAAGCTAAATACTGAACGAATAATGCAATTGTGGATCCTGGTCACATTTATTCATACTGTGTCTTGGGAAGCATTTGTCCAATTGTGACAAAAACACAAGCAGATTTATCCGCCTTGGGGTACTGTATAAAAAGAGGATGTTTGTCTGTCTGTCACACATCCATTTTTATATTTATATGATGAACCGCTTATCCATGTGTGCTGAAACTGGATAAGGACATAGCACTGTAAAACACTGTTAAACACTGTTAAACTTACACTTTCACATGTGCATAGTGTACAGTGAGCATCAGTCGTGCTGATCTAGTTTTTCAAGATACTGATCGCTGTAGAATGTACAGCCATGGCGGTAAATGATAATCACTGGCATGCTTGTTTTAAGCTTCATTCTGCATAATGTACCATATATAAAACAACTGAACTATATTCCTTATTCATATACAGTGTGTTAAGCAGTGTGAGCCCTAACCTGAAGCATTTCCCCTGCAGGAGCCACCGTTCATTCTGGATGTTAATCTGGGAGTGATCAGTCGACTGGAAACCATCGGAGTCCAGAGCCATGGGGAGAACTCGTGCGGGATGGAGATTGTGTGCAAGGTACAGCACAGCGCTATAGCAAGACTGAGTCTGGAGAATCACTGTGCTGTGCTTGCTGCTGGAGGCCGTGTGCTCTCTCATGTTAATATGAGCTTTCCCTACTGTACTGGTGCATGTCCTTCTTGCACATTCCCTACTTTATCCAAGGCGACTTACAGAGACTAGGGTGTGTGAACTATGCATCAGCTGCAGAGTCACTTACAATTACGTCTCACCCGAAAGACGGAGCACAAGGAGGTTAAGTGACTTGCTCAGGGTCACACAATGAGTCAGTGGCTGAGATAGGATTTGAACCGGGGACCTTTTGGTTACAAGCCCTTTTCTTTAACCACTGGACCACACAGCCTCCCTAACATCAGGCATCAGCCTCCCTAACATACAAACATCAGGATGTGTTTTGAAATGCGCATGTATTCCTGTAGTTCAGCGTTGGAGTAATACCTCCTCAATTAACACTTATATATCTATATATATGTATATATGAGTGATATGGCATTCCCTGTTTACTGCAGACTATCTGTATTTGTTCCAGTTTCACACTGGGCTGTGTTCAACACAGTAAAAGCTGTATGGCTCCGTACATTTGATTTTCCTTTCTGACATGGACAGGATATGAGAAACCCACGCTTCGCTTACAAACAGGAAGAGCAGAGCAAACTGGAGATCTTTGAAAACCTCACCAAACATGCGTTTCCCGTTTCCAACGACCTGGTGAGTACCGGGATCTCTATTTCACTAAGGGAGTTGATTCCAGAGACAGAACAACAACCCGAGAGAGCACCTCACACTGCAGTCCAATTCCTCCTATGCTGTTTGAGATAGCAGACCCAATTTCCATCCCCAAGGTAGGGACACCATTCCTCCTCCCCATGTAATCGGCTTGTGTAACTTTTTTCTGAAACTATTGAAATTGACATTTTCAAACAAATTGTGGGCCAACGGGTTACTTGACATCTTGCAGAGAATAAATATGATTTGTTGGAAAGTTCTTGCAACAAGCTTTAGAGTGAGGAAACTCCTCCCCAGGATTTGGTCCAATTGAGCTGAAATTACCCTATTGCGTGAGATTCAATCAGTCTTCATTTAGGATAGTTTACCTTTAGTAATGTGGCCTCCTGTTCAGTCTCTGTGATAGCATCTAGCGTTTCACTTGAATCTTGAGACCCATCAGTATAAAGTGTATATATCTTGCTGCTTCCAAAGTCAACAGTAACATGGTAGAAAACGACCTTGTTTCAGTGCTCCCTTGGTTGACTGTAACCTGGCTGTTGGTTATCTCACACACACACACAACCCTTGTTTTTGTCTTTTAGCCCCTCTTTGCGTTCCTGTATAAGGAGAAGTTTCCCGTTGACGGCTGGAAAGTGTACGACCCTGTAGCTGAGTATAAAAGACAGGTAAAGCATTCAGTGAGCAATCTTCCTCAAAGTGCAGGGACCTCTCAAGGGTTTAGAGTGCTTTTATTTGAGTGGCACTCGGTTTTCCACTTCAGTGGCTCAGGTTGAGATCTGACCTGGAGTGTGAATCCCACGTGGACCCTGACAATGATAATAATGGAATTGCAATGTGCAAATTATAAAGTGCTGTGCGAAGACTATTCAATTCAACGCATTTTTAAAACCAGGACTGAGAGATCCGTCTCATTTTCAAGGGGGTCAAGTGAAAAAAAAAAAGAAAAAACTAAAAAGCCATCAAAATTTTAATTTAGCATTACAAACCCAGTGCCACACATACAGAAGGTGCGCATAATCACATGGGAACAGTTCCTGGAAGATTACAAAGATTTGTGTAAAATCAGGAGTTTAGCGTGTTATTGCCAGATACAATCTGAAAATTCTTCACTTTTGTTTCTATAATTTTGCCTTTCGCACATCACTGCACCCTCAAGACTCCTGTTCTCCTCGACCCAAAGGGCCCTATTTTGAAGCAAGTGCAAAGGCAGGGATGGAAATAAGACTCATTGCACCCATTTCAGATTTTACTACAAGCTTGATTAGCCACACAGTATAGGTAACAAGCTCAGGTGTGCCTGGTTAAACGCATAGTAAAACCAGGAACAGATCAAACTGCTGTGCAATAGGAGCATTATTTTTGCACAATTTGCAGGAAGGAGCAGTGGAATTATTGCTCCAAGTTGTTTTTTTCTTTATCTTGCACTTCAGTTGAACTCCAGGGTTACCTCCAAGGTTACCTTGTGGTTTATAATGCCAGTGATCAAGAAATATAACTTGTATCTAACAATTCTACATAATTATAGGCCTATTTCAAATCTTCCTTTTCTTGCAAAGATATTAGAAAGGGTAGTTACAAATTAACTGCATCAATTTCACACAGTGCATCAATTTCTTGCTGACACAAAGCAAGATCTATGAAAAATTTCAGTCTGGTTTTTGCCATGCACATAGTACTGAGACAGCACTTGTTAGAGTATTAAATGATCTATTAATTGGAACTGACTCTGGCTATTTATCAGTTTTAATTTTATTAGATCTAAGTGTTGCTTTTCATACCGTGGATCACTCTATCTTAATCAATCGCCTGCAAAATTGTGTGGGTTTATTTGGAGTTGTTTTATCCTGGTTCAAGTCTTATCTTTCTGATAGGTCTCAATTTGTTTTAATTAGGAATGAAAAATCTGCATTGTCTGAATTAGTTTGTGGTGTTCCACAGGGCTCTATTTTAGGTCCTTTATTATTTTCTATTTTATATGCTCCCTCTGGGTGATATTATTAGCAAACATGGAGTACATTTAATTTTTTTTGCAGATGACACCCAGCTGTATTTGTCTCTAAAACCCGGTGATGCCTCTTTTGGGACCAATATAGTATCTTGTCTTACTGACAAAGGACTGGATGTCTCAACATTTCTTAATGTTCAATGCAGAAAAAGAGATGTTTTGTTAGTGGGTTCATCAAACCAGCTAAATAAGCCTGAATTATTTGGCCTGGATTTCAGCAGACTACCTTCTGAACCTGTACTAGAAATGAGAAATGTAGGTGTGATCTTCGACCCTACTCTTTTATTTGAGAAGCATATAAAAAAGATTACAAAATCTTTTTATCATCTGAGAAATATTGCAAAACTTAGACCTATAGTTTCTACACCTGACACTGAAAGACTAGTACATGTCTGTATCCTCCAGACTAGTACATGTCTTTGTATCCAGAATTGATTATTGTTATGCGTTATTTTCTGGCATCCCAAAATGTTTATTGTCTCGTTTGCAGCTGGTTCAAAATGCTGCTGCTAGAATCTTAACTAAAACCACCCGCGTATCACCCCCGTGTTGGCTTCTTTGCATTGGCTTCCTGTAAATTTTAGAGTTGATTTTAAAATACTGTTATTAACTTAGAAGGCCCTAAATAACTTGGTACCAACCTATTTAGGAGAACTGCTTACCCCATATATCCCCAATCGTAACCTTAGATCCCTGAATATGAGATTGCTGGTAATCCCTAAAATAAAGTATGTTAAATGAGGAGGAAGGGCTTTTTGTTATAGATCCCCCAAACTTTGGAATGAGCTACCAACACCTGTGAGGGAAGCTGAGACTCTATCTGTTTTTAAAACAAGACTAAAAACATAATTGTTTGAGCTGGCATTTTTATAATATATATGTATCTATATATCTGTCTCTCTCTCTATATATCTATCTCTCTATCTATATCTGTTTTAGTTTTATTGTATCTGTTTGATATGTACTACTTTCTATTTTTATATATATATATATATATATATATATATATATATATTGTGAGACAGCAGGGAGGGGGTTAATTCCTCCCTAGAGGAAAACTTGTGCGTAAGGCACATTTTGGTTTGGTTTTGTTAATTGTTTGATTGTTTTGTTTAATTGTTTTATTGTTTTATTATTGATCATTACCGGCACCTGGCTACTATTGAAAATTGGAGCCAGGTGCCCGATTAAAGGAGAGCAGTCAGTCTGCTCTGGGCTGCTGCTGAAGAGGGTAGAAGCCCGACTGTGCTGGTGTGTGGGTACAGCCGTAATTTAAAAGAGAAAAAAGGTAGAGTGAGTCCTTTTTGTGTGTGCTGTTCTGTGTGTTTGTTACAGGTAAACAGCTTAGCTGTCCTGTGTTTAATTTAGGTTCCTGTTTTGTTTTAGTTATTGCTCAAAGAAGAGCTAGGTGTTTGTTTTGTTTATTTTGTTTTGTGTTAATTAAAAATAAGCGCAACGCGCTTCAAAAAAATCCATTAGTGTGTTGGGTCCGTGTTTTAAAGGGGCAGCGAACCGGAGAAGAGGCGGATCTTTTACATATGGTGGCAGCGAGTGTGAAGCCCTGGAGACCCAAACATGGATTTTAAAGAATTAATAGAGAGGCTTAATAAGAACACCGCTGCTCAGGAGGAGCAGACAAGGAAGATGGAGAGGCAGACACAAGAGCTGGGGTTGGCCCGTGGATAATACCGGGCGGGAGCCAACCGAACTGGAGCTGCTTCTACAAAAGTGGGAGCTGCCGTCCCGAGCCAGAGGGATGGAGCTGCCATCCCGAGAACCAGAGGGGTGGAGCTGCCGCTTCCAGAACAACCAACCGTGCAAGTGAGTCCGGCGTTGCTGAGGGAGGTTCCCTGTCCCGTCATCGTGGACACCTGGCGAATGCCCAGACCTCCCTGCGCTGGACCTTGGTCCCAGGTCGCAGTACAGCCAGGCACAGTCGCTTGCCTGGTCCCTTACTCCACTCCCCTGGAATCCCAGGCGTCACTGCGCAAAGAGGCAGGCGTGCGCTACATGAGGGCAGAGGTCACTTGCGTTCCCCCTGCTGATTGCTCCGCTCCCTTGCCTAGTGCTCACGCTCCACCTGGGATTCCAGAGGTCGCTGCGCAGGTCCACAGGCTGCGCCTCTGCCTGTCAGTCCTGGCTCCCGGTCACCGGTCTGCGCTGTGGTCGCCCTGGACAAGCCGTCTGGGTCCCTCCTCGCCGGTCCTGGGTCCCTCCCTGGAAGCGCCCGGAGGGACCAACCCACCCTCAAGCCCGCCCGTGGAAGAGGCGAAAATTGACATTTGTGGACTTGAGGGTGGGTGGTCTTTTAAGGGTGGAGGGAGGTGGCCGTTGTATGGCCGATGTCTTGAAAAGACATGGGGGATGTGTGAGACAGCAGGGAGGGGTTAATTCCTCCCTAGAGGAAAACTTGTGCGTAAGGCACATTTTGGTTTGGTTTTGTTAATTGTTTGATTGTTTTGTTTAATTGTTTTATTGTTTTATTATTGATCATTACCGGCACCTGGCTACTATTGAAAATTGGAGCCAGGTGCCCGGTTTAAAAGGAGAGCAGTCAGTCTGCTCTGGGCTGCTGCTGAAGAGGGTAGAAGCCCGACTGTGCTGGTGTGTGGGTACAGCCGTAATTTAAAAGAGAAAAAAAGGTAGAGTGAGTCCTTTTTGTGTGTGCTGTTCTGTGTGTTTGTTACAGGTAAACAGCTTAGCTGTCCTGTGTTTAATTTAGGTTCCTGTTTTGTTTTAGTTATTGCTCAAAGAAGAGCTAGGTGTTTGTTTTGTTTATTTTGTTTTGTGTTAATTAAAAATAAGCGCAACAGCTTCAAAAAAATCCATTTGTGTGTTGGGTCCGTGTTTTTAAAGGGGCAACGAACCGCGGAGAAGGGCGGATCTTTTACAATATATATATATATATATATATATACAGTACTGTGCAAAAGTTTTAGGCAGGTGTGAAAAAATGCTGTAAAGTAAGAATGCTTTCAAAAATAGACATGTTAATAGATTATATTTATCAATTAACTAAATGCAAAGTGAGTGAACAGAAGAAAAATCTAAATCAAATCCATATTTGGTGTGACCACCCTTTGCCTTCAAAACAGCATTAATTCTTCTAGGTACACTTGCACAAAGTCAGGGATTTTGTAGGCATATAGTCAGGTGTATGATTAAACAATTATACCAAACAGGTGCTAATGATCATCAATTCAATATGTAGGTTGAAACACAATCATTAACTGAAACAGAAACAGCTGTGTAGGAGGAATCAAACTGGGTGAGGAACAGCTAAACTCAGCTAACAAGGTGAGGTTGCTGAAGACAGTTTACTGTCAAAAGTCATACACCATGGCAAGACTGAGCACAGCAACAAGACACAAGGTAGTTATACTGCATCAGCAAGGTCTTTCCCAGGCAGAAATTTCAAGGCAGACAGGGGTTTCCAGATGTGCTGTCCAAGCTCTTTTGAAGAAGCACAAAGAAACGGGCAACGTTGAGGACCGTAGACGCAGTGGTCGGCCAAGGAAACTTACTGCAGCAGAAGAAAGACACATCATGCTTACTTCCCTTCGCAATCGGAATATGTCCAGCAGTGCCATCAGCTCAGAACTGGCAGAAAACAGTGGGACCCTGGTACACCCATCTACTGTCGGAGAAGTCTGGTCAGAAGTGCCTTCATGGAAGACTTGCGGCCAAAAGCCATACCTCCGGCGTGGAAACAAGGCCAGCGACTCAACTATGCACGAAAACACAGGAACTGGGGTGCAGAAAAATGGCAACAGGTGCTCTGGACTGATGAGTCAAAATCTGAAATATTTGGCTGTAGCAGAAGGCAGTTTGTTAGCTGAAGGGCTGGAAGCGTACGAATGAGTGTCTGCAGGCAACAGTGAAGCATGGTGGAGGTTCCTTGCAAGTTTGGGGCTGCATTTCTGCAAATGGAGTTGGGGATTTGGTCAGAATTAATGGTCTCCTCAATGCTGAGAAGTACAGGCAGATACTTATCCATCATGCAATACCATCAGGGAGGCATCTGATTGGCCCCAAATTTATTCTGCAGCATGACAACGACCCCAAACATACAGCGAAAGTCATTAAGAACTATCTTCAGCGTAAAGAAGAACAAGGAGTCCTGGAAGTGATGGTATGGCCCCCACAGAGCCCTGATCTCAACATCATCGAGTCTGTCTGGGATTACATGAATAGAGAGAAGCAACTGAGGCTGCCTAAATCCATAGAAGAACTGTGGTTAGTTCTCCAAGATGTTTGGGCCAACTTACCTGCCGAGTTCCTTCAAAAACTGTGTGCAAGTGTACCTAGAAGAATTGATGCTTGATGCTGTTTTGAAGGCAAAGGGTGGTCACACCAAATTTGGATTTGATTTAGATTTTTCTTCTGTTCACTCACTTTGCATTTAGTTAATTGATAAATATAATCTATTAACATGTCTATTTTTGAAAGCATTCTTACTTTACAGCATTTTTCACACCTGCCTAAAACTTTTTGCACAGTACTGTATATATATATATATATATATATATATATAATGTGTGTGTATATATATATATATATATATATATATATATATATATATATATATATATATATATATATATATTTTAGTTACTGATGTTTACATTATATATTTCTTAATTTGATTTATCTCCTGTGGACCAGTGATTGCAGCACAAAAAAAAGGAATCATTGTCTTGCAATACATTACATCTTAGAATTCCAAGGGGAATAAAAAGGTAGGTGTTGTATTTAAAAGCAAGAAATGTATAAGGCAGTCCAACTTTAAATTCCTATCATTCATATGGAGGCCTCGTCTGCAGCTCTGTATAGCTTTAAAATAACCTACTTGTATAATCATTTTGTAATCTCGATTGACAAAATTGGAAAATAACAAAATTCAAAAACAGACTCTGTATGTAACCTCCCTTGTATATTCGTTCCTGTCATAGATGTTCTCTTAAACTTCAGCTCTGATATTCCCCAGGGTCTGCCGAATGAGAGCTGGACAATAAGTAAAGTGAACAGCAACTATGAATTGTGTGACTCCTACCCTGCTCTCCTGGTCATCCCCACCAGCATCAAGGACGAGGATCTGAGGAGAGTGGTGGCGTTCAGAGCCAAGCATCGCATTCCTGTGAGTGAGGGGCTCATTGCATTAGTGTGTGTGTGTGTGCTTCAGAGCTAAGCATCGCATTCCTGTGAGTGAGGGGCTCATTGCATTAGTGTGTGTGTGTGCTTCAGAGCCAAGCATCGCATTCCTATGAGTGAGGGGCTTGTTGCATTAGTGTGTGAGTGTGTGCTTCAGAGCTAAGCATCACATTCCTGTGAGTGAGGGGCTCATTGCATTAGTGTGTGTGCTTCAGAGCTAAGCATCGCATTCCTGTGAGTGAAGGGCTCATTGCATTAGTGTGTGTGCTTCAGAGCTAAGCATCGCATTCCTGTGAGTCAGAGGCTCATTGTTTTCAGTGTGTGTGCTTCAGAGCTAAGCATCGCATTCCTGTGAGTGAGGGGCTCATTGCATTAGTGTGTGTGCTTCAGAGCTAAGCATCGCATTCCTGTGAGTCAGAGGCTCATTGTTTTCAGTGTGTGTGCTTCAGAGCTAAGCATCGCATTCCTGTGAGTGAGGGGCTCATTGCATTAGTGTGTGCTTCAGAGCTATGCATCGCATTGCTGTGAGTCAGAGGTTCATTGTATTCAGTGTGTGTGTGCGGGGGGGTTTACAGTTTCCAGGGATCAGAAAACCTCACAGTTCATTACAGAATGTATATTCTAGCCAATTGCACCTATGAGGGTCCATATTGTTTTCTCTATCCATCCATCCGTTTGTACAAGTCGTCGAACTTGGTGATGTCTGTAGTTCAAGGGTTACACACATTCCTTCTGATGTGTTATGTGCACGAGATCATAATTGGACTAATACGTGCTCATGAAGTAAACAGCTCAGAGCCCTCTGGGAATAAGTGTACTTAGTGGGGTGCCGTGGGGAGACTATTCTCCCACTTTGTCAATTTTCTGTATTGAGAATCCCTGTTTCCTTATGTTTGTGGAGTGAGTGTAGTTCCAGAAATGGACACCAGGTGTCAGTGATAGGCGCCTACAGTCTCTTGCACAGGGAAGCACATTACAGCTCTTCCAGTGTAAATTTAAAGTCTTGTGAAGGAGTAATAACTCCCTTACAAGTCCCTTTATTATTATTATTATTATTATTATTATTATTATTATTAAACTTTATTTTCACTTGGACTGGTGAAGTCCATTTAACCTGCCTTCACAAATTCTTTGTCAAAATACAGGGATGCATAGCATTTCACCCATCCCAGGTTTTACTATGAGCTTGATTAGCCACAACGTATAATTAAGAAGCTCGGGTGTGTCTTATTAAACTCGGAGTAAAACCAGGAATGGATCAAACTGCTATGCAGAGGGAGTCTTATTTCCATCCCTGAAGTATTTTGCAAGCACAAAACATCAAATTCATATAATAAAAAAACAATGGGGAGCAGTGATGAAACATCGATTTGGATGGGAAATCAGAAATCTGTGTGTGTGGCAGGTTCAGAAACAGGGCTGTCGAATCCAGATCACTTACACACAATTATAATCACAAATGCATTGTAAGAAATATGATTTGTGAGTTTCATACATTAAGGGTTATACTTGCTGTTTACAGACAAAGCAGTTACCTTGCCCATTTATATTATAATCTCCATTAAACCCAGATGGCTGCAGCATCTCATTTGAGTTTTGATTTTGTTACCTTTTTAAATAATTTATTTACTGCTTATTTGATAGTATGACCTTTCAAAAGGCATGTTAAATATAGAAGCAAGTTGAAGCACAATGTCACGTGATTCCTCAAGACCAGGAAGCGAAAACCACACAGACCTTTAAGCAATAAGGCAGCCAATTAGAGCAACAGAGAAGGAAAAAAAAGCCATTTAATTGGCATTAGTAGCTACTGTATATTTCCTTTCATAAGGAGGTCAAATAATCAGACAGGCTGGGGAAGAACACCGTTGGGATTCATGTCTTATTAGATCATTAAAACAGACCCTGCTGAGTAGAATTGCTGGTCTGCCTTTGTATTTCTGAAGGGTGTTTGACATTCCTGATGAAGGGCTGCTCTGCTCCCTGCAGGTTTTATCATGGATCCACCCGGAGAGCCAGGCTACCATCACCCGCTGCAGCCAGCCCTTAGTGGGGCCCAGCGACAAGCGCTGCAAAGAGGATGAGAAGTACCTGCAGACCATCATGGACGCCAACGCCCAGTCTCACAAACTCACCATCTTCGATGCCAGGCAGAACAGTGTTGCGGACACAAACAAGGTGAGAGTCGGAACAGAGCTTAAGAGCAGGCTAGCGCCATCGTCGCATCTGATGCAAGAGCACAGAATAGAATTAGAGCAGACCGATCCGCTTGCTAGCGCCATCGTGGCATCTGATGCAAGAGCACAGAATAGAATTGTAGCAGACCGCTGCGCTCGCTAGCGCCATCGTGGCATCTGATGCAGTAGCATAGAATAGAATTGGAGCAGACCGGCTCCGCCGCTAAGCGCCATCGTGGCATCTGATGCAAGGGCACAGAATATAATCTTTTTTTTGTCCTGGTATTTTAAAGGTTGTTGTTTCAACTATAAAAAATAAAGTCCTTCCTTCCTTCCTTCCTTCCTTCCTTCCTTCCTTCCTTCCTTCCTTCCTTCCTTCCTTCTATTGTGAACTTGCTTTACCCTCTTGCTAGTCTTTCAAGGCTGAAGAGAGTGCATTCTTTTATCCTGTCTTCAAAGCCTGTGTCATTTAGATTAGCCCAGTTTCTCTCTCTGTTGTATTTTTTGTAGTGAGGTGACCAGGATTGGACACAGTATTCTAGGTGTACTCAAACTAGAGCATTATAGAAGATTAGCCTCACTTCCCTGGCCCTGTATTTCACACTTCTAGCTACAGTATAGAGACTAACATTCAGTTTGCCTTTTTTATTGCCTCGCCACGTAGGCGGGATACTAGGCTGTGATTGTTGAATGACAACATTTAAGGAGAATTGAAACCCGTGCCATACCACAATGTTGTGTGAATTATGAATCACCCTGTATTTAAATACTGATGGCTGAGCTAAAAAAGAGAATTAATATTAAAACATACGCTGAACCAGCCATCAGGTTTTCTTTATTCTTTTTTAAATGTTTAAATGTTCCAACGTTTCAGAAATTCGTATCCTGCCAGCTCAGTGCATATCCCCGAGTGAGAATGTGTTTGTGCTGCAGCTCCCCTATTGGAGATTTTATTTTTTCAGGCTAAAGAGGGCGGGTATGAGAGTGAGAGTTTCTACACCAACGCTGAGCTGACCTTTTTAGAAATCCCCAACATCCACGTGATGAGAGAGTCCCTTCGCAAGCTGAAGGAAATCACTTACCCCGTCATCGATGAGGCCAAGTGGCTGTCCAACGTGGATTCAACCCACTGGCTGGAGTACATACGGGTGAGCATGACGCGCTGGCCAGCACTTTCAAGCAGCCATCCAGAAAGATGGGATCGAATGCAGAACATGGTTAATGTGTTAGACGTTGTAACACAGCAGAATGATTATTTGTGGCTGTGAAAATGAAGGCTGAAAGACAACGTCAAGCCTTTTTATTTTGCTTCCCTATCCTTCTATCTCTGTCACTCTCTAAAATAGCTCCACATACAAGCAGACTGTGTACTTGTTTGTGTGATTAAACTTTATTAAAGAATTAGCAAGAAACAACAAAGGTGCAGGTAGGACCTCTTAAATAAGCCTGGTTATTGATTTGAAGCTTTTTAACATCAACATTTCGATGTTCTCCAAACTTCACCAAAGATTTCATACACATATTTGTAGCCTGTACATTCACTCTTTCATGTTCTTGCTGTACTTTTGCGCTTGCATTCAAACTGCTGTTTCAGCAGATCAACTCTACACACACTGTGGATTTGAGAACAATATTAACAATACACACTATCCCTTTCAGTCCTGTTTCCACTGAGGATCCTCTGAGCATGCACTGGTTTTCTTTTCAGAAAAAAGCTGGCGTTAAGCGGTAAATGCAGTCGCTTGGTATTTGGCATGCAAGGAGATGCCTGTCTGTCTGAATGATTGCTATGTCACACTTCTCTTTCTACCACTCATGTTTCCTGTCACTGATCATCGCTCTATCTGCAGCCGTGGCGGGGGAGGAATGTCGCTGACGCGCTTGTGCTTTTCTCTCCGTACCCAGTTGCTTCTGATGGGCGCCGTGCGCATCGCAGATAAGCTGGAGTCAGGGAAGACCTCAGTGGTGGTGCACTGCAGCGATGGCTGGGACCGCACGGCACAGCTCACCTCCCTGGCCATGCTCATGCTGGACAGCTACTACAGGACCATCAAAGGCTTCGAGGTGCTCATTGAGAAGGAGTGGATCAGCTTCGGACACAGGTTTGCAGTGGTAAGAAAGGGGTTCCTTTTGAAAGGCGGTGGGGACTCTACAGTATAGACACTACATTGCTGCTCTTTACTGAATACATAAAGATTACAAAAGTAATATGTAGCCAAATTGCGAGTTCCTGAAATAAACCAGGATTGTGCTTCTAGTAGCCTGGCACTAATAAAACTAAGAAGCATGTGATAGGAGTGTGCTGTGCTTGAGATCAGCCTTCATGCTCAGAACTGTGTTTCCAGCGTGTCGGCCATGGAGATGTGAACCACACGAACTCTGAGAGATCCCCCCTCTTCGTGCAGTTCATAGACTGTGTCTGGCAGATGATGAGGCAGGTAAGAGACTAACCCTTGTGTCCCTGCGTGTGCCTGTATACACGGATAGTTTTCCAATTTAAGACTGCATTTTATTTTTGTCATTTTTTATTTTACAATTGTATTCATATATTTTTTTTTATTTATTAGACTGCTCTTAACTGTTCTATTTTTAAAACTGCCTTTTTATCATTTTTTTTAAATTTTACAATTAAACAAAATGATCCAGTTTTATAATGATTTGGTTTTAGACTCAATTTTTCTATTTAACAAACTAGCTTTTTATTGTAGTTTTTCTAACTTTACACTAAAACCACGTTTTTTTCTCAGACTTGTGATTCATTAAATTTTGTATTAGATTGTTTTTAATTGAATGGTTGAGGAGGCTGTGTGGTCCAGTGGTTAAAGAAAAGGGCTTGTAACCAGGAGGTCCCCGGTTCAAATCCCACCTCAGCCACTGACTCATTGTGTGACCCTGAGCAAGTCACTTAACCTCCTTGTTCTCCGTCTTTCAGGTGAGACGTAATTGTAAGTGACTCTGCAGCTGATGCATAGTTCACACACCCTAGTCTCTGTAAGTCGCCTTGGATAAAGGCGTCTGCTAAGTAAACTAATAATAATAATAATAATAATAATAATAATAATAATAAAGAAAAAGGCTTGTAACCAGGAGATCCCCGGTTGAAATCCCACCTCAGCCACTGACTCATTGTGTGACACTGAGCAAGTCACTTAACCTCCTTGTGCTCCGTCTTTCGGGTGAGACGTAGTTGTAAGTGACTCTGCAGCTGATGCATAGTTCACACACCCTAGTCTCAGTAAGTCGCCTTGGATAAAAGGCGTCTGCTAAGTAAACAAATAATAATAATAATTTTTTTGTGTGATCCTTGTGATGAAAGGCGCTATAGAAATGTATTGCACTGTTAAATGACCTCTTATTGGTACTGGCAACATTATCACTGTCCATTTTACTTCAATATTGTACTGTGACCTTCAGCACAAGAAGTCACGAGGTACCAGGAAGCAGCCGTTTAGTTTGACCTTGAAAAATCTGTGTCTCCTGAAATCTGAAAGTTAAAATTAATAATATCTACATCACAGTGATAAAGGTGATAAAGCTGCTGATGTTTAGAATAACTGTCTTGAATGAAATCTGTCTCTTCCTAGTTTCCGGCTGCGTTTGAATTCAACGAGCTGTTTCTCATCACTATCCTGGACCACCTATACAGCTGCCTCTTTGGAACATTCCTGTATAACTCTGAACAGGAGAGAGTGAAGGCGGTACGAACCAAGTTCTTAGACGGGGACCAGAATGGGCAGAAATAACAAATGAAATGCCTGGGTCCAAGCAGTTCGGTCACGAGTTGAAACAAAAAAGAAGCTAAAGTGATGTGATATCAGCTGATAGTGGAATAGTAAATGTGTGGCTTCTAGAACTTCAGTTACATCTCAGAGGAGACCGCAAGAATTCTGTTATCCTGCCGTTGTGTTTATTAAACTAATTCTGCTTCCGATATTGGTAAATACAAATGTACCTTTAGACCCTATAGTGTGTCTTTAAACGTTTTATTAAGTAGGTTTCACAGAAGAATATTCTAGGGGTGTTAGTTGTTAGATGTTTAAACATCTAAACTTATTAGGGAATGCTTGTAACCAGTCAGAAAAGCCATCATAAGATGAAATACTCCACCATGTAATTGAGTATAAGACTGTATGTGTGCAGCATTTAATAGTATATGGAAAAGTTCAGAAATCTTCAATATGGAATAAATGGGCCTACACTGTACACCTGATGTAGACACAAAGGCTTACGCCACCACTGTATTTTACCTGCATATGTGTGACAACTCTTAAACACTTAAACTGGTCACACCCCTAGTGTATTTTAAGAAGCTGTTTATTTTCAATTGGTCAAGCTGTGATTTTGACACACGTTTTCGTGGTGTAAGGAGTAAGACAGACAGCTGCATGACACTGTGGCTGCCCAGTGACTCCATCCTTCAGTGGTGTGTTTGGTGACTCTCTCCTTCAGTGGTGTGTTTGTCTTCCCTCTCGGTTCTAGGAGCTGCACACTAAGACGTTGTCCTTGTGGTCCTACATTAACAGCCAGCCAGAGGAGTTTACCAACCCCTTCTATGTGAACTATGAAAACCACGTTCTGTACCCCGTTGCCAGCCTGAGGCATCTTGAGCTGTGGGTCGATTACTACGTGCGCTGGAATCCACGCATGAGACCACAGGTAAGACGAGGTGCCAGGGCTGGGTGTCTCAAAGTGTACAAAGGTTTGGGCTGACCATGGTAATAGTTTATAGTTTAACCCAGTACCCCAGTACCATTGATGACCATGATTGCATAGCAATGGCCAGTTAAGCTGTACAACCATGTCCTAACTACAGTATGGTCTAACAGTGTGAACATGGATTGCTGTGGGGCCATAAAGTAACCATGGTACATCAGGGCTGACCTTGTTAACAGTTCATGGTTTACTCACGGAAGAACATGGTGTAACCTGCTTTAGACTGTGATACGTTCCCTCGGACGCAGATTGTAATGGTTTTACTGGTTCACACAGATGCCCGTTCACCAGAACCTGAAGGAGCTGCTGGTGATCCGCTCGGAGTTGCAGAAGAAGGTGGACGAGCTGCATAGAGAGGCCAGCACCCGCTCCCTGTCCTCCTCCTCCGACCGGGGCTCGTCCCCCTCCCACTCTGCCACCCCCGTCCACACCACCGTGTGACAGGCAGGGACGCACCGGAGCACCCCCACATCTGTGCCAATAGCATCACAGAACAACAGTATGCACAGAGGAGGGACTAATACAAAGAGACATGCTGGCTTCAGAGAGACTCAACTCATGAGATATTTAAAGAATGTGTGTTTTTATTCATGAAACTGCTGTGAAAGAAGCCAGCAATACTTGGTTATTCCTAGAAACGATTTTAAAAATAACATCCTTCAGTGAGGATATTTTAAAGTGGGCTGTATATTTAAAATGTATATTCTTATCTAAATCATCATTCAGCTTGTGCCCGGATGTTGGCAGTAGGTGTTGTGTACAAGGCTCATCAAGCTCAACCTGTTATGCTTACCGTAAAAAACAGTGTATAAGTCGCCGCCACTTTTTGAGACAATTTCAGGAAAAAGCCACACCGGTGTAGAAGTCGCTCCCCCCTTTTTTAGGACCCCCTAAAAATACCTAGAAAATAGACTTCTACAAAGGTTTTACAGTATTTCTATTTTGTTACAGGATATAAGAAGTCAGTATTGAGAATAAGGGATAGTGCCAAACGGATAAAAGTCACGACTAACAGTCGTTTCTTTAAAACACAGGCCAGCTGGCGTTGTGTTAGTAAAGCTGTTGCAATTGTGTGCATTGACTTTAAATGTCCTGGACTGTGAATAAGCACAGCACACTATCCAGTCTAGGTCACTGCTGTTGGTGTACACATGTTAAAAAATGCCCTACTCTCTATAGTGTAGTTTTTATAGTTTCCTCTCTGGCCTTTTACACTATGGGACTCAATGGGCACTATTCTATTGATCTAATGATGAAGGGGTTTATATCTGCAGCTGTCTACATCACTTGAGCAGGTGATCTACCTTCTTTGATGTGCTTTTACAGTGTCCTGTCCCACACGTGCACACAGCCATTCATGCATGAAGGGAGTTGAAGCACACACACACACAAACATCTATCGAAATATTCAATTTTTTTCTGCACAAGTCCCAGATCTTGTTGGCATGTCATATAGCATTTTGTTCAGAAGAGTCTTTCTTGAAGAACACGCAGTGGTATTCCCTGAACTTGTTACCTAATAATAATAATTAATTGTAAAGGTCATTGGCCTATAGGTTTATATAGTGTTTACAAAAATATTAGACATAGACGACAGAACTACAGAAAGTGTCCAGATCGGAGTAAGTCCTTGAATTGAAGTGAAGGGCAGGTTAACAAACCTTTATTATATTGGTACTTTTAAAGCACCAGATTTTGTAGTGAACACAAATGGAAATGCAGCTGTTCTAGTGGAATGCATACGGGTGTTATGGCTTTTGTTATAAACGGTATGTGTTTGTGATTCAAATACAAATGTTATCTGTAGTCAATCAAGCACATTGTAATGTGTAATTTTTCTGTCAGTGGAACCTCTTTGCCAATAGGAACAAGTTCCTTTTTTTAAAATTCTATATATGCTCATTTTTATATATGATATTTAGTTAACTGTTATATTGCACCTAATGTGTTATGTACAATGTGCTATTTCTGTGCGTACTGATATGTATCCAATGTGTGTCTCTTCCCAACAAAAATATGTGCCATATCTTTAAGAAAATCTTTAAGAAAGTATTATAAAAAACTTAAGACATTCCTTGATACCTTAAACATTATCTTGTTTGTGATTTCAATTTCTTTTGTTTTTTTAATGTTGAAGAGCTTCGCTCAGGTTGAAATGTATGGGTAGACTGTATGGATAGCATTGAGGTTCAGGGTTACCCAATTTGGTTTATTTATCAGATGCATGTAACAGTGTGGGTCCCGTATGTTACTGAACCACCCAGGGGCCTCCTTTTTATTATTTCTACATTAAGGACGTGTGCGTGCTGAATCAAGTACTGCAAGCCTGTTTTGTTGTTCTACAGCACGTCTCAAATATATTCACCTTAACACTTAAGCTGCAGCCGGATCTGCCCAGTCGACAGCCAGGAGAGTAGAATTGTTCAGTCCTGTAGGCTGGAGTGTATTGACAAGCCAGTCTGGCAATTAACATCACGTTCTGTGCTCTTCGATTGGTGTTTGCTGGAAATTGTGTAACTGTCCGACCCCTGTAGCTGTAATGGAGTGTAATGCTGATCACAGAGTGGATAATGTAGTGCGCAGGGTTGAGCTAGTCCATTACAATCCAGCTGGGATTCCTTTGCCTTCCTTCTCCCAGAAACTGCCTTTGAACACAAGTCAGAATCCGACCCTGCAGAGCAGTGCTGTGTCCTGGGCAAGACTGTGTATCTGCACTCTGCAGGTTGTGGGTATTGGACCACCATAAATACAGCTGCTTCGCACATACAGTAGGTAAAAGAAACTTGATTAATTCCACGACAAACGTTTCAACTAGAAGTCGTGATTGTTAGAGGCTGCTAGTGGAAACGTGAGTCATTGACTTCATTAAGTTTCTTTTAGTATTTCTAAATTCACCACTATTGAGTGTTTACAGTTGGTACATGTGGGTCTTGCATGCTCTGCAGCTCTGATAAATAAACAGCTGACCCTAACTTAAAGGAAAGTGGTCAAATATAGTGGTGTGTGTGTCTCTGCATGTGCGTGTGAGGGTCTGTGTTTATGCGTCTTGTGTGAAGGAACACTTACAGTACAAAATACAGTAGACCCTAGCGAATCAGAGCCCATTGGAACTAGACAATGTTTCGAATAGTGACTAGTTTGGAGTTCTGGTATTCCTCTGTACCATACTAAAAGAATGCCTGGTCTATTCTTTGTTCTATATTTCTGAAACCTACATTTCATAAAATGAATAAGCCTTTGAAATACAGAGACTGCTGCTGTAAATGTTTTACACACCACTCATAGTTGTGCTATTGATGTTGGGGCTCTGCTGCACCTATCTGCATGTATTCTATTGTTTTAGCATGCCTAGCATTAGTAAGTATACTGTACTGAAGTTAAATCCCTGCACTGCTGGTATGCTTTCCTTTTAGAGCAGCATTTGATTGTTAAACCGCTTCAGTCAGCTGCAGTCTACATGTTTCCCCACAGTGCCAATGATGTGAATAGCCCATGCTTTCATTTCCATGTGACCAGCACCTTCAACAGCACTGTAAGAATTGAATTGCAATTGTGTTAAGTGTGTAATATTGATCACAACAGTAGTTAAAGCATCTCAAAAACTGTAGGACTAAAATCCTCATGGTGAATTCATAACCTTCAATGCCTTTCAGAATAACCATAACATAGCGCCGTGATTCTCAAACCGAGTCTCGGGGACCTTTGGGGTCCAGAGGTTGCTAAGGGGGTCCCAGGAAATTCTAGACACTTGTGTTTTGTAAAACAGCATACATATTTAATGCACAAAACCAGAAATTCTTGTGATACAGACAATATGCATAAGACATCTGCTTTTACTGCAGCAGTCTTTCTTTCTAGTTTGTGATTTTGTTATTCCTGAGTTTAAGTCCCCAGTTAAACTGTTTTTACAAAAGGGGTCCCCCAAGAGGTTTGAGAACCTCTCAGATGGTGTTTCTTTCTTCTCGGATGCTGTCTGTGTTCTTCTGGTGCTGCGGAGATAGTTTGATTCGTGGTTGGCTTGGAAAAGCCGTCATTTGTGACGTGTTTAGAAAGGACTTCCCGTGGGATCTATAATCAGCTTCATAAAAGCACTTGTATAACATGATTTCAAACTTTTAACAATAGCTCAGAACAGTGAGGCCGCCCCTAAGTGATCTCTCTATACCCATCCGCAGGACCCAGAATGCATTCCTCTGCAAGCAATCTGTGACAGAACACATTCTTGCAAGCGATCTGTGACAATACATTCCTCTGTAAGCGATCTGTATACAAGAGACTGAGCGATGAGTGGCCATTTATACTTTCTGTGTGATAGTCTGGGCTCCTTTTCACAGCATTAGTGTCACAAGTCCTCTATTGTTCTCTTGATCCTTGTTCCTGCCTCAGCTCTGTTCATGCAGGCCCCAATCTGCTGGAAACTTGGACGTGTTCATTTTCTCTCTGGCAGGTTATTTTTAAGAGCCTGTTTTTAAATTATTTGGTACTCAATTGTATGATACAGTTTTCAAAGTGTTTAAATGAATTTACTTCTGGAAAAGTTATTTTCATAGATTTACTCAATGTGCTTCCCTTATAAAAGTTTACCACAGTAAATTAGCACCGCAATTAGTACGTTTTCACAATTTTCCCATGGTTATACTATGCATTTACAATAGTTGACTCTGTTTTTTTGTTCTTGTTAAATGTGCTTTCCAATACCTCTCTGGGCTTTAGTGTTTACCTATGCGTCACTACTATGCTTTCACTGTGCCTTATTACACGTTGCTGTGCTTTTACTGTAATCCCTTAACAACTATTCACATGTCCATGGTTCTGCCTGACATTGGGTCACTCCGAGTTTGCTGTTCTTTCATTCGGCACACGTGGGCTGACCTGTGTACTCTGAGCTTTCAGGTCATTAGCCTTGCCCCAGCTGAGGGCCCAGGGCTGCTGGCAGTGCAGCTCCAAGGCAGTGTTCATGCTTCTCAGGAGTAAATGAAGATGTGTTAACAGCATTAACTCAGGGGCTCTTTCAATCATAAAGCGCTGTTTTACTGAAGCACTCCTTTTAGCCTTTCACCAGCAAAGTCTAATAAACAGCTTTTTCTGTGAATATATTTTTGGGACTGTATCTATTGCTTTTGATATAAAAAGGTGTGTACCTGCATGGCTATCAAAATAACTATTCCTTGATGAAAATCACAAAACAGGGACACTGAGTGGATCTAATGGTACTTGCCTTTTCACACTCAGTTCATTCTTAGAACTGAAGCCGGTGGCGACTTCCCCAGGAGGTAATATAGTGAATCAGGTAAAGATGGGTTTTAAAATTAGGATTTACAAGCATGGTACTGTTGGGTTAACTTGTAAAAAATATGGTAGTACTAAATGTCAATTTATAACATTATTACATTTAATGTATTCTGTTTAGTAGTACTATATACGTTCTATTAAGTATTTAAAGATCAAGATACATATGAATGCTGTCCTGCTTAAAGATGCTGTCTTGTATACAGAACTGTTAGGGGTCTGTCTGCAACGGGGGAAATATACTGGGTGATTTATAGACACCCTATCATAGGAAAAACATTGCAGAGCAGGTCTCTTTAGTTAGTTTTACGAGCAGACAGTCAAGGAGGACATGAACACATCCAGTGCTGATGAATCTCCTGTATAGTACAGGTAATTATCAGGGGTCTCTACAGACAGGGGGACGGTCCATCAGTACAGGATCAACCGTACTGTATCTGAGAAATGAATTCCACAGAGCAGCCTGAGCGTCTGGTTTAGCAAGACTCCTTTTATTCAATGCATTCCTGTGATACATCAGTGACTGGCGAGGTGCAATTCAATTCATCATTTTAATAAACATTCACAGCAAGATGGAATGAGTACAAACAAGCTGTTCACAGACTCAAAGTGCAAGACAACGTAAAACTGCGACCAAACTAATGACTTTCCTCAAGCGACCACAGCAAGATCTGCTGCTGAATTACAATGTCCCTCCCATTTAGCAACCTGATCCACAGCACTGGTCTGCAGAGGGCAGAGGAAGGCAGTGGGTTGTGTTTCTATAATCTCCCAGTATGTCACGTTCAGAACAGATTGGGGTCTATGTTAATGATTTAAATACAGTTGGGGCGATTTATTAACTTCATTAAATACAAGAGACAAAGGAACAGTCAGAATTAAAGTAGACCCCAGTGTTGATTCTAGAGCTGTTTGTATCGGACGATTCTACTCTTAAGACCATTGCAAACTGACAAAGGCAGTCATTTAGGATTGTGTCTTACTGCAACTTCCAATCTTACTATGAATTGACAGCTACTTGTGGGTTATAATCAAGGCATAGTGACACAAACTGAACCTGCCGTTTATTTAGGTAGCGCGCGATAATCATTATTTAGATGACGTGAATATGGGTATTAGACACGTGAATGTCCATCATAATCACAGCATTAACATTGTTAGCTCAATGTTAGTTTTATTCTAACAAGGAATTATATAATGAGAATTTAGAGCAGCTAGCTCTATGAAAAGGCCTACCTGAGGAATATGAACAATTTTGGCCCAGTCCTTCCAGTAATAGTGCAATACTTCTACAGACAGGGGGTGCTGTCTGCTGAGGAGGCCCTCTGCTTCACTCAGATAACCTGTACCATGTCTAAAACTCAGGTCACTGGACGCTTTCAGAAATACCACAAAACCCTACTTACATTATCAAAGACATTGCATGTTTCTGTTTTTATTATCACATCATACACAGTGGTGTTTTTACATTGTACGTATTAAGAGCCCAAATGTGAACACAATCGAAGCAGGCACTAGCTAACTCTCTAGGTTAAGTGTAACACAATATTTGGTGTTTTATTTAACAAAAAAGGCACCAAGTAGACTGTTAGGAAATAGTCTGCTGTAAATTATGTAGTTAGTACAAGTATTCAGGGAAAATAAATTGATCTTAAGCAGAAAAATAACCCCCATATTTGTTTTTGTTTTGTTGTTACAGAACTACAATATCTAGCTTCCTGCTTAGCAAAACAGAAAGTAGAACATGATTCTGTCCCTCAAAATCTAACACTGTGAACTCACATTTATATATTTGTAACTTCAAAAATGCATTCCAATAATATGCTCTGCTTTTAATAGCAGGAATTCGGTGTATTGCTTCAGTGTATAGCCACTGCTGCAAGACCAGTGCAAGCCTCTCTTCAGTTCCTAGGCGCTAGTGTAGATCCCAAAAGCTTTAAGGTGCATATTATTATTGCCTGCTGACACACTCAGAATTAACTACCACAAGTCAGAGGGTGTTTGCGATGTCTGTTTCATGTGCACAAGAAAGCAGCGCTGGTTTCAAATCAGTAATTACCCTGGAGCGGACCCCTCTTGTCAAAACTACTGTTTGTTTCGTAGCCCCCTACCCAAGTGTGACCTAAATTCATTATCCCCCATCAACAGGGATACCTGTGTTCCTCACACACTTCTAAATATAACTGAAGTACTGCTTGTTGAATTGTCTTCACACTTCGCACAGACATTCTTCACCTCACATATAGGTTCACATACTCTAGTAGCTGTGGTTTACCAGGAGCGGGTTGAGTAGAACTGCTTAATAGATCCAAACTGGTATTTATCAGAACATTGGGGAAATCTGTGAGGCAGACAAGATCTTTCTAAATGAACTGAAATAAGCAGACTAGGCACAGTAAGGCTAATCCAGGAAAGGTGTTTGAAACCCTGAGCCTCTGTATTCACACTAGAGTATAGAAACACGTTTTCTTGTAAAAATGCACTTCTCTAGAAGGTCAGTCTGACTTCAATGCGAGAGGCGATTGAGAGCGGCAGGAGAGATGGGGCCTTTTCATTGAGCGCTGCACAGCTCTCAAGTCCCTGAATGGGGTCAGAGGACTTTTTTTACACGGCTGTAGAGAACGTCATTGAGACAGGCTAAGGGTCAGTGATTACCAAAGACAGAAAAACCTCCCTCACTTGTAAGGCTTTGTCAGTGGATGTGATCCACTTTAACACAATGCTACTTCATCTTGCAAAAAAGCAAAGCAGTCAGTCATTAGCTGAGCTGACATTCAAATCCTGCTCCGTCTTGTAAAAGATGTATTTAAATATGCAAGGGGTAGTGTTACATGACCTGTAAGCAGTCCTAACCAGCGTAGCTGCATTTATATTTCTCTGAGTTGCAAAGGAAAATAAATGACACTATATATATATAGTTTTGCTGTGGTTCATTTGCATTGCATATTACAATAGGGGGTAGTTGTATTGCTGGAGCACTGTGCTTGGGCTAAAACAAGCCAGGAAGGAAACACACAAGACAAGACCCCAAAACAAAACACAGCTGCTGATTAAAAGCCTTGGTGTAACAGACACAAGCTGTCCTACCTTTGCTGCCTTTAATAAAGCAAACAACGATACCATCTTCATCATCAGGGCTTCACCCTAGAAAACTCTAAAGGGCTTGACCATGTAGCACTTCGAAAGACAGCTACAGTGGATTCAGGGTTTCTGTTTAGCCTTCTGTGTACACATTTTCAAAAGAAGGTAGTTTACATTCCAGTTTGTTTAGTTGCAGGGGAAATCACTTTAAAATCCCTTAATTCTGGAAACCAAAAAAATTTTGGCAGCAGTAGGTGGTTATAAATGTTGTCTACACTTTCCGTTAAGCTCAAGATTCAAAACAAAAAAGGGATCTGCAAGTTTTTATTTTTATTTTAAATACTGATAACCTACATAAAGTCGTTAAATTCAACAAAAAAGCTTTTAAACAGAATCTGAACAATTTAAAAGCTGCATGGAACACACAGCTGCAGGTTGCATGAAGCACTTGAACAGCAGTGTAACAATTCTTTCAGCTTCTAAATTCATCCTGCTGTAAGTCAATCAAAAGGTAAGCCAGGAACACAGTGGTTTTAATGGGCAGCAAACCCCAAGTCAAGTGGATGCCATTCAAAGTGTGTTCAATCGCTGGCAGAGAAATCGCAACCGAATGCATTACAAACAAAGCCTCAGCGACAGCAGCATACTATTCTAGGCAAACATGAAACTAACACGCTGGGTTTCTAACAAGTAATACGCAAAGACTAAACCAGCTTCACTGGCAGATCCCATAGGACAGGCTGCAGCGTGCAGGCAATGATGAAGACAATGCTGTACATTTACTGGTGTTATTCAGCTCTAATGGACTAAATCTTACAATTAACATCACCACCTAGTTTCAAAATAAAATATTTACATTTAAAATGACCAGACTGTGCCCGATCAAAAAACCTGTGGATTCTGCCACTCTCACTAGGGAGGGGAGGCAGAGACATGAAAAGAAAAAAACTGAAATATATCATATTTACAACAAGCTGCCATGTTCACTCAGTAAAAGAAAAAAAATGAATGAAAGAAAAAAAAATGGTTTAAACACTTTCACGCACATTCAGATGTCTTCCTTTATTACGTCCGATTTTTAGTTGGTTATTTTGAAGTACCCTGGTAGCCCAGTCAAAGTAGGTCCTGCTTTCACCCAGGTTTACAACAGAACAGAAGAACTCTTACATGGTCAGAGTCTAAACATGAGGCTCAAGCTAGGAGTCAAACCAACACCCAGCTCAGCTCTTCATCTGCAGAGATCTTTACAAGTGTAACAGGCTGACTTAGTGAAGCTATTCACAATCAAAGTTAAACAAGCAGGAAAAAAAAACAACATGTTTAAAATAAACACACATTCACTGTGCGTTTTCCATACTTCTAAGCTCCAGGTAATCCCTTTAGATGAAATTTCTGTGCAATTGTAAAATGTAAACTGTCTCAGTTCATTAAAAAATGGATAAAGAAATGAAGGTACATAGAGAAAGCGGACATCAAGCTCTACCAAAGAAGAAAGCTAACTCCGGCTGAAGGATTCTGCTTCTCAAACACTTCGTCTTCAAAGGAAGCTCTGTTACAGCCCTGGAAGGACACTTCAGTGGGGGAGGCGGGGGTTAGACCCGGGCCACATCTTGTGAAGTAGGATCGGTCGTCGGGGACTGCAGGAGGGTTTGTTGAGCTGCGCAGAATCAGAACCAAAAACAATTGGGGTTAAACACTCTGCACCCCTTCATCCAGGGGTGCAAATCTGGAATTTTGTTCAATTACAATCATAATTACACTGAAAAGTAACAAACAGCTCCTCACATTAAACATGTTTTCTCTATTTATTCTACATAACCAAGCAATATCACAGGTAACGTTTTCTTCAAACAAATGGGGTCACCAAAAGTGACTGAAAATACAACCATCATGATCGTATGACAAACCGATATGTAAGTGAAATGTAATTCATCAATTATATGGAATCATTCCAGTTACACAGGTGTGCCAAGGTTCCACTACAGTTCCACTGTAAATGGAATGAATTCTCTACAGTTCAATTGTAACTGCAGTGAATTCTGAATTGCACAGTTCCAGCTGTAATTGCCTCCAGGTCTGCCAGTTTGCCCCAATTTGTCTTGTTTAACACTTTCCATCTGTACACTTTACAGGGCTGCTGATTTGTGGTATATAACCTGGCCCCTTTTGTAGATATTACCTGTTTACATGGCTGGTCCCTTTATTGTAACCTGTCTGTTTAAGAAGCCACATGTGTTTGGACAGATATATACATTACCTTGGGGTTCCTCAGCGACAACTGCTTCTAAATGTTCTCCTTTTACATACTGTGCGCTGTTCAGACTCTCTGTGGGGTACAGAAACACAGTTTACAAACTGACCATTCACCGCACTCCCCAGTCAAACCTACTGAGAAATGGGGTCATAAAGCAAAGAGGTGCTTTCTATAATTCTCTTCAGACCACCACCCCAATCAGAGCAGAAATCAAAAGACCAGAGCAAACCACAGCATAAACATGGAGGATTTCCTCACGCCTTCAATACCATCGACACTCAGGCATGGTAGCCTTAAAGCAGGCCTCTGTCCATTCAGAGAATAGTTCACACTTATTTCCCTCTGGCTAGCCCATTTTGAGAAGAATTATCTAAATTTACAGTTGGATCCTTTACCGGAACCACCTCTCCAGGTAAGAGGAGTCGGCAGGTAAATTTAAAACTCACACTTCTTGAAAAGGTAGAACACGCTGTGTGTGAGCAGCAGGCACATCATAGTCCCGTGTCAAATATAGCCTTTGCTCAGGATATCACTGTAAGACAGTAGCCTGTCTAAACTGCTCCATTATAGAGTCACCTTCACCAGGAGAACGCATGCAAGATGACGTGTAATTTATTTATTAGGAGTTATTCATTCACGATCACTCCCTCCTTCACAGGGGTATCCCGACAGGTGTGTAACAACCAAGACACAGACAATGATAAGCTTAGAGTTGCCTGCTCAAAACATGCCTCTGTTAAATCTCCTTACTGCTACACAGAGAATCTATAGGCAAGGACTAAGAGAAGACATCCTTCACCCATTTCCAGAGCTGAGGAAAGAGAAGAAAATCCACAAAGTGTAGACCAGCATACGATAAGGAAAGAGAAAGTATCCCCCAGTGTAAAGTGAATGAATACCAGTGAATTATACTGGGGGCCGTCTAAAGATCTTCTTCAGAGCTGGGCTCATCTGAACTCTCAGTCTTGCATCTCCATAAGAACCTAAAGCAGAGGTGGTGTTACTGTGACCTCCTTCTCGACCCTCCCTCCCCAAGCCTGGAAAGAGCTGCCAGTACCTTGTATGCTGAAGCAGAGTTTCTTCTTTTGGTATGAGATGTAACTGGTTACAACGCCCACGAGGGCCATGCCGATGGCACTGGCAATCCCTGCAATGGTGCCAGTCTCAGCTGTGCCATCTGTGGAGGGAGCAAACAGGCTGGCTGGGCATACTGGGAACATTATTGCAGCACACAAATAGATAAACCACCTACCGGCAAAGCTGGAATGACATTTTCCATGCTTGTTAACTGGTCAGAAAGGCTTCACAGTATATATCTATATATTCATTTCACACTGTTACAACCTTCCTAGCCAATCAGATCACTCTGTTGCAGTAGATTACGTAATGATACACAAATGCTTTAGATTTTGTTTTTTTTTTAGTTCCAGTATTATATTGTGTTTTACACAGGCAAGTGAATCACAAGGTTTACCTCCATATCCTGGATCATCTGATGGTACATTACCACCACCGCCACCACCACCACCGCCACCTTGTAAACAAACATATAATAAATTATACACAGTGCCGTACTCTTAGAGCGGGGTAAATCTGACTCACCTAAACCCAGCCGAGATCATGTGTTTTATTCGCCGGTTATCTGGTTCAGAAATTTGAAAATAAAACCCAAGAAATTAGCCCCAGTCCTATATATATATATATATATATATATATATATATATATATATATATATATATATATATATATATATATATATATATATATATATATATATATATATATATATATATATATATATATCTCTCTCTCTATCTATCCATCTCTCTATGTCTATATATCTGTTTTAGTTTTATTGTATCTGTTTGATATGTACTACTTTGTATTTTTATATGCATTATATATTTTTTTTTTATTTAGTTACTGGTGTTTACATTATATATTTCTTAATTTGATTTATCTCCTCTCCTCTTACATTACATCTTAGAATTCCAAGGGGAATAAAAAGGGAGGTGTTGTTCTTAAAAGTAAGAAATGTATAAGGCAGTCCAACTTATCTTATCAATTACAAAAATATCAATAATGCATAACAATTTCTACTGCTGATCCACTCTTCTGAGCATGCATTACAATTTTTTATTGAACTGGCACATGTAATGCACACATTTAAAACCCTGTGATCATTGAAGCCAATAGTGCTGATGCATATTTTCTCAGGTAGATAACGGCAGGCACAGGAATGGAGTTCTATGCATCAAGGTATCAAACTTCTCCACGCTGCAGTATTTATGGTACAGTGAAAAGCATTTCTATACATTACAAATCACTGGCACATTGAATCAAGTGCACACTGGAATACAAATTTACATAACCTATATAAAACCAACTGTTTAGTAAATCAACCCTTTAATGTTCAAAATGATGGTGTAGTGACATGATCACATTAAGAGGGCTTCACTGTACCTACAGAACAGGCTGTGTAACAAATACTGTCCCAGTACCAGCAGGGGTGTAACAGATCACTGTGCATCTTTCTTTACGTGACACAGCGCATTGTAATAGAGGTTTGCACTGTGCTACAAGACCAAACGCACATCATAGAGCATTGCTGTTCAAACGGTGAAGAAAGAAGTGTGTTTTATAGTTGCTATTTCATTTCTTTTAACAGCATTTTCTATCATTAAATGATCGCTTGATCTTATTCTGCACCATCCAAGTAGCCCATCAGGACCAGCACCTGTATCACATTCCATATCGTATTGTGACCTGCATATATCGGGATAGACATCGTGTCGTGACAGTAGTACATTGTTACATCCCTATTGGACAGTAGTGTTGGTAGTGAATTAATAAAAGTTCTTGGTTTCAAAACCTACCTTTCTTCCTATCCGGAGAGTAACCGTCACCTAGAATGTCTTCCAGATCCTTGTCGGAGATGGATCCACCGCCTAGAATGAGTTAACAAAATCAGAACAGGCAATTCTGTATCTATACAGCCTAGCAGCTGGGCTTCTGTTTCCAGTTACTGTTTCACTCCCAGGGCGAATGCAGGGAGGTGCCGCTGTGGCACAGTGCAACCATCCTTCAAGAAATCCAACAGATCTACATCACAAATCTAAAGACAGATTCGCTTTGGTAAGCATGCAAGATTAATAGCAGCAAGAAAGAAAGTTAGAAAGAAAGAGCATCTCCTTTCTTCGTAGAGTTCATTACAAATCTTCAAGCAATTTAAATACTACCGGTATGTCAGAAATCACAATTACGTTCCAATGGCTTTTTTTGCACAGCACACACACACAGCCACTCAAGGGAAATTGTCTACACAGACTCCTGTTCACTATGACGCCCTGTAGTGGAAATCATATCTCCTTAATCTCCTCCCTGTAGCTTAAGGGACACACATTCATATTAGCTTCTAAATTGGGCTGCTGCTCTCCAGTTTTTGATGAATCCATTCGTTAGAATGTCATCACTGATCATGCATTTGCCAAGCTGTTTGTCTGCATGATTATTTCTCATCCAGAATTTGAACTGTTATAACATGGTTTCTAAAAGGTATTAACCACACACGTGTATAATGTTTAAACAATGTTACACAATGTTTTTTCCATGGCAACCCCATGGACTATTAGCATTGTCAGCCCTGATTCATTCCAGTTAGTATATGGCACCACAGCTATACCATGTTCACTGCATACAATCTGTTATTGCTAATGCCTGGAGTTTAAGAACAGGGCTTCACAGTACATCACACCCAGTCATTGGTGTCCCACCATGATCCGCAGTAGACCCAAGGTCCGTTTGAGCCGGAACAACTTTGTGAAGTTAGTTGTATTACCCAAGAATACCCTGCAGTCTTTGAAGAGTCATGAGATTCATTTTAAACACACTGGGGTGCAGAAGAAAAAGGAAATGGCAGGAAAGCTGAAAGTGCAGCAGCTTTAGTGAGAAACAGCCCATGGCGGGCAGAAGGACTGCTTACCACTTTTTCCACCTCCGGAGGGATTGTTGACGTCTCTTGAACCCGTGCCTTTATCTGTCAGTCAGACAATACAGGTTATACTGGCACTGCAAACTGCAAGCCAGGGCTAGCTTTCCTTCCAACAGGGCTTCTACAAATCCCACCACTCTTCTACTGCAGTGCAGCTGAAACGTGGCTCAGAAGCCTGGATTTAACACTGATTCTATAGGGAATAACAGGGTAACTGAGCTGAGGTTTGAAGACGTCCTTGTCCATGAATTGGTGGTTTATTTGTGTAGACGTGTCTTTTAGCAGATGGTCTCAGGTCAACCTCAGCTCTTCACAGAAATGGTATGTTAAGCTGTGCAGTTGTACTTGGCTGAATATTTATTTTTCTAGAATACTGAACTTTATCATGTCATGTGTCATCTAGCAGTTTTGTGGTGTGTGATTGATCCCCTGTACCATATGACTTCACATGCAGTCTGCTTGCTAAACACAATTGAGTTATAAAAAAAAATAAAACTGGAAGATACAAATAATTATATTAATTGATTTGGATATATAATCTGATTGGAAGTTGAATGGGAGATTCAATCATCCAGATTTTTGTTTCACCAGCAGATGGCGCCATGTAGCTTTAATTACCCAGTCCCACCTAAAGACATTTCCACATTCCTCTGAAGGCTGGCAATATGAAGCCAGGAGCTCAGCAAGCACAGAACAAGCTGCTGATTCTCCCATCTGGTTTATTAATTGAACCTGTTTCTCCTTAAAATAACTCTACTACTTCAGTATGAAAACTCTTTCAATTATTACATTTGAACCTCGCATTGCTCGCTTGATGGAGTATTTAAAAGGTGCAGCTAAGGTTTTGAAATCTATTTTCAAAAAGCCTTTTTCACTCCCCAAATCACTGTTTAGCCTGACTCTTCATTTCTAGTAAATGCTCCTGCTTGACTGCAACACTATAAAGCAGCCCTCTCCTCCATGTTGGTCCGCAGGTATTAGAGTCCACCCAGCATCGCTTTACAGAGAAATATTTAACACTTCTGTGTCAGTGTCATTGCTGATAACACATTACAAATACATTTTTAAAAACTTGCCAATGAAAAGGGTTTATGAGAAGTAGGGATGTCAAACTAAATATTTAACCAAAATGGATTTAGTATGTTGTCTTTCAGTTCTATTGGAACAGTTTATGCTTAGTACAGTCTGTATTCGTTACTTCCTGGGGAGCACAGCTATAACCAAATCAGGGTTGGGCTCAATTCCTGGTTTTCAATTCCAGTTCTAGTTCCCATTCCCTTTGAAGGGCTTGGAATTGGAATTGTTCAACTGCTTTCATGTGAAGCCAGATTAAAATCGACAGTGACTTTAATTTAAGCAATGTGTTGCTCATTTTAACAGCACACTGCTAATTGCAATTTTGATCAATGACATGTTGGAATTGATTACAAGGGAATGGGAATTGGAAATCTATTTTAAAATGGAATTGAACAGGAATTGTTTCTGTGTGAATTTGACATCGTGCCTAACTGCAGTGAGTGTATCTGAAGAGCCTTCTGTATCACGGAGCCCTTGAGTTTGTGAGCCTGCTAGATAAGATGATATGGAATGAGAGAGCTGTTCAGCTCTGCTGGTCTCTCCCTCCATGCGTCTCACCTCCATTGTTATCTTTTTTGCGGTCGTTTTTGTCATCCAGAGCGTCTGCCAGGTCAAAGTCATTAGGGTTAGCTGTGAAAGAAAGCATATAGTTAAATCTATAGACTGGACTTGCTTTGCAGGAAGTGAAATCCTTTGACCCCCAAGAGACTGCTGTGGTGAAATGACCCAGGAAGTGCAAGCATAACAGACTTCCTAGAAGGCAAGGCAAGCAAACTGAGAACTTCCTTTACGTTGTGTAATACCAGATGTCACGTGTTTCTTTCAAAACTGCACATTTGAGCCCTACAGTATAGTAAATGGATGCCCTTGATCTGTAAGCTTTATGAAGTTTTGCTAGCATTAACCACTTTAAGTATTGGGTATTATCTCTTTAATGCATCAGCTCAAGCACTCAGAGCCCCAGTGTGTGCACTGTGTGTTTCCTGTTTGGAAGAGGTTCAGTAAAGCAGAGTGAATCACCTGGCTGTGGTTTTGGCTGTGGTTTCCTTTTTGGTGCTTTCGTGGTGGTCAGTTTGGGTGCTTTCGTGGTAGTAGTCTTCCTGTCTTCCGGTGTGTCAAAGAAGTCAAACAGATCTAAATCTGCCAAAAAGGAAAGATGTTAGTCTTAATTTCAGCACGCCATAAGAATGTACCATTCGATGTGTTCAAAAATCAATTCCCTACCAGAATGGTAAATTGGGAACATTGCTTTATCAAACCCTTAGATCCCATCAAATAAAATAAATGAAGTGATTGCAGTTTGTATGTAGTTGTACCATGACCACAGAACATGCTTCTAGACCAGTAGTAAGAACATTTGGCTCATCAAGCTCCACAGTATGACTGTCTTGATTTAGAGGGGCAGTGTTTGAACACAAAACCCAATTGATAAAATACTGACGCCGTGTGTGTAGCCCAGGATTGCAGCTTACTTTTATTTAGATCAGAAGGGAAATCTTAACCCTTGAATCTGCTTTTAAAAGCTGCGCGTTCGGCGACAGAAGATCTGTGCAGTCAGCTTGTTGAGCTGCGTGTGATGTCATGCAGCTAGCTGTGACAAACGGCAGGCTGCACAGAACTGTGCAGATCTGTGAGTCTAAAACCCCACCTCTGTCTTCAAATACATTTATTCAACCAGGACAGAACTGTTGACCTATACATGTCGTTTTCCAAGGGGGTCCTGGCAAGAGAAGGCGGCATGAAATAACCCCATAAAATCAACAGGAAAAACAGACAAATCATTCACATTTAAAACAGTCCTAGAAACAGCCATTGTTTTGCTACAAAAAGACTGGGAGGGCAATGTTTGATTAGAACGTGAGTCTGATTCAATTAGCCTGCAAGTCTATTATGCGGTTTCACTACAGAAATGTATATCATGCCTAAACAGCACAAATCGCCCTGAAGTGCTGTGGCTTACTTTCCATCAGCCTGCAGCTTTAGGCACAGTCACTGCATGGAGCCGCAGTTTTTCAGTCATTATGGGTATAATAATAAACGTGGGTCTGTTTATGTTAAAGGTATTTACTCTGGTCATTTGAATCGCTTTTTTTTTTTTAATTTCCCTTACTATTTTACAGGATATCCTTCTCTTTTTCTGTCTTTCCTTGAGCTTGTCTGAAGTATCTGAACAGCTCTTACTTGAAAAGACTTCCACGTTCCATTCCAAATCATGTGACAATGTAACCTTTCAACTCTGTCGGCCCCACCTGCTCTCTGTCTACATATGTTCAGTTGAAAGATTACATGGACACATGATTTGGCTAGAATGAGAAAGGCTGTTCATTACCACTTCGGATCATCCAGACAAGCGCAAAGCCAGGTTCATTTACACAAAGTGAGAACCACACAGGATGATTGCAAGCACTGAATGAAATGAAGCAGTTCAAGTGTCTGCATGTATTTTAAATCAATGAGCTTTGATGTTAAAGCACAGGAAAGCGTCTGCAGAGATTAATAACAGCGCTCTGCAAATAATATCAAGGGTAGCTGTACTGAATTCAGCCTCTCGCTTCTTATCTGATTCTCGCAGTACAGGAGCACTGCTCTTGTATTATCAGCTACTATAGAACAGGCTTTTCTTATGCTTTTGTAATGTGCTCGGTAATGACAGAGTAGAGTGGTGACTATGCTGTCTGCTCCGGCGATGGAGCCTGTCTCTTTAGACTCACCAGACACTGTGTGTGCTGGCTCGGAACCTTCAGACTGGCTTCAATTCTCAGTCACTACCTCCCATGTTGAGATCTCCATCCATCCTTTATCTCTATATATGCAATGATTTATTAAAAATACAGTGAAACGAGAGCAGTGGTATTAAAATCCTGCCACTGTGTATATCTCATTACAATACACACCGCTTACTTTTCATATCACTGAATCAGCTAGCCCTTTGGGAGTGCTTGAGGATCAGGGTTGAAAACAGCCACACATTTCAATCTGCACGGTCTTTGAAATATCTGCACATTCCATTAACAGAAGTACAACCATACCAACCATAATGTTGCTACTGCTAACAATGGGCAAAATAATATGTATATTTTATACCTTGGTTAGCACTTACACTGGCAGACTGACACAGGCACACACGCACGCACGCACACGCACACGCACGCATGCACGCACGCACGTGCAGACACACACAAAGTGCATTTACATTTACAATTCGGACCTGAGCTGGTTTAGGATCGATTCTTATTTGAGCTACACGTTTACACTTGAGCACAGACCTAGGCTGGTTTTGGCCCTGTATGCACGTGCATAGCCCTGAACTGTAGTGCGTGCCCGATGACGTCATATCAACCAACCCTTGTGTGAAGACATCCCCCCTCCCAAAACCTGTATATCAGCACCGTCGGCTTGTACTCCACCAGTATGCAAATAACACCTGTTTATTTAAACTTCCACTTACAAAGTCTCTTCAAGGTATGCAGACATTTAAAGAAACGAGAAAGAGACATTTAAACATCAGTCTGACAACTCTCATTATATATAAAATATAAATGTAAACAATAACTCCCATTTATTTTCTTACACATGAAAAATGTTTATTTTTGCTATTCAACAAAATCTCTTCGTTTAATAGCTGCAACGTTCAATTGTGTCCTTCCCCCAGAACTGGAGTTTATTCACCATATTCTAACAATGCATCACGGTACTATCAATGACACAATTTAAAAAAGAAAGCACTGCTTGGGGTGAATACAGTCGCTTGTGTGAAGGTAATTGCTTTTGGACCTGAAGCTAGTGCTCATACATATATTCACATCACCTACAATCATATACTTTGAAAAACAAAGCCTACACATTTAAATTGGTTACACTTCCACAAGCATGCAGCTTTATTTTTCAAATTGTATAATTGATAGTGCAGTGATGCATATAATTAAACAAGCACTATGTTTAAAAGCCGGTTACTTTTAAAGGACTGTATTCACCCTGTGAAGGAAAACTTACCAACTTCACTGTAATGATTTGTTTCATTCTAGATAGAGGTTCCCACAAAACTGAACACTTCCTCATATCGATTCGTATCAAAATCCGATAACAGGTTACGTTTGTAGATATGTGTTGCTGTTGTCCGCGTCAAACAGGGGACGAGTGTACGTGGCAAACATGAGCCGTCTCAGGGACCGCTGCGTTCACAGTACAGCAAAGAAAAGGCCTAAGCTGCCTCAAAGCTGACTTAAAAAAGTGGCTCGTGTAAACAGCGACACACACACAGAGACACACACACACACACACACACATTGTTCACAGCGGACAGGCGTACCTTTGGATCCACCTGAAGGGCCCCCGGCTGGCTTAGGTTTTGGAGCAGCTGTAAACAAAATACATAAAACATTACAATCTTTTTATTGCAATTCATTTATTGTATACGAGCATCAAATCATTAACTGCACATATCTAGTACACACTTGTATATAAAACATGTTGATTAAATATGTTCTGTAAACTGAATAATAATAATAATAATAACACATGTTTTCTATCAGTAACTTCATATAAAGAGATCTGCATACATACGTGGTTTTGTAGGTGTATCAACGAGGGCATCTTCAAGGTTAAAATCATCATCAAAGGCTAACCCTAAAGAAGAAGAAGACTCCATTAGAACAGCCCTCCATTAGAACACTATGCACAATAGCAATGACCTTGTAGATTTAGTGTGGAGCTGGGTACCAAGTGGCAGACTGGCTAATACAGTATCTCAGGATCACCCCCAGCTGCGGACTAATTTAGTACCAATTGCAACGAAAACAGATGGGGCATTACTGCAGCGTGCTAACAGGAACTTAACTGTGCACGACGACAACGTCTCAGAACGAGTGACTGGTTCTGGCAAATTAGATTTGAACAGCGTTCGTGTATTTTCATTAAAAGATCGAAACTTTAAGAAACCTAACATCCTAATTAATAGTTTTTTAAATTTACATTTCTTGAATTTAAGAAAATTATATACCGAAATGTATTTACGCATGAAAGTAAATACTGAGGCTGAATTGATGAATATTTTCCGATTTTCTTAAACCAGATTCACATGTATAATCTAATTTTCCTAAAACATTACCAATATAAATGACGCTGCTTTAGAGGATAAACAAATGTGTTTATAGGACCAAAGACTATAAAAGGTGTAAAAAATGCTAATTACATATTACAGGAAAGCTTAATTTCTCAGTACATCCATACAAAGTAGTCGTGTGCAAAATTACTCAATGGAGCAAAAACATTATTTCATAGTGTATAAAATATTTTATTGAAACTGTGGAGGACGGCCGAAAGTATTCTACAGAAACTCAGCAGCGCGCACCTGCATGGAATACGCTTGTAAGTAGATTTAATGCTGGCTCTCTGTGGAAAAGGCTGAAAATAGACACGCTGGAATGTCGACTTGAATTATGTATTATTTTATATAAAATAGGCCTACGTTAAGTTCAATAAGGAGGAAACTGGTTTTGTTGGTTATGAATAGTTCCGTTTTTCATATTTGTTCCAGTTAGTGCGATACCACAAGTCTTTAGTCTACAGAGACTGCTGGACTAACTTCGTACCTGTAATGTGTTTTAGTATCCTCTAGAGGGCAACAGTAGTTAGTTTGAGTTTGTTGCAATTGAGACACATTTTAATAAGCAGGAGCTTGAGTCTTAGAATAGACCTCGTACTGTCTGTAAGTTACTTGTTTAAAACCTTGAAAAGCGCACTGTGTCAGCTTTTCATTTTTCAAAAACAAATGTTAATGTTTCAAGGTATGAAAAAGTGAGTTCCATCCCTACCCTTTATTTCCCAGATACAGATTGTTTTTTTCTGTCACAAGTTAGTTCCTTCCTGTGTTACAGGTAACAGGAGCCCACATGTTATATGCTGCCCACAGGAAACTGTGTGGCAGCTATTGTATGTAACACAGGAAGTGACTGGGGAGAGGAAACCATTATATATTCTTATATCACTAAGCCCCAGTCCCATTGTAATCAAATCATGCAAGACACAAGTTCTAATAATTCAGAGAGCGAGATGAACAGTCAGCACTTGTGAGGCAGCTGCATTCATCAGCCAGAAAGTTTCTTTGCTGCCCAATTGGCCAGTGTCCCAGCAACAAGCTCAGCTGTATATGCAGACTTTCGCTGCAGGGAAATGTCTTTTTAAGTGGGACAAGATGATTTCTGCACACTGCCATTGTAGAGCAGTTTGAGACCGTCCAGGTTTTACACTCTGTGAGCTAAATAAGACTCCCTCAGCAGGGCTCCCGAGTGGTGCATCCAGTAAAGGCACCGCTCGGAGTGCAGGCTGTGCCCTACAGCTTGGAGATCGCCGGTTTGAATCCAGGCTATGTCACTGCCGACCGTGGCGGGAGTTCCCAGGGGCGGCGCACATTGGCCAAACGCTGCCGGGCAGGGAGGGTCTAGGTCAGCTAGGAAGTCCTTGACTCACCTCGCACCAGCGACCCCTTGTGGCTGGCCGGGCGCCTGCAGGCCTGCCTGTGTGCAATTCAGAACTGCGTTGTCCCCCGACACTGTAGTTCTGTAAAGGTTTCACGGCGGGCTTGCAGTGCGAAAATAAAAGCAGATAGCTTTTGAGGACGCGAGTGCTCGTCCTCATCTCTCCCGAGGTTGCAGCGGTGAGCCGGGTTGAATAATTGGGGATTCCAAATTTTAAAAAAAAGACTCCCTTAGCGGAGCAGTTTGAGTCAGTCCAGGTTTTACATTCTGTGCTAAATAAGACTCTCTTTGCTCAGCAGGTTTTACATTCTGTGCTAAATCACTCCTTTTGCAGAGCACTTTGAGCCAGTCCAGGTTTACGGGTTGTTGTTCTAACTGTATGCAATAGTCTGACACATACAATACTACATTGATCTGATTGACTGACCGCATAGTTTAAGAGTTAGTTTAGGAACAGTGGAAAATTGGTCCCCCGATCATCATTATTTATTGTTGTTTTTATAAAAAGGTGTTAGTTATGGGTGATACAGTACATTTGAAACTCCTGGATATTGAATCATTTCCAAGTCTATGTGTAGAGCTGGGTGCTTGACTGCTTCTTCAGTGAGTCATTTCATAAGAGCACTTCCCTTATCTGACTAGCTATACCATTCATTCTGCTGGTTACACTGTTTAAAATGCGGTCTGTGCTTCACTGGTAAGGCAAGAGGTTCTGGAATTGCTCTAGAAGAGTTATAGATTTAGGAACACGGTTCTAGTTCCTGCCCTCATTAACTCTGAAGCACTTTGATTTTATTGTGTTCTGTTTTAATTCCCTCCACCATCTACCACACCCGCTTCTAAAACACTGCAGTCCACAAAAAAGCTGCCTGCAGGAATCTCTTGGAACATGTACAGGAAGTAGCTTCAATTTCAGCATTTCATACTGAGGGAAGGGGACAGGGTCCATTTTAAAGTAGAACAGCCTTTTCATAGGGAACGACACATAAATAATGAAGACAGCTACAGTAGTAAAATCAGTCTGGGTTTCTCTTGGACAGTTTTAATATTAATATAGCACAAGGGGTTTAAATAGGAATAGAATAAAACAATTTAGTGGAAAAAAAAGATTAGCTAAAAACTGAGAATTGAGTTATCACGATGTAATCCCCACTGGTAGAACTGGGATGGTGTAAAACTGATATTTTTAAGAACTGTAAATTTGTGCAGAATTTTCGCTGCAGGGAAATGTCTTTTTAAGTGGGACAAGATGACTTCTGCACACTGCCATTGTAGAGCAGTTTGAGACCGTCCAGGTTTTACACTCTGTGAGCTAAATAAGACTCCCTCAGCAGGGCTCCTGAGTGGTGCATCCAGTAAAGGCACCGCTCGGAGTGCAGGCTGTGCCCTACAGCTTGGAGATCGCCGGTTCGAATCCAGGCTATGTCACTGCCGACCGTGGCCGGGAGTTCCCAGGGGGCGGCGCACAATTGGCCAAACGCTGCCCGGGCAGGGAGGGTCTAGGTCAGCTAGGAAGTCCTTGGCTCACCTCGCACCAGTGACCCCTTGTGGCTGGCCGGGCGCCTGCAGGCCTGCCTGTGAGCAATTCAGAGCTGCGTTGTCCCCCGACACTGTAGTTCTGTAAAGGTTTCAAGGCGGGCTTGCAGTGCAAAAATAAAAGCAGATAGCTTTTGAGGACGCGAGTGCTCGTCCTCATCTCTCCCGAGGTTGCAGCGGTGAGCCGGGATGAATAATTGGGGATTCCAAATTTTTAAAAAAAGACTCCCTTAGCAGAGCAGTTTGAGTCAGTCCAGGTTTTACATTCTGTGCTAAATAAGACTCTCTTTGCTCAGCAGGTTTTACATTCTGTGCTAAATCACTCCCCTTGCAGAGCAGTTTGAGCCAGTCCAGGTTTACGGGTTGTTGTTCTAACTGTATGCAATAGTCTGACACATACAATACTACATTGATCTGATTGACTGACCGCATAGTTTAGTTAGTTTAGGAGCAGGCTGAAACAACAAGGTGTGCTCACTGTCCTGCGGAGCGAGCCTCGGCTTGGGTGCTGCTTTTGTTTAATTTTTAATTTTGTTTTTGTTAATAAAGTGCGTGAGAAGCGCTGAACTGGAGTCTTCCGCCTCTGTGTCTGCCATTCCTGCTGCTACAGGCTTGACCGCAACACTACCCTACCACAGAGTCACTGCAATAAGAAAACATCACAAGGGTACAGTTTCCACTTCAAACTAGAACTGCCTTTAATATATAAATGTACTGTAGTGATCTGTATAGCACTATAGATAGAGTGCTGGCTACAGATTTTCTCTGCATGGTGGCTACAGCAGTAAAATCAGCCTGGATTTATCTTGGACAGTGTTGATACTAATTCTTCCTTTTGCATGATTTACTGTGGGGTTAATAAGATTTCCATGTGGTATACCAAGTCAGATTGTGCACGTGGGGTACAGAAAGGAGCTCTTTTTCATACTACAGCTTACTACTTGCAGTATGCATAAGGGAAGAGAAAGTTTGATGTAGAATACACACATTATCTGATATTTTAAAAGTGAACCCCTCCCGTCCAAGTCAGATTCATTTTGAACCTTTGAAAAAATCCCTATTGCAATGATAAATCTCTTTCAAGTGCAAATGGTTTATCAACAAAATGCGGACCAGCTATCCCAATCACATTTTAAAATAAAAAACTTTTTTTTGTGTGTGTGTTTTAGCAGGACTCCCCCAAACTGTGGAAAATTTAGTGGAACTGTAAATTTGTAAAACAATAGTAGTCATTTGAAACTCTTTATAAACACACACAACACAAAAGACAGACACTATAGACAATAAAAGCCACACAATGCCGGTGACTAACACTTCAGCTCCATTTCCATTAATTTTAATGACCTCCTGGCTGTCATTAGGGTGTGTCCAGCACACCAGCCTTCACCAGAGGGGTTCTGTTCTCGTTCTCTTAGCCTAATTGAGTGGGACACCAGCACCTGAGTCCCAGCTCAGCACGGCCAGCTGCAAAGGAACAATAGCAGCACCCTTCCACGAGAGGAGCTGTTAAAGCAACGTTGCCTTGAGTGCTCCTATGCGACGGTGCGATACCGGAACATCTCCCACGGCTTCGACTCTGGCAATCCCAAGATTCTTTTTGTTCCCGTGTTATCCTGATACGGGCTACTCCTCTGTCCTTGGGGTACCAATTGATTCCCAGGGGTATCCCAACATATATTAAAGGCAGTTCTAGTTTGAAGTGGAAACTGTACCCTTGTGATGTTTTCTTATTGCAGTGACTCTGTGGTAGGGTAGTGTTCAGGCTACTCCTCTGTCCTTGGGGTACCCACTGATTCCCAGGGGTATCCCAAGATCCCTGACAGGGACTCTCAGCTGGGGTCGTGGGTTGATGAAATAGCCATTCACATCTGGAAGAGTTTCAATCCACCGGCTTGGGTCACAAGACTGAGACTGATCATCTCAATCTAACAATGGAACAGAGGACCTTCACAAGAAGTCCAGAGGCGAAGGATTAGACATGTTGAATTCACACCGGGTGGTCTATTAATTCAAACCCGAATCTCTATTATTATTATTATAAGGGAAGAGAACTGCAAAAAACAGGAGTATTGCAGCTCGTTCCTAGCACATGAAGGCTATTCCAATGTCGTCCACCACTGTCCATCACCCGCCTGCTACAGCCAGGAGGAGAGCGAGGAGGGCTGGCTGACATTCACAACCACGTCCTTTAAGTACAGAACCACATCCTTCAGGTGCTTCTTGGTTGTAAACAGCACATTCTTCCAGTGAACTGAATCAATTGCGACAATGCATTGATAATGATTTTAATTCAAGTACTAGCATACTCGCCCCAAGCAGCACCGCACTGGATAAATTCAAAATTCTCTTTAATCCAATCCAAGGAATCTATTTGCATCTAAATGGGATATTTAAAACGTGCAGCGTCCCAGATGTGTTTTGCATAATGAAGGATTGAAGACCCTGTTGGAAATGTCAGCCTTACAGGCACTTCCTGTAAAATTCATTTTCATTTTCATTCAGACACTTGCAGATTTTGGTACCGTTCTGCACCGCCAGTCCCTTTTTTGTTTGCTGCTGATATACTCAATTCCACTACACAGCTGCCTCACCTAAAAAGCATCCTGACATGCAGCCCAGAGAAGCAGCACTGGACCCTGGGGATTAATTGAATCTCTAGTAGCTGTGTGGTTAATAAAAAGTACAGGATATGGTGCTTTATAGCCTGTTCAGATACTGGTGGAAATGTCCCTTAAACCCCACCCCCACCCCCTTGCCTTAGCAACCACTCACTAGATGCCATCCAGACAGTTTCCTGCAGTAATCTGACACCAAGTGTCAAAGGTCAAACATTTCCAATGACCGCATCAAGCTTAGTACCAGCCACTGAGGCCTGTTAGGTGCTGCATTGTGAAAAGAATCAGAAGTGGCAGATCTCAATTAAACAGACCCCCCGATCCCCCACCGCCTCCTAAGAACAGGTAATACTCCCTCTTAATATCAATGTCTTACAAACACACCACAAAACTCGCAATATTGAAAACAGAGAACTTGTGATGGGCCCTCATACAGTAAAAAATGTTTCATTCAACTATAAACATGGTCTAACTATAAACATGGACTAACTTGTTTAAATCCACAACCACACGAGTATTTGTAATTCTAGCACACCGCTCTTAACTTGCTCTGTTACTTTGAAGACTCCTTGTGGCAAAGTGCCCGCCCCTGTGTGTATTATATGTTACGTGTTGGGTGTAAATGTTGGTATATAGTGATTGGTTCACGGGATATAAATGGGTCTGTGTTTCACGTGTGATTTAAATTGTATATTTGTATTTAGGCACGAGGATGGCACAAATCACTTCACGTGCTGGTTAAAATGTAATGTGTGGTTCACGGGAGTACACTTAATTAATTCACGTGCAGTTGTACCGAGATTCCAATTGAATGATTGACTAGCAATCGAGTCTCGGTACAACTGCATAAAAGCAGCATGTTTTCACTCACTCGGGGTTGTGTGTTCGGTGAGTGGAGAACGGGATTGGAGACGGAGGTAAAGAGAAAAAGAATAGTTAAAGTATCTGCTCACCGTGTTTTGTCTGTATAGTCCGTTTTGTTTGTCTTTGTGTTTTGGCGACGAGTGCCGTGTCCTGTGGGTTTGTGTTTGTTTGTACAACCTGTTTATTTTTCTGTGCTGTTTATTTATTAAATGCTGAGTGAAACCATTCGCTCAGCTCCACCAAACTCCACCTCTCTGTCGTTTATTTCCTGGCTCTAGTCTGACGCCACCCACTCCGGCCGTCTTTGTGACACGTGGTGTCCCTCGTGGGATCTACAGCGCCTCCAGGACTCAGGCCAGAGCTGGAACCGCAGCTTTTTTTTTTTTGAAAAATAAAAGGAAAAGAAATGGGGAGAAGAGGCTGGAGAGGAGCACAGGAGGGCAAAGGGAGAAAGGCGGAAGCAGGGCTGTGGTGTTTCGACTGTGGCCAACCTAGCCACACCACCATACCCTGCTCCGTCCACAGGACCCTTCAGGCAATGGCCCAAAGACTGGGATGGGGGGAGAGGTGCCCTGGCTGTGGGGCATATGGGCACACGTTGGCCCTATGCCCCATGCAGGATGAAGAAGAGGAGCCAGAGCGTCCACAGCCCAAGCGGGAGGAGCCAGAGCGTCCACAGCCCAAGCGGGAGGAGCCAGAGCGTCCACAGCCCAAGCGGGAGGAGCCAGAGCGTCCACAGCCCAAGCGGGAGGAGCCAGAGCGTCCACAGCCCAAGCGGGAGGAGCCAGAGCGTCCACAGCCCAAGCGGGAGGAGCCCGAACGTCCACAGCCCAAGCGGGAGTAGCCCGAACGTCCTACACCTGAGTGGGAGGAGCCCGAACGTCCTACACCTGAGTGGGAGAAGTCGGTGCGTCCACAGCCCAAGAGGGAGGAGTCGGTCCGTCCACAGCCCAAGAGGGAGGAGTCGGTGTGTCCACAGCCCAAGAGGGAGGAGTCGGTGCATCCACGGCCCAAGAAGGGGAAGAGGAAGGCAGAGCGTCCACCGCCCAAGTCTCCACCAGCAGAGGAAGAATGCCTGCTGGTTTTGCCTCCAGGTCCCACCGCTGTCTCCAGAACAGGAGGGAGAGCCGCACCAGTCCCCTGCAAATGAGGGAGAGCCGCACCAGTCCCCTGTAACAAGGGTAGACTACACGCTGCTCCCACCTCTGCCACCAGGAGACTACATGCCTCCGCCACCTCCACCGGCAGGAGCAGAGCAGCAGGAGCTGCCTCTGCCACCTCCACAGGCAGGAGCAGAGCAGCAGGAGCTGCCTCTGCCTCCGCCACCTCCACCGGCAGGAGCAGAGCAGCAGGAGCTGCCTCTGCCTCCGCCACCTCCACCGGCAGAGGGTGAATGCCTGCTGGGTCCCTGTCCACCAGCAGAGGGTGAAGGCCTGCTGGGTCCCTGTCCACCAGCAGAGGGTGAAGGTCTGCTGGGTCCCTGTCCACCAGCAGAGGGTGAAGGCCTGCTGGGTCCCTGTCCACCAGCAGAGGGTGAAGGCCTGCTGGGTCCCTGTCCACCAGCAGAGGGTGAAGGCCTGCTGGGTCCCTTTCCACCAGCAGAGGATGAATACCTGCTGGTATCACTTCCCCCACCAGCAGAGGATGAATGCCTGCTGGTATCACTTCCCCCACCATCACGAGGAGAGAAGCTGGAGCTGCCTCTGCCTCCATCACCATCAGGGGGAGAGGAGCAGGAGCTGCCTCTCCCTTCACCAGAAGGACCAGGACTAGATGCTGGCGGTCCTCAGCAGCCCTTGCATAGGCTGCTGAGGAAAGCATGGGAAGAACCGCCCGCCGCAGTGGCCGAGAGAGGGCCAAAACCCGCACCCCAGCTTGTCCTGACTCCCTGCCTCGCTTCGCCCAAGGATGCCTGCCTCGCTTCGCCTGGGGTTGCCAGTTGCTCCACATCGCCTGGGGTTGCCAGTTGCTCCACATCGCCTGAGGTTGCCAATTGCTCCGCATCGCCTGGGGTTGCCAGTTGCTCCGCATCGCCTGGGGTTGCCAGTTGCTCCGCATCGCCTGGGGTTGCCAGCCGCTCCGCATCGCCTGGGGCTGCCTGTTGCTCCGCATCGCCTGGGGCTGCCTGTTGCTCCGCATCGCCTGGGGCTGCCTGTTGCTCCAAACAAGGTACAGGGTACGAGGAAGAAGTGGAGCTCCCGCTGCTGCCTTCATGGCCAGGGGCTCCCCTCCCGAGTTCGCCTCCCGAGGGTCCGCTGCTGCCGCCATCGCCTCCCGAGGGTCCGCTGCTGCCGCCGTCGCCTCTCGAGGGATCCTGCTTCGCCTGGGGTCGCCAGGGATCCTGCTTCGCCTGGGGTCGCTACACTGTGGTCGGAGCCCCACGGAGGGGAGCTGCCGGCCATGAAGAAGGGGGGAAGGTCAGGAGACCAGCTCCCCAGCCGCACTTTCGGCCGGAGATCGTGGGGAGGTCAAGAGACCTGCTCCCACTGCAGCACTGGGGCTGCAGGAGATACTGTGGCCGGAGCCCCGGAAGAGAGAGCTGCCGGCTATGAGGAAGGGGGGAGGTCAGGAGACCACCCCAAAGCAGCTTATCTGCTGCTGGACTTGCCCCGGCTGAAGGAGTCAGTCTGGGAGCTGTCAGCACGTCTGCTGACAGCCGCACCATTGGCAGCATTTCCGCTGCCAGTGGTACAGCGGGAGGAGAGATTCGCCCCACTGTCAGCACGTCTGCTGACAGCATGGCCAGTAGCAGCCTGGCTACTGGCAACATTGCCGCCCATCAACCCCTTAAAGTCCCTGTTCTTGGCCCAGGACTTCGAGCGAGACTTGTGGGATTTTAAGGGGGGAGGGCCTCTGATCAGATTTGAGGGGAGCAGAGAAGCTCTCTGCTTAATGCAAAAAAATAATTGTTGATTCCAAATTAATAAAAAATAATATATTTCCTTTGCTTAAACCCCATACACAAAAACGATGCACAGGCTTAACTATCAATAGTTGTCAAATGATACAATGCATCGATAAATCATCGTCTCAGCTTTACAGCTTTTATATACTCCTGAATACCTGTCAGCATCACATTAATCAGTCATATGAGAGACAGGCCATTTACACCAATGTGTTCTGTGAATAACTCCAGATGGGAGGCACCGAACCACAGTTTTTGTAATTGAAAGAAGTTGCAATTTACTTTCAGAAACCTAGACAAATGCAACAGAACAGCTGCACTTGCCAAGACCTGTTTCCTCATTTCACTTGTAGCATTCGTCATCCAATCTAAATTGAGTGCCTGCTGATCTTGCACAACGCCAGTGTCTGCTTAAGGAAGCTATTATTGTCTTGAAGAGGCAAATCGTACTGCAGGTTTTAAAAAATACATTAAAACCTGTCTGAATGGTCACCAAACCTAAGCAGACACCGGCTTTTTACCAAGCAGTAAATCCCAGAAATGACTTTGTTTGCTTAAAACTGGTAAATTACAGAGGCACACTGAATTAACAGTCGTTGTTGAAAAATGATTTATTGAATTTATGTATAATAAAAAAAGCAACAAAAAAAAAAAGCTTTTTTGTTAGCGACATTCATCCCCTGCCAAGGCTGTGAATTAGAAATTTGAGTGGTTAGTAACATGATAAAGTACATCAAGAATATTTACATACATCTCAATACAAGTTTCAGAAGTGCTTCACTGGGTATACAGTATGAAAAAACTTTTACAGGACGGAGAGACGGACAGACAGGGTACCTCCATATACCAATTAATAACTTATGCTAACAAATGTATTTTTTATTCATCATAACTGGATGTGTGAATACTATACATCACACATTAAAATGTCACTCACATTAAAACAATTGGACATTTGGATTTGTATAATGCATATTATGTAAAGGTTGTATTACAATCCACAACCAAATTGTAGGTTAGCTATACTCAGCAGCTCTCTATGGTGCTGCTGCCGTGTATGGAGCAGGGTATAGTATCCAAAGCACTGGGGGTACCTATAGCGGTTGTATTGCTTCAGTAAAATATGTACTGAATACCTAGTGTACAAGACAGTGTAAGACAAGTGCTGTGGTAGAATATGTTTGAAACATACAAAATATACGCTAACACTAATAATTTTAATTTCGAAAACCGAGCACCGTCCGCCCCTCCCCCCTCCAGCTTGTGTTATCCAGAGGCAAAACTTTAATTTCTTCATTCTCAACCTCGACAGCAAAGCGTTGTTATAGTGTAAGCTTATTGAAAGAAATGTCTTGAAACCCCTCTGCTGTTTGGGATTTTTTTGTTAAATGCCCAGGCGACCAAAAAAAAAAAAAAAAAGTTGAATGCAAACTGTGCAAGCGACTGTTGATGTATCATGGAAGCACAACCAATCTCCAGGGTCACTTGACAAGCGTAAGTTATTATTTTTAGTAGTAGTAAAATGTGACTGATAACCTGCTTGGAATGGTGGCTGTTAAATAAAGCTTTGTTTTGCCTCAGTCCGCTGCAGTTGGTGCTGCTGCAATGGAAGCTTACTGTATATATCGCAAGCAGCAACGTGTCCATAAACATGTACTTTTATTGATTATAAATCTATGATTATTGTTCTATATAACGTATTTTTAAAATACATGTCAATGTTTTATTCCATTTATATGAATTACCTGTAAAATAGGATTTTCAATCAAACAAACAGGTAGCTATGGTGACGTCACCAGTAAATTATTAGTACCATCGAAGGTTCAAACCTTCGAAGGTCAAAATGTACCCTTCGTTGCACTTCCAGCCCTAGACAGTCCCTGTATAGCCCCAGATTATGACAGACACAATAACTTGTGATAATGTTTAAACGCTATTCCCTAAACCTTCAAACAATAATTAGTCACCAACCCTTCACTGAATCAAGTGTGTTGTATGTTTTTGTTTTGTAGTTCCTTGAACAGTTAATTTTAATGTAATCCTAACTAAATGTTGAGCACTATGCCTTTCATCTGGGTTCGAATCTTGTTTAGTTCGCAACTTAGCCCCCTGTGGACGTACACGTCCCAGGTCACAAAACCACTACAGTACACAGTTTGAGACAGTTAGCAGTGTCTACAGGAGAGAGGCCCAGGACTGAAGAACAAGCTGGAGATGGGAGGTCAGGATTGAGGTTCTCTCTCATGCTGAGCTGTGAGAGGAGGCTCATGACTAGCCACAGCCAGTGTCATTCACCAAAGTATAGTATTAAAATGTTCTGACATAAGCTGCACCTCCCTGTTTGAAGTCAGTTTTAGTCACAATGGGCAAATCAGAAGATATGACAGACTGATGTGGAGCTCAGTTGGCAGGTGCTTTGGCACCCAATTTCAGGGCATGAAGTTAAGGTAATGAAGGGCAAGGCAATGTTGCCTTCGTTGGGCGTGAAAATTCAGGGGCACCAAGGCAGTTCTAGGGGGCAAAAAGGCTAAACATAAACCCAACCAAAGTGATTTCATACTCATTCATAAAACTAAAATAAATGCAGACAGCCTATTACGTTGATGAAATTTTAATTCAAACAAAACACAAATAAATGTTTTCTGAATCCAATTTAAAAACAAACTTTCATAATGAAAAAATAACAAAAGGGTAATTTGGCAAAAAAAATATTCTGTGTATTTTTCCTAAACTCTGTCAGTCTGTTAACAAGAGCAAAATACAGCGCTTGTCTGGTTTGTTAACCGCTGTTAAAAAAACCTGTACCATCTGTACAAACAACATGGCTTTGAAAGAAAAATAATAAAAAACTCTAAATAGAAACTTCATCAGGTGGCATCACAATCATGAACAGCTGGATGTACAGAATATTAGATGTTTACATGCGAGAGACTTTATAGAGCTTCACAGTTCTTAAAAGGATTTCCAGTTTTGTTGTGGTGCATTGCTGGACACTTGATTCAGGGAAAAAAAAAAGTATGCTGTTTTCAGCACACACATTTTAACCCCATTTATTACAAATGAATTACAAAACAGCAACGGTCATTGAAATGTCTATATAAATTGGCTATTTATTTACACCGAAGACATGAAAGGAAATAGAATGTGTATTGCATCTTTGTATTTTATATCAATTTTAAGCACAGAATCAGATCTCCTTATACCATATATGATCAGAGAATATGTGATTACGTGTTAATGTTATGATTTTTTGCTTTACTAAGCTGTAAATTAAAGTGCATTTACATATAGGTCTACATTATTTGCATGCATCACTTATTCAGATTGAGTTCTCCAGAGAAACCAGGTGCTCACTCAGCTGAGGGGCATTGCTGTTGACTGGCCTAATCTACCAGTCCACCTGAAACAAGTGAAGAAACAGCTGCTTGGGTTTGTGTGGCTGGCTGTTCTCCAGTCTTAAGAAAAGCAGTCATCACAAACCCAAGCAGCTATGTAAACAGTAAATTAGCCTGATAGACACCAAAGACACTCCCCTGATTGTCAGCACCTGGTTTCTGTGGAGGGCTCAATCTGAATGCTTGCTTTGTGCAGCACTAGTGGCTAGTGCTCCTTGAGTTAAGGGTGTTGCACAAAACCGTTAAACACGTTTATGTCAATACCATAGTTAAGGGGAAATGTATCCTTAAGTGTTATATTTCATTCTTAAGGTGTCAGTACATGTTTGGTATTGCATGTGTTTCTTTCCCATGTTCGACATATGTACAGTAGCTAATGGGAGTGCAAAACAAGTATGATTTGTGTAATTATTTTGCTCTCTCAGTATGGATAGAGCATTTTACATACTAATACAGAAAATAAGACTGAATCCGAACTGCTTTCTTTTGAGTTACACGAGTGTGCTTATATTACCTATTACGGGTGCTTCTGTAGATTCAACAGGGTCTCAATTAAATAATCATTAGCTTCTATTTATTATTGCTTTACTGTCTTGTTATATATATATATATATATATATATATATATATATATAACATACATTATATATATATATATATATATATATATATATATATATATATATATATATATATATATATATATATATATATATATATATATATATATATATATATATATATTAATTGTTTGCCATGCGATTCATATTAATAACTATGTATGAGGTGCATTGTACACATTGTGAAAACGTCAGATTGCCACTTTATTCACCACTACTGTTTTTAGTAACAGTACTGTAGAAAAATACTGAGTACAAACTATATTAGTAACTCAGCTGATAGCACACGTGTTAGCGGGCTACAGATTCGTATTTGCGTACAATAGGCCTGGCAGTGGAAAGGAAACACTCAAAAATACAACCGTAATCAATATAAACATATTTGAAAAGACGACGCCATTTTTCTCCAGTTACGCTTCTGCAGGCTGTGGATAATTGTATTCCATCCTATCTTACAAGCATAACGCACATTTCATAATTTTTAGCAACTTTTTTTCCCCTCAAAACAAACTACAGTATTATTTTTAACTCCCAACTTCCAAGTACACACAAGTTAAACTGTTTGTTGATCGGTTGCGTCTAAAGCCACAGTGTCCACAGTGTCCTGATATACTAGCGACACCGGCGCACGTATTTGTGCAGCCTGTGTGTTTCACTGTGCCCTAGTGGTGCTCTCTCTAATCTAGCTCACCCACCCCAAAAAAACAACACACCCAACGTGCTACGGAGCTTCTAAAGCCAAACAAACTATAAAATGCGAGAAACATACGTCCGATTACGCAGCAAAGTGCATCGAATTCACAGTATATAGCACACGAATATAGCAGTTTGATGAAAGTTGCAAGTCCCAGTCTTATAGTTGGTAAGAGAGAGAGAGAGCACGAGAAGAAAGGAAAAACCGCTTACCTTTCAAAACAAGCATAGAAAGGGCAGCTACCAAGAGCCAAGCAGAATGACGAGGCATGACTGAAACAGCGTTGAATTCGCGTTAAAATGAAGTCACTGCGTATTTTAAAGCTGAAATGAATGTTTGTGAAGTCTATTTTTCATGTAAAAGATTTGAACATCTCTTATCGACTCGACAGCAACGCTGCTATGCAGGGCTGCAGAGGAGAAAACCTCACACTCTGGGCGGTGCAGCGTCAGAATCACATTACACCACGCAGGGCGGCTCCCCTTTTTCAACTCAGAGCTGCATGTAAACGCATCTGCCATCAAAATACAGGGGAACACTCGTGTAAGACTGACAGGGTTTCAATGGAACATTATACAAATACAAATTTTAGCAACTTTAATGACGTTCTCTTATTGTGCACTTATTTTGAAGAGACCGAAGTCTATCTGACGACATACATATTAGCTTGCCCATACACACGCCTAAACCAATGAATGAATGAAACTTTTCATAATGTGCAGACAATGACATTGAAAAATGTAACTAACAATTAAAAAGAATTGCCCTACTTGTCAAATCCTGAGATTTGATGTTTTAACTGTTGTTGTTGTTGTTGTTGTTGTTGTTGTTGTTGTTGTTGTTGTTGTTGTTGTTGTTTTTACCTATTTTCTTTGTCTAAATCTGAAATGTTATCTGTGAGTTAATGGAAATGCCAGGTCTAAAGTATTTCTTTTTAACTTGTACCACAGCAAATGTGAAACAAGCACAGGATTCTAATAGAAGTGTAATGTTTTAATATATATCCTTGTCATTGTCAGTTTGAGATGCAATAATACAGATTTTTAGAGGATCAATAATAATAATAATAATAATAATAATAATAACAGTTCTTGTCCTATACCATATGTGCTAAAACCTGTCCTACAGCATAGAGGACCCTTAAAATGGTTTCCACAGTAACATAATAGGATAAAGCACAGTATAGGTAAGCATTGTAGTTCAGAGGCATGGTACTGCAAAGTAACTGTGCAAATGTACAGGGTAAACATTCATATCCCTTTAAGTGATGTACAAAATGAGAAAATCACTAACTTCAGGGTGCCTATTCCCCTCTCAATATCCGGTATTTGTCTGTCCCAGTGGCACTAAGAGTGTGGCTACAGCACTGTGCTTAAAGAGGATCTTGGTACAGCTATCTTAAATGTTAACCTATAGGTGGGCTTCAGGGGGCAGAGCTAGGCACCAACAACCTATCATCTGCTGTCATCAATTAAATCTACCTTATTTAAACATTAGTCACCTCTACCTAGCTGTCTTGTGTTTTTTTGTTTCCTCCTCCTCCCTCCTCCTCCTCTAGCATCTCAACTGCCTTTGCATCGGTCTCCTCTGGGGGGTTAGTGATTCCACTTTCTCCAACCCTTTGTTAAGCTCCGCTTATTTACCTCATAGAGGAGGGTTCTCCATGAGTCAGAGGGGACCCCCGGCCAAACCCTTCCATCTGCATGCATGTTTCTTTTGGGATTCTTCTTTCAGGTCTGATGCCTCTATGTGAGGGTCCCCAAGCGGTGGCATCCCTCGTGTTTGTCGGGTCTCCTCAAAGACGGTTGCCCCTCTCCTGTTTGTCGGGTCTCCTCAGCGACGGAACCCCCTTCTATTATGTTGGGCTTCAAGAGGCTGAACACCACGCATTATATGTTTTAACAGATACTAACTTTATGTTTTCTTTCCGTTCGCGAGCCTCTTCAGTATGTCGGGTAACCTCGGAGACGGTGCCCCTCTCGTATGTCGGGTCACCTCAAAGACGGTGGCCCCCCTCCTGTTTATCGTGTCTATCGATCAAGTAAATGTTGGGCCTTGAAGAGGCGGAGCCCCTCTCTCCTTGTGTATATGTTTACTAACTCTGTCAATAAACACTACCAGGTGGCATAACTCCGCCCTGTGAACTAATGCATTCTTCTTGTTGATATAGAACCAATGTGGTATTTCTTATCCACTAGGGGCAGAGTCGGATAGGTTAATGGTTACACTCTGGAAATCCCTCAGAGCAGAAGGACAGTGCCACTGCAATGACAGCACTTCAAATAGGACTACACCGGCATCATTACCTAGATCCCTTTAGTCATAGAGCCTGGCTGATGTCATGTGGTACAAAGCAGCAGTGTCTGTCTGGCACACAATGAAGAGCGGGCTGCAAAGTAATGTAGGTCCTTTATAATGAGTTTTTACTTTATGTAATCTATTATGAATTCTGCAATGAGGGTGGAATGGGGTTGTCAAATCATTTCAAGCTTTCATTTTCATGGTTTTCCAGGGAAATACTCACACAAAAACAAGATATTCATAATGCAAGACTTTAATATGTAGCTAATACGTAGTTTTAAGTATTATTACAGCATTTAAGCCAAAGAAAACCAAGCTGTATCCACTGTTAGGAAACCTATTATATATTTTTTATCTACTTGTAAATGCTATACACATACTTTTATGTCCTCATTTTTGGACCCAGGGCCCAAAGGGGGTATTATTTAATAACTGCACACTTTGTGTTGTGTGCTGAAAGGCATCATTTTGTTCAAATCACATTGTATTCTGTGACACACTGTGACAGAAATATAATGAGTTCTGGTGGTAAATCTCCCTCCCGACCTGTGAGGGCGCTAAAGAACGAGAGGAGAAGTATCTGGAAGGGCTGGCCTGACAGTTCGTTTCCGGGACCGGGAAGTGGGTCAGCCTGGAAGGAAGCGAGACTCTGTTGTAGGACCGTGTTGACGTGAAAGGTAAACGAGGGGCAGCTGCAAGTAATAAGGCAGCTGCAACCGCTACCTGGAAATCATACGGACTACATATAGGGCCAGGGTAACGCTGATCTTCTCCTTCGCTTGGGTAGAGCAAGGAGAGAGAAGGACTGAGAGAGGAGCTCTCAGAAAGTGATTGAGGAAGCGTTTGTGTGTGAAGTATTGTCTTTGTTTGTGTCTGTCTGTCTAACTGTTCATTGTCTTCCACCACCAGACAGTTAAACACACCTCCGAGCTGTCGCAGAGGTCAGCACTAAATCCGAGCACCACTGCACTAAACGCTCACCCTTACCTGTGATTTCACTCTGCACCAGCACGACTGCACTCACCCCGACTGGTGACCGTGTATTGTTTTGTGTTCAGGACTGTGTTTTATGCGTTTTCCCGTGCTTTACACATTGCTGTGTATAGCCGGGGATTTATTGTTTGACGGTCGCCAGACCGGGATTACAAATAAAAGCACGCTTTTCACCGAAGTAACATTGTTTGTCTTTTACTCCTGCTCCCCATCACTGCTACACCTGTACCCCTTCACTAGCCACTTTGCCACACGTGGTGTCAGAACACGGGATCATGGACCGCAACACACTGGCGGAGCTGCTGCAGGCGCTGGAGAGCAGACGGGACGCAGAGGAGAGAAGGAGGGAGGAGCGCTACACGGCGCCATTGAACGGTAGGGCTGGCCGCTGCCGCAGCAACAGCCCCTACCACAATACCGCTGATGTCGCCCGAAGGCACGGGCGATGAAAATGTCGGCGGAGGATGACCCGAGGCGATTTGGTGGCGCTCGAGCGGCTGGCCACCGCGCGGCTTGGCCGCTGGAGTTCTGGGCCAGCCAGCTGGGTCCCTGCCTGATCGGGAGGCTCAGGCAGCGCACCAGGCGATGAGCCACCATCACGCCACCGACTACGACCTGGTCAAGCAGGCTATTCTCCGCCGCCTGAATATAACAACGGAGACCCACCGGGCGCGGTTTAGGGAGTACCGAGAGCCCCAGAGACACGCCCCAGGGTGGTGGCAGAGCGGTTGTGCGACCACATGGTGCATTGGCTGACCCCAGGGAAGAAGACCGCCCAACAGATGGGGAAGCCATTGTGGTAGAGCAATTCTGCCATGTGGTCGGCGCCAAACCAAAGCGTGGATACGGGCGCCACAACCCTGACACCCTGGAGGAGGCAGTCAAATTGGCTGAAGATTTCGAGGACTCCCTGACGCCTGCCCGATCGGGATCCTATCGACCCCTGCCCTTCGGAGCAATCGCCCTCTCTCTCCCTCTCCTCCAACACCACCACCCCCACCCCCGTGTTCCCAGGACCCAGACCTCCCAGAGCCGACCCCATTGGGCCCCTTGCCTCCCCCCCATGGAGACCAAGGTTGGCCCCCAGCTGGGGTAGAGGTGCTGCCCCTGCCCCGTTGCCATACCAGCAGCGGGACAGATTTACTCCCTATGCCCCCTCTGTCCCTCCTATCTGTTTTAGGTGCCACCAGCCGGGACATCTGGCCAGGTCATGCCCCGCTGCCATGGAGTGTGACGTGGCCGCGTGCAATTGGGCACCTGAGACTGGTAAGTGTGGGGAAAATGGTCGGAAGGGGCCTTGTCTAATCAATGTGGTTTTAGGGAATGTGAAAACCCACGCATTAGTGGACACAGGGTGTGAGCAGACCTTGATTAGGACAGCTCTCCTGGGCGGTGTGTCGTGGCGGCCACGAGGTCAGGTGGCCATCTCCTGTATCCATGGAGACACGGCGACATACCCCACAATAAAAGTATATTTATCGGTAGGTCCGATAAAACGTCACCTTGTAGTCGGGTGGCGGAAAGGTTGCCACACCCAGTTATTCTGGGCCGAGACTGGCCAAAATTCAGAGATTTAGTGCAAAAGTGGCAGTCTCGCCACACACGTAACGTGGCAGAGAGAGAAAAGGAACGAATTGGTGATGTGTTTCCTTTTCACACTGAAATGTTTTCTCCTTTTTTCCGCCCTAGAAAAACAAATAAGGAGAGACGGACCGCAAAATGGGAGGGAGCGTTGTTGAGACAAGGCTGGGGTCTGGTGGGAGAGTGCGGCAATGGTAACAAACGCCAGTCGAAGGGAGTGGGAACGCAGTGTGACCGAGGGAGCGAGGTTACTGGGCCAACTAGAGCAGAGGTTATTCCAGCCCCTCTCAATGTACCGACCCGTGGTACTCAAGCGCGACCTAGTGTGGGGCCAACATAACGACCCGCCACTGGTGCACGCTTGGGGACAGGTCCGTCCATTGAAGGTAAGGATGTTGATGGCGCTGGGCGCTAGTATATCCACATTTCAGTATCAAGGGGCAATTACTGTATAGGGTAAACCTAGCCGCGGGCACAGGACAGCCTGTAACGCATTGTTGGTTCCCCGCCTTGTCGGCCCGAGGTCATGAGGCTGGCGCATGATATCCCTTTTGCGGGCACCTCGGAGCCGAGAAGACGAGGGAACGAATATTAGCTCGATTCTATTGGCTAGGTCTTCATACTGATGTGTCGAGATATGTAGCCACATGCCCAGACTGCCAGCGAGTAGCGCCGGGTCGAGTGCGCCCGCCCCTTTGGTCCCACTGCCGATTATTTCCACTCCGCTCGAGCGCATTGCAATGGACATAGTGGGCCCTTTGCTACCTTCTGACTCCGGTATACGCATATATTAGTGGTGGTGGATTATGCAACGCGATACCCGGAGGCAGTTCCATTGAGGTCCACTAGTGCCGCTGCAATAGCCACTGAGTTAGCGCAGATTATGGCTAGAGTAGGGATTCCCAAGGAGATTTTGACCGATCACGGAACCAATTTTCTGTCCAACACGCTACAGCAAGTGTATAAAATATTAAAAATACGTCCCATCAGGACGTCCGCTTACCATCCACAAACGGACGGTCTGGTGGAACGTTTTAATCAGACTTTAAAGTCGATGCTGAGACGATTTGTAACACAGGAGCAGAAACATTGGGCATCGCTTCTTCCCTACCTCCTCTTTGCAGTGAGAGAAGTGCCGCAGAGTTCAACGGGTTCTCCCCTTTGAGCTCCTGTACGGCCGGCAGCCTCGCGGCATTCTTGACCTGCTGAGGGAGGGGTGGGAGGAGCACAAAGGCTCGTCCAAAAATGTAGTGAAGTATGTGCTCCTACTAAGAGATCGCCTGGATTTGGTCGGTCGCTTGGCCCAGGACAACCTCAGATCGGCTCAGCACCAACAGCAGCAGCATTACAACAAAAATGCACGGATTCAACCTTTCGACCAGGGGACAAGGTAATGCTGCTACTTCCCTCATCAGAATCAAAACTGTGTGCTAAATGGCAGGGGCCGTATGAGGTGATTCGGGCTATAGGGAAAGTAAATTATGAAATTAGACAGCCCGATCGCGGAATGAACGTGAAATTTACCATGTCAATTTGTTAAAGCCCTGGCAGGCAAGGGAGGTCTTGTTTATAGCCCCAGGCAATATGGAGGATGATTTAGGCCCCTGTCCAGAGACCCCACGCACAAGAGTGATTTCAATGGGGAACAATTGGTTCCAGATCAGCAAAGAGAGCTGCGTAAGCTTATTGAGGAGTTCAGCGATGTTTTTTCTGACGTGCCCGGCAGAACGAACTTAGTTGAATATGACATTATCTCTCCACCAGGTGTCACAGTGCGAGAGAGACCGTACCGGATCCCAGAAAGTCGACGAAGTGGCGTTCGCAAAGAGGTATGGGATATGCTCGAGCTTGGGGTGATTGAACCTTCCAGGAGCGAGTGGTGCAGTCCGATTGTCATAGTGGCTAAGAAAGACGGCACCAACCGCTTCTGCGTTGATTTCCGTAAGGTAAACGCTATTGCTAAGTTCGATGCGTATCCCATGCCTCGGGTCGACGAACTTTTAGACAGACTGGGAAAAGCGAGGTTTATTTCCACTCTGGACCTGACGAAGGGATACTGGCAAATCCCTTTAACCCGCAGCTCCAGAGAGAAAACCGCATTTTCAACACCAGAAGGGCTGTTCCACTTTAAAACCATGCCATTTGGGCTACATGGTGCGCCGCTGCCTTTCAGAGACTGATGGACCAGGTTTTACGCCCACATCATGAATATGCAGCAGCGTATATTGATGACGTGGTGATTTACAGCTCCACCTGGCGAGAGCATTTGGCTAGGGTTGCAGCCGTTCTTCAGTCTCTAAGGGCAGCCCGGCTGACAGCTAACTTGAGAAAATGTGCGTTTGCAAAACAAGAAACTCAATATCTGGGATTTATAATGGGAAATGGAAGAGTGAGACCTGTGGTCACCAAAGTCCAGGCTTTGGTTGATGCAGCGATCCCCAAAACCAAGACTCAGGTGAGGTCACTACTGGGCTTAGCCGGTTATTACCGCCGTTTCATCCCCGAGTACGCCACAGTGGTTAACCCGTTAGTGGACCTCACCAAAAGAGTGCCCCAAATTTAATAAAATGGTCAGTTGAGTGTCAGGGGCGTTTGATACGATTAAACGTAGACTTTGCCAGGCCCCCACTCTTATTACTCCAGATTTCACCAAGAGATTCATCCTCCACACCGACGCATCGGATGTAGGTTTGGGTGCTGTCTTGTCCCAAAAGGTAGCTGGAGTAGAACACCCGATAGTGTACATAAGTAAAAAGATGTTGCCTCGGAGCGTAACTACTCCATAGTCGAAAAGGAGTGTTTGGCCATTAAATGGGCTACTCACTCTTTACGATACTACCTGCTGGGACACTCATTTGATCTGGTCACAGACCACGCCCCACTCACATGGTTAAGCACAATGAAGGACAGCAATGCCCGGATAACTCGGTGGTATCTGGCATTGCAGCCCTTCATGTACCACATGGTACACCGTGCAGGGAAAGACCACCAAAATGCGGATTATTTTTCCCGGAGGGGGAGTAATGGGAAAGGTAGATTTAGCCGAGTGTTCCTTCGGCTCCACTCTGAGCGGTGGGATATGTGACAGAAATATAATGAGTTCTGGTGGTAAATCTCCCTCCCGACCTGTGAGGGCTTAAAGAACGAGAGGAGAAGTATCTGGAAGGGCTGGCCTGACAGTTCGTTTCGGGACCGGGAAGTGGGTCAGCCTGGAAGGAAGCGAGACTCTGTTGTAGGACCGTGTTGACGTGAAAGGTAAACGAGGGCAGCTGCAAGTAATAAGGCAGCTGCAACCGTTTACCTGGAAATCATACTGGGACTACATATAGGGGCCAGGGTAACGCTGATCTTCTCCTTCGTTTGGGTAGAGCAAGGAGAGAGAAGGACTGAGAGAGGAGCTCTCAGAAAGTGATTGAGGAAGCGTTTGTGTGTGAAGTATTGTCTTTGTTTGTGTCTGTCTGTCTAACTGTTCATTGTCTTCCACCACCAGACAGTTAAACACACCTCCGAGCTGTCGCAGAGGTCAGCACTAAATCCGAGCACCACTGCACTAAACGTTCACCCTTACCTGTGATTTCACTCTGCACCAGCACGACTGCACTCACCCGGACTGGTGACCGTGTATTGTTTTGTGTTCAGGACTGTGTTTTTGCGTTTTCCCCGTGCTTTACACATTGCTGTGTATAGCCGGGGGATTTATTGTTTGACGGTCGCCAGACCGGGATTACAAATAAAAGCACGTTTTTCACCGAGTAACATTGTTTGTCTTTTACTCCTGCTCCCCATCACTGCTACACCTGTACCCCTTCACTAGCCACTTTGCCACACACACTCACAGCACTTTTTCCAAATCAAGTTTAGGAGCAAAGAATTGAGTTGTAATGTATGTTCCATTTGATTGTATACACACATATAATAGACAGGCATACAAATATATAATGCACACATTTAAAACACATTACAAAAAAATAAGAATTCAAAAATATAATTCAAATGGTTTAACAAAATACAATCACAACCTACTTCAAAATGTAATCTCTAAATGCAATGCACACTCCTCATTCACTTACATTACAATATGAAGCTAGAGCTGTATATATTCCAAACTGAAATCCTCATCAAGTACAGTTTCTTGAGAGATATTAATATATGCTCAGTCAAACATTCAGCAGTTCCATAAATAGTTAAATAACTTCCAATGACATAAACTTCACGACCAAATACTTGTAATATTTTAATGTTAGCTTGCGTGGTTCAGGGGGCGTGGAGCTGGGGGCTTCTAATCTTCTAATTTTCTAATTTCCTGTTAATTAGCATCTATTTTCTATTTAAGCCCTGATCATCTGCACCTTTTCTGTCTAGTGTTTCGTTTTTTTTTTGTAGCAAACGCTCAGACGCCGTTGTTTTGTGCTTCACCGCTAATATCGTTGCCTCGCTCACTACAGGTCATTTCTCAGCACAGCGCTGCCAAGATATTATCAATCATTTTCCAACCTGCTCAGGTGATCCTTCTTTTCATTCAGCTTCTCTTTTCGGCTTCAAGAGCTCCAACGTTAGTCTTTCCTGTTCCATCCAGTCTCCACCTCAGCATCTGAGCCGTCCAAAGCGCAGCTTCATTACTCAACTTGTCTGCAACTTTATCAGAAAGTCTGGTCCTCCGCTAAACTTTCAAGCTCCTTCGACAAGACATCAACATTCCCGTTGTCTGCGATTGCCTTACTTTAGCTCTATTTAAATCCACCACGAAGCTTTGTCTGCGGAATCTCTCTTTACTCCTCGCCTGCAATCAGACACCCCTCCTGCCCTGGACCTCCATCAGCTACATTCAACCTTTTAAAAGACGTATCCTGCCCATTATAAACTCCATTTCAACCAGTGGCGGCTCGTAACTTGACTGGTCACAACATGCTCCAACGACACTATTGTACTGCAACTTTTCCACTGGCGCCTCACAGACCATGGTTACCACGGCAATGCCCTCATTGAGTGACTGCAGGGAGTGGTAAGTTGCCATGGTGACCAGGCAGCTTCATCAGGCTCTGCGTGTTCTGTGCCTCAGTACTGCAATCTTCCGGCTTCCTGTTGCTGCACTTTCACAACTGGCGGAGACGAATTCAACGCGTCGAATCATGACATCTAAATACTGCGTTAACTTATTTATATTCATGACTAACTGTCCTAAAACATGTCTAGATTATTTATTCAAATCTAAAGGAATAAGCAAATGTCGTTCTACATAGACAAGGATTTTAATCGTAATAACTTCATAGATTCTACCCTGCTTCACTCAAGTCAATGGTTTAATTCCATTCATAACCTCTGGATGGCAGTATAATACCACAAGTTCTCTCTCAATATATTAAACAGGTTTGGTATCGCTGCAAAGCTCGGACACTACAGCTTTTCTATCTATTCCCGCAGTTCTCACTCTGATGGATTCTCAGGAGATCCCCTCCTGCCTCATCCTTTTGTCTATCTATCAACTGACATTCTTCAATTTCAACTCTACCTGCCCCCCCCCCCCTCCTCCGACATGGTCATGGAGCCACACACTTGTTGGTTTTCTGAGATGCTCCGAATCTACCGTCACATTAACTTCCAGCTTCCCTGCACCCAGCTTCCATCCCAGCGACCTCTTCCTGTTCCCAGGATTTGTGCTTCCTCATCTGGCTCCTCTCCTCCAAACCAACAAATTTCACCAAGGCACTTTATTCAGCCTTCAAGTTACCATTTCAGCAACGTGAGCTGCCAGTCAGAAACGGAAACCATGGACTACAACTATCAACATTTCAGTCAAGTGTCCTCCTATCCTGCGATTATACAATACTCTCAGACTGCTCCCGACCAAATCAATAGATTTTGCAGCAGCCTCAGAGCAACGCATTCTTCATCCTCTCAGGTTCTACAGCGGCCTCAGCTCTATGCATTCTTCACCTCTGGCTTCATCTAAATCACTTTATCACTCAAAGACCAATATCCACCGCATTCAGCAGATCTCTGCGCTCTGCAGCAGACCACCACACTCTACCGATGGCAGTCCACCATTCACAATAACAGATCACTGCTTCAGCAGATCTCTCTCTCTACAGCAGACCACTGCTCATTATTGACAGCACTTCATTGTTACTTCTTCAGATCTCTGCACCGTTCAGCAGATCCTGTCCTCTACTGTTAATTGCTCCTCACTACAGCAGATCTCTGCTCCCTCTTCAGATCTACTCACTATTATAGCACGCAAAGTTGCTTTAGTTTACAGTTTAAATCTGTAACTTCACTTCTCCAGAGCGTCAACGCTCCAGCTTTCCTCCAATATGCAGATCATGGCAGCATTCTGCAATCAAGGCTAATGCTAATCCCCATCTAATCAAAATACAAGATGCTTGACCTTCTCAGCAATCTATTCATATGTCCTCACATCCTCTCAAATATTACAGCATTAATACATGGTGAGAGACGTGGCATGAGACTGGAAATCTGTCTTGATTATGAGTTAAGAAGTTCCACTACTAGGAGAATGACTCAAGTTGTGAAACCCAATCTCTGAATGTGAGTTCACCTTTCCCATTTCAAGCAGACAGGATAGTAGCAGACCGCTGATCGATCCTGTATTAACGAACACATAGGATGGTCGACATCTCATCTCTTCCCTCGTTTCCAGAAAATGGAGCACAAAGGGTGCTGAGCTTCCCCAGCAGTCGATTTACACATGTTCGTTCAGTTCCAGCCGCTACCTCAACCCTCAGTTCCAGCTCCCCTTCGGCCTCTACTTTCGGTATCCAAGTTCCGTCAGCTGGTCCCGTCTGCTTGCCCCCCCTCCAGACTCCCCAGCTTCACCAGCTGCTATTTGACTGAATCCTACTCTCAGTAACCTCCTTCAATCTGCTCTGCATTTCATGTCTGCAGCCCTCGCCCTTCTTCGAGAGCTTCATATTCTACAGCTTGGTCAGTGTTTTCAACCTTCTGTGCCCAGAATCGGATTCATCCTATTCCTTCAATCAAAACCAGATCCTTTCATCGTCCACGGTAGGGATTCTCTCTCTCCCCCATTTTCTCCATACCAGCAGTTCGCTGACCCTCCGTGGGATTCTTAAGAGCCTTCCCTTCTGCCTCACCTTCCCGCCTGTCTACATCAATGAACATTCTCCGTTTGCTCATTCTTCTCTTCGGAAACACCACTTCTCCCCATACAAGGATCTACCTATGGAGATCATCTGCATCTGAGCCCTCTTCGGTCTCCTCAGGAGCTCAGAATCCACAGTTTCTTCTACTTCTAATTTACTCCATCATTCAGTTGTGTACCTCCAAGACAGATCCATTTCAGCGCGGTCAGTTCATTCAGCTGTCAAGCAGAGTCCCCTATCTGCCCCTTCTTTTCAACGTCAAGGTATCTCATCTGCATCTCGGCCTTCTTCGGTCTCCTCAGAACTCGCAGTTTCTTCTGCTTCAAATTTACTTCATCATTCGGTCATACCTCCAAGATGGATCAATTTCAGCGTGGTTAGTTCATTCAGCTGTCAAGTAGAGTCCCCTATCTGCCCCTTCTTTTCAACATCAAGGTATTCTCCTCTCATATAGTTGCTGCCCACTTTTAAAAATTGCTAGTATGCCTGGAGTGGGGGCTTCCTGTCCGCCGGGGCCACCAGAGGTTTTCTCCTAATCGGCCTCAAGGGGTTTTTTCCTCTCCACTGAGTAGCAGGTATACACATAGTCACATCCTACTAACAAATTGCTAATCTCCCTCTGTTTGTCCTGTTTGTCCTTCTGGTCTTTTGTTTATGTTATGCGTTGGCATGTGCAGTCTTTTGTTTGTCTCACGGTGTGGGAGTTTTCGTGAGGTGCCGGGGGTCCATCCTTTGGGGGGCAAGTGAGTCTCACTTCCCGACCTCAGGGCTAGACATCCGCCTCCCTTACCTTCAGGGGGGTTCTCACCATGTGAGTCAGAGCGGACCCCCGGCCATACTCTGTCCTGTCGCAGCTCATGCGCTTATCTTACCTCACTCGAGGCTCTGTTCTATTCTGCCTCTCTTTCAGGACGTGGTCACTCGTGCTGAGTCCTATACTAACCTCTATGCTTTGTCCTTATTTTCAGGTCTCAAGCAGCGTGACGTCTCGGCCAATCAGGGGTTTTACGAGCACCCCTTACAGAAGTCTCAGATGCTGGGTACCTCTCTCTCTCTCATCTCCTCTTGAGGGGCTGCTCTCCGGTTCATAACCCTCATATGTGTTTTCGGTTGCTGGGTCCTCTGCCCCTGGGATGTGTCGGCATCGTCGCCCTCAGTCAGCGACCTCTTTTCTATCCTGTCTTCGGCTGCTGGGTCCTTCGCCCCTGAGATGTGTCGGCATCGTCGCCCTCATTCAGCGACTATCTTTTCTATCCCATTTCGGTTGCTGGGTCCTCTGCTCCTTGCTGCTTCTTCTGCCTTATCCTTCACCCCAGCTCACGCCCCGTGAATCTTTAGTTCAAAAGAAATGAAAAAGAACACACATTCAAAAAGTGACACACATTCAGTGTATATTCATAGAAAAGGGTATGACCTCCTATTCAATTATCACGGCTCTATAGAAAGCTGCTACCCCTTTTTTCAACTGCTCACACAGATATATGTGTGCCCCTTGCAAGTGAGTCTATTGATATCTATGACTTTTCTGCTCCCGCATGTTAGGGAGGTAAAATCGTAAGGGACTGTTTCTCCTCACCACGCTACAGCAGACCCTGCTGGCCAGGCGCCTGTGGAGCTTGGGCGGACACCTGCAGCACTGGCCCTTGTCCTCCGAAGGTATCCGCTGTGGTGTAAACTGGCTTGCTGGTACAAAGTTGGTGGAAGACATCAAGGGGGTATTGCTGTAAATGTCTCAGATAAAACCCAGGTGTGGTTTATTCCTGTGGGGAATATAAAAGCAACCTCTTAATAAGACTGCCTTCCTTTAAATTCAATTACAAGTGTGGGTGTCGTGGTTAGTCTGAAACATTGTTGGGTTATTATCATTGGTTTTAGTAATTCAGTAGTTCGCTCAGAGTAGAAACAGGAATCAGGGTCTGTTTCAATGATCTAAAATGTACAAACCTCTGTTTCACTCTATTTTTATTGTCTGCAGTATTGCTAACAAGTGGCTGTATAAATCACCCCAGAGGGAACACCCACACTGGATTAATACAGGCGTTAAAGAGAGTTGGTAATAAGATATTTAAATTAGACCCCCGCTATATCTATATAAAGAACCTCCAGGGACATATTTTTCTAAGCATATGGATTTACAGCAGTAAACTCTTAGCAGAAAAGCCTATGGAAAAGAAACAACACGCTAAGCTCACACTTCTGCGTATCTTTCTGTATGTGTGAGCTTGAGTGAATGGGTGGGGCACTGGAGGAAGGTTGCCGGTGACAACAGTTGAAGGCAGGTTAGAGGCCGCTGCTGCCAGCACCACACACCTCTGGAATTGCCAGCGTTCAGTTCTTTGTTGCCGGCAGATCTTCACTGAATGACGAGACAAAAACCCCAGAACTTCTCCTCACTTTAGCAGCTCGCCCTGTGCCCTTGCTTCTGTTGAGCTCTTGTGACAAGGGAGAGGAGGGCGCTCAGCCCAGCAGGAGTATATCCGTGAGCGTACACAGGAACAGTCTGGCCAATAAGCTAGAGCAGTCTGTGGGCCAACTTCAATTAGCCTGCTAAATGCAGACAGCAGTGAATTTTGCTGGTCATTGATTTAGAAAAATAAAAGAAAGAAGAAAGTATATATTGCTTGCAATTGAATTGTAAATCTTAATACAAGAAAACCCAGTAAATACAAAATGTGTTGCACCAATATTATGCACCTGCATTCTGTATGCTGGGGTCCAATCACCATCCTCAAGGGCCACTCCACTCCAGGTTTAACAGGTGCAATTATATATTTAACATCTTCAGGCTCTGGATAGAGGCTTAATTGGTTCAATTAAACAATTTAGAACAGAGTCGAAACAAAGCCCAGGAGTGGAAGGGCCAGCTTTGGACACCCCTGCTATAATGTATAAAAGCTGCATCTCCCTGGTGCACATCAGTTTCAGTCAGGATAGGCAAAACAGAATATCTGACAGACTTTGACAGACAGGAGTGGTGGGTACTCAGTTGGCAGGTGCTTCTCTATCCAAGACTGCACACATTTACTGATGTCTCACTAGAAAAAGAAGCCACTCTGAAAGATAGGACAGGAATGACGAATCAATCCAGCGCAATGTCAGCCCCCTGCAGGCTCATCATGTTTTATCAGCGCTGTCCTGGCTGCCCATGGTGGCTCTACACCCTATTGACAGTGTTATGGCAGGTGTTTCCGTTTTCCAATGCCTGCATGCGATGCCAGATCTGAAAGGGTTAAAAGCTTTCTGAAAACTAGCTTAAAGATCACACTGTGAGTAACTATGAAGAGAGCTTGAATTAAATGGTTCACATCAGAAGACTAAAGTCAATGGTGGTGCTTATTCACGCAGCTTGAGTGAGTGGGTGAGATTTAAATATGATCTGAGCACTCCTGAGCACAATCACTGACAAAGTCAATAACAGCACTTTCATTTAGTCTTTGAGTCAACGGGGTTTGCAATTGTGTTTTTGAAAGCCCTTATCTAAAATATTCATCGAAAGAATTAGCTTCAAATCCCACTAAAATGGTCTATTTCCATATTTCAAACATAAGAGAAAACATACCAATGTTTACCCTAACAGCTCCTTCAGTTCACTAAAAATGTACTTAATTATACATTAGAAATTCAAGATACATTCAAATTGACCCGTTGCAATGAAATATAAGAGTCATTATACTGATAGATATTTACATTATATAAAAGATAACGTTTCTGGAAGTGTAAAATCAATTTCCTAAATACACATGCTAATGGTAACGGGTCCCAAGCACATTATTATAAACTTATACACTGGTATGAATTACTGAAAGATACGTATTTGTAAAATAACATAACTGCCAATAAAGTAAATGAAAAGGAAACTGTGAAATCGTAACATAACAGCGACATCTGGAGTGGTCCGGACCACTGTGCTGTCACAGCGCTGAGTGGTCCGGACCACTGTGACATCACAGCGCTGAGTGGTCCGGACCACGGGCCACAGAATGCTACAACCCCTTCTCCAAGATGCTTCTCTTCTGTTAAGAGTGTACTGTACGCTGAGTCAATGGTCTATTTAAAGATGAGTGACTCAGGAATAGATTCTTAGGGAACCAGCGTCGCTCTAGGAGCTGCGAGGAACCAGTGGCACGGTCCTTTGAAGACGAATGGGAACCAATATGATAGCTCACACTCGCGCAATGCTGCTTGAAAAACAAGACAGTTTAGTTTATTTGCCGGTGCTGTGGATCGTATGCTAATACACATACCCGTAATTACCTAGATTTCAACATGCAAAGAACGGATAATCGAAGGGACAGAGAGATACATAAATGCAATACGATACCCGTCGCCCGTACCCTTCCCGTTGTAGCTTACGAACATCTTTGTACGGTATTCCCAAAAAGACAAACCGATTTACAATCCGTACCAACCAGCAACTGTCCTCTTGTAAATAATGTAATGTAATTGATTCAATGAACACCCCCCGTGGCTAAATGTTCAAGTGACGATTTCGTTCAATATGCCAGGCTTGGTTTGGGAGTACGTTGTATTTAGGGGTTCTGTTTTTCGGTTTTTACAAATTTAATTTTTGTGAGCTATTTTCGAGTTTTATGTAAAAAAAAAAAATCGGGCTTTCGCTTTTTCTATGCTGTAAGAAATTATTGTTTTCAGTTACTTTCCAAATATTCGTTGTTTTTTTTGTTTTTTTAAATCTGCCACAATATTATCTTGACAGTACTTGTACACTTCAATGGTACCTTCTTTCCTTTGGTGTCTTCCACAGCAAAATCCTTTTGGTCACGGGCATATTCTTCTGTTTATTATTATTATTATTATTATTATTATTATTATTATTATTATTATTATTATTATTATTATTATTATTTTACATTTCGCCACTGCAATTCTATTCAATTCCACGAGCTTGTAAATACTATCGAACTGTAATATAGTTTTAAATCTCGCAAGTGTGTTACAATCCTCCCAATAGACATATAGGAATGTGCTGCCTCTCGTTGGGGTGGGTTTAAAGCAGGGGTCTCCAATTTCAGTCCTGGAGGCCAGTATCCCTCCTGGTTTTTGTACCAACGTTACCCTAATTTACTTAATTTGACCAATTAAGTGCTTATTGGTAGCTTTTAATTGGTCCAATTTTCTTTTCTTTTTTTTGTAGGTTACTGTATTTAATTTTTTTCACAGGGAAAGGGGCCAGATCAACAAATTGAATAACCATGCACCAATTAAATTTTTTATTTTGTATCAGGGTTTTTTTTATCGGTTAAAATCAAATATCAGAAATCCTAATTCTAGTTAATACATTAATAGGTTTTGACAATGCCTGCAATGTGTTAATATCAAAGCTGCATATCCCTTTTGATTGTTAGCATCAGTCACAATGCCACAGCAGGTCTGAAAGACTTTGATTCAGGGCTGCTAGTTGGAGCTTGGTTGACAGGTGCTTCCCTGTCTAAGACTGAGCTGATTGCTGATTGCTGATTGCTGATGTTTCACGAGGGTCAAAAGGGATTGTCAGGACAAATGAGAAGACCAAATGCAAATCAATAAGGAACTTGTTTATAATCATCTTTAAGACGTTTAAAAGTTGTCAACTTGCCCTCTAGAAAATAAAAGATGTGTCGAGATTCGTTTTGATATGAATGAAACCTGATTGATTTAGGTTTTAATGAGCAGTGCTTAATTATGCATACAGGAAGGGGATGGGGAAAAAAAGCACAAAAGGAGCATCTTTTTTAATCTCATAAGCAAATTACATCAGTAAGGATCCACACCAGAGAAATATCCCTGATGTTTAAAACGCCAGTCAGGTTACTGGTCCCACTTAGTTAAATAATGTGCTCCCATTGGGCACAGCTTACTTCACACAAGAGCTATACTTATACTGTATTGTTTGAGATCGATCGTGGAATTACTGATGAACACCCAAAACTGGACATAAGATAAATGTAATTAATTGTAACAATTTATTGAATACAGAAATATTAAAGACAGAAATATCAAACTCAGAAATAAACCTTTTGATGTGTGATAAATATTAAGAGCTAATAACAGCATCACACTAGCAGCATAGGGCTGTAACCACAGAAAGATAGGAAATGAGTTTCAACAGCCCTACATTTACCATTAAACCATCATTCTAAACATGCTAATATGTATTTAACCCAAATATTGCAAGTTATCTCAAAAGCTCCTAACTTAGCCTAACTTATAGTTACTTATCAAAGTTCATTAAAGGTTATCTTTCACAAGTGTGTAACTCTAAGTACTGTAGTTACGAGCCAGACTTCAATGTGACTATCTTGTATTCTACTGGACTTTGGTTCCATGAGGGGAATGTAAATTTAGACTATACTCAACAGATCCCTTGTAACTCTGACTCTGTTGTCTTCTGCAGTTAATGCATTGCAGGTCCCTTGCTATTCTGATCATCTCTTGTGGTTAAGCTGGTGAATATGTGCAGCAAACAGTTCTTTTTCAAGTGTGACAGTTGCACTGAAAGACCTAAAAATGTAATTTGTCAGGTTGCAGGAATAATAATAGTAATAGTTTAATAGTAATAGTTAATAGCAATAGCTCCTATACCGGTTTTTACTGTTTTGCCCCTATTATATATTCAAACCAGCCATTTGAAGGTTGGTTTGAGTATGCTAATGTATACGAGGTGACTCATTGTGCCAGATTGCATTTCCCTTGGCAGTGATTCACTGAATTATCATTTTTAATAAACTTCACTGAATAATGACTCCACTCTCACAGGACTGCAGCACGCCGAGCCATGGCTATAGCTTGTGCTACATAATGATGTGTGAAAACTGGCAGGCGTGCATTTTGTGTCAGGACCTTTTCATACATGGATGGGTGTGTGAAGGAGTGTATATTGGGAACTGAGGGTCATTAGGACCTTGGAGAAGGGAGTGCCACTGTCAGCCATTTTTGTAGTTTGTTTTAGTAGGAAGCCATGCTACTTGTAGTCAACAAAGAGTTCCCACTAATCACCAAATACACCACCGGCTATCAGCAGACCTATGAGCATAATCCTTTGTGAGTATTGGAGCTGCTGTTGTTTGCAATATTCATGTTATTTAAAGTATACCTCAATTCCCTTATAAACAACTATTGGGAAACAACATAGTGAAAGCACAGTTAACTCGTGGTAAAGCGTGGGCTAGCAAGGTAAAACATGGGTAAGTGTGATGAAGCATGGTGAATGCAATGGTTAGCCATGATAAATGATGGTGTAAGCACAGTAAAAGCATTGTAAGTATGCAGAATTACTTTTCTTCTGTTTTTTTAAGTGACCTAGGCAAGGTTCATAGCAATGTTTGCTCTACAAAAGACTGCAACAAGAGTTAGTTCCTCATTTGGTCTTCTTACATCATCAGTGTGACATTATAGGTAAGAGATTGAGACTCATTTGATTGTTAGTCTCAGCTTCTACACCCATGCAAGCTTCCCTGCTGACAAATATGTTTTGATGGGTTGGTTGAGTTAATTCATGCTGCTATTGAGGTGCAATGATTAATTTTCTACAGGGATGCTCGCAGAAGTGACTCTTTTTACTTTTTTGAGGATGCAACATTGAAAATGGATAATTGCAAAGCATGCAACATGGTTTATTTAGATTTCCAGAAAACTTTTGACAAAGTCCCGCATAAAAGATTAATGCTCAAACTGAACGCAGTAGGGATTCAAGGAAATGCATGCATATGGATTAGGGAGTGGTTAACATGTAGAAAACAGAAAGTACAGATTAGAGGAAAAACCTCAAAATGGAGCGAGGTAACCAGTGGTGTACCACAGGGATCAGTATTAGGTCCTCCGCTATTCCTAATCTACATTAATGATTTAGATTCTGGTATAGTAAGAAAACTCGTTAAATTTACAGATGACACAAAAATAGGAGGAGTGGCAAACACTGTTGCAGTAGCAAAGGTCATTCAAAATGATCTAGGCAGCATTCAGAACTGGGCAGACACATAACAAATGAAATTTAATAGAGAAAAATGTAAAGTATTGCATACAGGCAATAAAAATGTGCATTATAAATATCATATGGGAGATATTGAAATTGAAGAAGGGAACTATGAAAAAGACCTAGGAGTTTATGTTGACTCAGAAATGTCTTCTTCTAGACAATGTGGGGAAGCTATAAAAAAGGCCAACAAGATGCTCGGATATATTGTGAGAAGTGTTGAATTTAAATCAAGGGAAGTAATGTTAAACTTTACAATGCATTAGTAAGACCTCGCCTAGAATATTGTGTTCAGTTCTGGTCACCTCGTTACAAAAAGGATATTGCTGCTCTAGAAAGAGTGCAAAGAAGAGCAACCAGAATTATCCCAGGCTTAAAAGGCATGTCGTATGCAGACAGGCTAAAAGAATTGAATCTATTCATTGAACAAAGAAGACTACGCGGCGATCTGATTCAAACATTCAAAATCCTAAAAGGTATAGACAATGTCGACCAGGGGAATTTTTTTGATGTTATTAATATGGATAAGATCAGCTGTCCAATGAGAGACCATAGAGGCTGTCAGAACGAAGGCTCAACCAGCCAATCAGACCGCTCTCGCATTAAGCGTGCGCCCAGGGTGTGTACAGATAATGACATTGCAGCGAGGCTCAGCAGCGAACAGGCATAGAGGTAAGTAGGGCATTGGGATTTAGTGGGGATAATTTGTTTTTCTGGATAAATTAAATTTGGTTTGCGGCGTGTATTTATTTTTGTGTTAAAATAGCAATTTCTTAAAATGATTACATTTGGGTTTGTGCAACAACTCATATATAGTGTATATCTCCATTAAGTGATCGAATATTTAGTTTTGCATGTCATAATGTCCATTTTATAAACACAAAACTGTGTTTGTTCTGCTTATCTATCTGTTCACTGTACTCGATAACATTTTACTTTACATAGCGTGAAAGTTTAAAACATTTGATTCATATTTAAATGGGTTAAGTCACATGGTAGTTTTCTGTTTTTTTTTTAAAAAATTCTCCACACATAATGCCGCTGTATAGTGTAGTACATGTAGTAGTATAAAATAATTATCTATCTATCTAACCCAACAAACAGTTTAAAAAAAAAATCCAGAACGTTCTCTTGGTTTATTTGAACAACGCTGTATCTACGAAGCACTGTTTGGCTACAAGAGTGTTGCTCAGGCATAAGGAGGCTGGATGCCTACAGTTCCTCAGTACTCCCAGCAGAAGGGCACTTGTTAAGAATGTCAAAGCTTACACTTGCAGAGAGAACTGAGCTAAGTTTGCTGTATGGTGAAACTGGACGAAACAGTGCTGTAACATCTACTGCTTTTCTTTCTTCTCCCAGCTAGAAGTCTTCCACAGACCAGTGTGACGTGCATGTGGGTGCTGTTGCACAAGAATATCCAGAGAGCGGTGCTCTCCAAGGTGCTGAACTAGCAGGGAGACACATGCTGGATACCGAGCAGTCTCCTGGGACGAGTTGAAGGACAGACCCTCTGGAGCAGGGAAGCTGTGCTGTATTACCATTTGTATATGATTATTTTTATTTTGTAAGATCCATGTTGTTCAGTTTGTTTTTTGATCACTGGAAATCTGTCCCACTTGTATCTGCTTGCTGAATAAATGCAGCTAATAGCGGTTTAAATTTCACTCTCCATTGTGGAGCATTCCTTTCAGACATGCGCAGACTGTTACAGGGTTATAGGGTGGCACCAACAATGATTTAGACAGTTACACCAACACTGACATTTTAATCGTGCTGCAGCTATGGTGGAACTTTTGAAAAGTAACAAATGTTGATCAAATTATTTAATTCTAAACCTGCAGGGACTGCAAAATCAGCATTTTTTCTTTTTTAATGATTATTATTTGGTATTTTATAAACAACATATGCTAATTAATGCCCACTAAAATACCCGTACCTGGAGAAATGTGCCCCTCTATGCATGTTAAGAAGACATAGATCACACAAATCACTGGACTAAACCCCACGGTTGCCGTTGACTAGTTATAGTATTGTATTGTACTTGTTTATATCAATTACAAGTATACTATGTATTATTTTCTTGAAAGTGACATGCTTTATTTAATAAAATACGTATGTTACTAAAAAATTGCTGGATTAGTTGTGACCCCATTTATAATAAGCACGTTGGTACCCCATACATTATGTACCATCACTACCATTACAAACCACCAGGGTGGGGCATTTAAACACTGTTGCAGCAGCAAAGGTAATTCAAAATGATCTAGACAGCATTCAGAACTGGGCAGACACATGGCAAATGACATTTAATAGAGAAAAGTGTAAAGTATTGCACGCAGGCAATAAAAATGTGCATTATAAATATCATATGGGAGATACTGAAATTAAAGAAGGAATCTATGAAAAAGACCTAGGAGTTTACTTTGATTCAGAAATGTCTTCATCTAGACAATGTGGGGAAGCTATAAAAAAGGCCAACAAGATGCTCGGATATATTGTGAGAAGTGTTGAATTTAAATCAAGGGAAGTAATGTTAAAACTTTACAATGCATTAGTAAGACCTTGCCTAGAATATTGTGTTCAGTTCTGGTCACCTTGTTACAAAAGGATATTGCTGCTCTAGAAAGAGTGCAAAGAAGAGCAACCAGAATTATCCCGGGTTTAAAAGGCATGTCATATGCAGACAGGCTAAAAGAATTGAATCTATTCAGTCTTGAACAAAGAAGACTACGCGGTGATCTGATTCAATCATTCAAAATCCTAAAAGGTATAGACAATGTCAACCCAGGGGACTTTTTTGACCTGAAAAAAGAAGCCAGGGGTCACAAATGGAGATTAGATAAAGGGGCATTCAGAACAGAAAATAGGATGCACTTTTTTACACAGATAATTGAGAGGGTCTGGAACCAACTCCCCAGTAATGTTGTTGAAGCTGACACCCTGGGATCATTCAAGAAGCTGCTTGATGAGATTCTGGGATCAATAAGCTACTAACAACCAAACGAGCAAGATGGGCTGAATGGCCTCCTCTCGTTTGTAAACTTTCTTATGTTCTTATTTGTTAATTGTTCCAGTACTTGGAGTGTAGCATATTAAGTATAGAGCACAATATAGTTGTATGTTCCAGCAACTGGAATGGTATCCAGTCCAACCACAGCCTACCCATGCCACACCCCGAAACCTACAACCACACCCACTTTTACATATCTAGGACTGACCCAAACTGACCCAAACTGACCCCTCCCATTTCTCATGAGCTCTTAAAGGTGTAGCGTGCATGTTTTTAAATGATTGTACATATTTAATCCCATTTCTTCAGTGTTAGCAGTATGTTTTATTTCCTGAGATGTATAACCCCTAGTGCTGCTAGTACTGTAGCATGTCTGTTTGGCTCACACTGTGTGATGTAGTAGCATCTGGGAAGGAGGAAGCTTGTGCTGTTACAGCTGAATACTTGCATTTACCATCTCTACAAGCCCCTCCACACAAACGCAACCTCATTTTAATGAATGTTATGGACTTGGAAATGACAATCCCAAAGTAAGAATCTGATACTTCCTGGACAGTTTTACCTGTTTTTTGTTTTCTTTTTCTTTCATTTATAAAAAGGTTAATACACATTAACAACATTTCTTAACATGCAAGTGTCTGAAGGATTTACATTTAGGAAACCTGGGGTTTCTGTCTTCCAATGTATTTATTTTACTAAATGCGTGGGTTACTTTCTTTATGATGTTGAACAGATTCCAGAGTTTGAAGATTTAGCTGCTGTTACTGCCGATGCTCTTAAAAACCAGACACAACCTCAATGTGGTCTGTCCTGTTAAAATGCAAAAATCAGTCAACTCTTTCAAAGGGCTCAAAGCTAAGAATCTGATTTTAGCAACACATCCACAGTGTTATAACTTACTCCCAATCACTGTGTGCAACAGATCCACGGTGTTCTAACTTACTCCCAATCACTGTGTCTCATATGAAATACAGTTAACTACCATGATTCCATGCAACCAGGTAATCACAGATAATCTGTCACATCTAGCAGGATTGCGTCTATTAGGATATGAAGGCTGAAGCAGAAAATGATAGAGATTCTAAACAATAACAATACATGGTTAAGATAACTGTTCCTTCAGACCTGTACTGACTCGCTTTTATTTTACTAATTAATGTGTTTTTTAAATCTGTTTTTACAAAGAAATACAGCTTGATATTGACAAAACAGTTTCATGAATATTACATTTTGTTTTATTCATAAAAAAAGAAATAGTAATTATTTAGGTAAATGACGAGTTACAGCCTTGTCAATCAGGCTCTGCTCTACATTGACCCCTGCTGGAAAATGGAAGGAATTGATAAGGTGTGGGCTCCCTTAGGAAAAGTGGCAGCTGATGCCCATGCCAAGTTTATAGCCTGTGGGTGTGTGACAAAGGGTCTGCAGAGCTTCCCAGCTCCCATGTCTTTATATTCCATCTTAAGAATGTTTAACACCCTCTCCAAATCTCAAAGCCACATTGACAGCCTATTCAATGGAGTCATTACAGTGGAGTCATCATTAGAAGTAGCTCGCCAATGTGGTGAGGCAATTAAAAAGGCACATGGAATGTTAGGCGATATTGAAAAGTGTGGAATACAAGTCTAGAGAGGTTATGCTAAGATTATACTATGCTCTAGTTAGACCCCACCTAGAATACTGTCTGCAGTTTTGTCACCTCTCTACAAAAAAATACATAATTGCACTTATTATTATTATTATTTATTTCTTAGCAGACGCCCTTATTCAGGGCGACTTACAATCGTAAGCAAATACATTTCAAGTATCACAGTACAAGTAATAATACAATTAAGAGCAAGATAAATACAACGACTTTGGTTCAAGCAAGTACAAGTGTGACAAAATATGATTCAATAATACAGCAGATAACAGTGTCAGTGATAGTTACATCAGGATATGATTAAATACAAAATACTACAGATTAAACACTTGGCAGATTACAGTACTCTGAAGTACAGGATTAAATGCAGTAAAATAGGGGGCAGATAAGAGCAAGTAAAGCGCATTTAAGGAAGGGTGATAAGTGAACCCAGGGGAAGAACAGAGGAGTTCTACAGGTGCTTTCTGAAGAGGTGAGTCTTGAGGAGGCGCCGGAATGTGGTCAGGGACTAGGCAGTCCTGACATCTGTAGGAAGGTCATTCCACCACTGCGGGGCGAGGGTGGAAAAGGAGTGGGCTCTGGAGGCAGGGGAGCGTAGAGGAGGAAGAGCCAGTCTTCTAGTGCAGGCGGAGCGGAGAGGTCGAGTGGGGGTGTAGGGAGAGATGAGGGTCTGGTAGCTGGGTGCAGTCTGGTCAAGGCATCTGTAGGCTAGTACAAGAGTCTTGAACTGGATGTGAGCGGTGATCGGGAGCCAGTGAAGTGAGCGGAGTAGTGGAGTTGCATGGGAGAAGCGAGGCAGAGAGAACACCAGGCGGGCAGCGGAATTCTGGATGAGCTGGAGCGGACGGGTGGCGGACGCAGGGAGGCCAGCCAGGAGGGAGTTGCAGTAGTCTAGGCGGGAGAGTACCAAGGCCTGGACCAGGAGCTGGGTGGCATAGTTGGTGAGGAAGGGTCAGATTCTTTGGATGTTGCTCAGGAAGAGTCGGCAAGTGCGTGCCAGAGTGGAGATGTGCTGGGAATAAAAGAGGCAGGGGTCCAGGGTGACTCCGAGGTTCTTAGCGGAGGAAGAGGGAGAGAGTGTGGTAGATTCCAGAGGAACAGAGATAGAGAGATCAGAGGAGGGGGAGGAGGAGGAGGGAAAGAAAAGGAGGTCAGATTTAGAGAGGTTGAGTTTGACGTGATGCAAGTGCATCCAGGAGGAGATAGCAGACAGACAGGTAGAAATACGGGAGGGGATGGTGGAGTCAGAGGTGGGGAAGTAGAGGAAAATCTGAGCATCATCAGCATAGAAATGGTATGAGAAACCATAGGATGCGATGAGGGGGCCCAGGGAGCGGGTGTAGAGAGAGAACAGGAGAGGACCCAAAACTGACCCTTGGGGGACTCCTGTTGAGAAAGGTCGAGGTGTTGGATTTAAAATCAAACACAGGAACAGAGAAGGGCAACAAGGCTCCCCTCCGTGGGGCTCCGGCCACCCTTTCTCCTGCAGCGAAATTGCTGCGGGTGGAACTGGTCTCCTGACCTCCCCTTCTTCATGGCCGGCAGCTCCCTCCAGGGGCTCCAGCCACAGTATTTCCTGCCGAAAGTGTGGCTGGGGAGCTGGTCTCCTGACCTCACCCCCTTCTTCGTGGCCGGCAGCTCACCTTCATGGGGCTCCAGCCGCAGTATTTCCTGCCGCTGAGTGTGGCTGGGGAGCTGGTCTCCTGACCTCCCCTTCTTCGTGGCCGCAGCTCCCTTCATGGGGCTCCAGCCACAGTATTTCCTGCCGCATGGCAGGGCTGGTAGTGACCTTAGGCAAAACAGGACCCTTTGGGAGGCGACGGCAGCAGCTGCGGACCCACGGCAGGCGACGGCAGCAGCAGCAGTGGACCCTCGGGAGGCGACGGCAGCAGCAGCAGCAGCGGACCCTCGGGAGGCAAATTCGGGAGGGGAGCCCCTGTCCATGGAGGCGGCAGCGGGAGCTCCACTTCTCCCTCGTACCCTGTAACTGGTGGCTTTCCAGGTGATGCGGAGAAACAGGCAGCCCCAGGCGATGCGGAGAAACAGGCAGCCCCAGGCGATGCAAGGCAGGCATCCTTGGGCGAAGCGAGGCAGGCATCCTTGGGCGGTGCGAGGCAGGCATCCTTGGGGGGTGCGAGGCAGGGCAGGAGCAGTCCTTCCCATGACGGTGGAGGTGGAACCAGCAGGTATTCACCCTCTGCTGGTGGAGGTGGGAGGGGCAAGCAGTCCTCCCACGGCGGTTGAGGCGGAACCAGCAGGTATTCACCCTCTGCTGGTGGAGGTGGGAGGGGCAAGCAGTCCTCCCACGGCGGTTGAGGCGGAACCAGCAGGTATTCACCCTCTGCTGGTGGAGGTGGGAGGGGCAAGCAATCCTCCCATGGCGGCTGAGGCGGAACCAGCAGGCATTCACCCTCTGCTGGTGGAGCTGGGAGCGGCAAGCAGTCCTCCCACGGCGGTTGAGGCAGAACCAGCAGGCATTCACCCTCTGCTGGTGGAGCTGGGAGCGGTAAGCTGTCCTCCCACGGCGCTTGAGACATAACCAGCAGGTATTCACCCTCTGCTGGTGGTGGGAGGGGCAAGCAGTCCTCCCACGGCGGCTGAGGAGGAACCAGCAGGCATTCACCCTCTGCTGGTGGAGGTGGCGGAGGCAGAGGCAGCTCCTGCTGTTCTGCCCCTAGCGGTGGTGGAGACAGAGGCAGCTCCTGCTGCTCTGCTCCTGGTGGTGGAGGTGGCGGAGGCAGAGGCAGCTGCTCTGCCCCTGGTGGTGGAAGCGGTGGAGGTGGCGGAGACAGAGGCATCTCCCGCTGCTCTGCTCCTGGTGGCGGAAGCGGTGGAGGTGGCGGAGGCAGAGGCAGCTCCCGCTGCTCTGCTCCTGGAGGCCTAGGTTCTGGACCTATGGGCTCCCCCCTTCTGGGCGCTGGATGCTCAGGCTCCCCCCTTCTGGGCGCTGGATGCACGGGCTCCCCCCTTCTGGGCGCTGGATGCACGGGCTCCCTCTCTTCAGATATGTGGGGCATATGGCCAACGTGTGCCCATATGCCCCACAGCCAGGGTATAACTCCGCCACGAGGTTTATAACACAAACCTGCCAGCCATCATCCCCGACCTCCTCCTGCTGTTGCTGCAGTTGCTGTTGCTGCTGCAGCTTACCTCTCCCACTACAGGGCTGTGGACGCACCGACTCCCCCCTCTTGGTCTGTGGACGTTCGGGCTGCTCCCACTCAGGCGCTGGTGCCTGCTTCTTTGCCTTCTTGGCACCACCACTCCTTCCCTTCTTCGGGACCAGCAGTTCCACCTCCTGCCATGGAGGGGGTTGGTCGGGTGCTTTGTGCCCAACCTTGCCGACGGCAAAGCACCACTCCTCCCCTTTGAGGCAGGTGAGGCAGGTTTCCTGATCCCCCTGCGGCGATGGTATGGCCTTCAGGTGGATCCACTCCTCCGCGGTCTCCACCTCACCTCGATCGAAGGCCTGCACAAAGAGGGGGTCTTCATATGGGCACACATCAGGGAGGTGCCCATACTCCAAGCAGGCAAGGCACCATGTAGCCCCTCCTTCCTTCAACTCCCTCTGATACTCATGCCGCCTCTTCATGTAGGCATCCACTTTATCCATTTTTTTTTTTTTTTTTCAAACACAAAACACTATTCGAAAAAAAACCCCCAAAAAACATCCTTTTCTTTCCTGGTCCGGCTCTTGGAAACGTTGTTTATCCCACTTCTCACACCATATGTGGCAGGATGGCTTGCAGTGGTGAGGTGTGGTGATGTCACGGATCAGGAAGTAACAGAACCAAAACAGTGGATGGGCGGGTGAAACTGAACGCAACGGCGTTCAGCTGAATTTATTAAATCAATAAACCAAAAGATTTAAACAAACAAAACACAAAACAAAAAGGCGCGTTGGCCAAACAAATAAACAGAAAGAAGTATATTTACATATAGCAATTGTTCTTAACTGTTTTCTCTCTCCTCGCTCTCTCTGCTCCCAGTACTCTCCTCTGTACACTCCTTCCCTGCAGCACGGACAGCTGCAGGTTCTTATACTCTGGCCGAGGGGTTAACTAGCTGTTAATTATCTTATTACCCCTCGGCCACAGTCTGCACGAGTTTAGTAAGGATGCGTGACTGTCAGCTTGTTAAATAATCAGTAGCTGATCAGCCACGCATCCTCACGAGGTTTTTAAATTATAAAATCAACAATAAATACGCGGCGCTTTTATCTGCGCCGCAAACAAAAATACAAATAATAATAAATAAATATATAGGGGCGGGACACTCCGCCACAGCATGTTAAAACTAAAGGTAACTGCCCCTTAATTAATTTGAAAACAGTGCATCACCTTCATTTAACATCAGTATTATCAACTAGGCAAGCGGTGTACTGTATAAAATCTAATTGAAGAAGACAGCTTGTGGAGATATTTATCATTCGTGTCTCATCTGTTTTGCCCTAAATTCAGTCTCAATTGTATTGCCACATGAGAAACATACACCAGTGTACTCCCTCCAAAACATCTTTCAGGGGAACTACATTTAAATTTAACGTACATAATATACCGAATTTTCCTCAAATATTTTATTTTTTAATTTGCTAGTTGAATGGTATTGTTGTTCACATTAATTAGAAAAATGTCAATTCAAATGTAAAAGAATTGTGACAGCTACAACAATACAGAACACTATATCGGTTCTGTTCACTTGATTTTATTATACAAACCCATATGGCTCAGTTTCAGTGAAGAAATATAATGAAACACGTTTTAGATTTTTATCTTACCACCGCCATCCCATTCACTTCTTGTGTTGCAGATAACAGGGTCCCACCTCATCCCACACAATGTAAGGCTCAGGTGGGGTACTATTACTTGTAACACAGGAAGTGAACTTATAGAAGGTTGTTGCAAAAACAAAAACCAAAAAAAATCTTACCAGAGTCCAAGCTAAAAACAACGAGTCTGAAGAACAATAGTAGTAATAATAGAAATAAGATACAAACACGTGTTTTAAACATTAGATATATGATTAAGTGTCAACCTATCCCATTTCTGACATATACATTTGGAGAACTGCCAACCAACCTGATTGCCAAGCAGGCATTTCTCTAACTTTCTCTTTTGTGTTACTACTTGTCATTAAAAAAGAGATGTCTATCTCAAGGTATATCAAGCAATGTCATTTTCACAGATCTTATTGCATTTACTTCAGTTTTTTTTATTTCTTTACACAGACCCAGTCTTCTTCTGTTTACCTGTATATTTACATTTTGCACTATAAAGCAGGCGCTAAAAAACAAAACTAAGTGTTGCTTGCTTGCAGGAGAGCAGAGTTCATTGTATAGACAGACTGAATAAATCCCTTGTTTCCACTGTCCCCCATTCTTATTCACTTGAATATTAGCAGCGCCCCACAGCAGCAGAGATAAGTGATGGGGCATTAGCAGCATTCTGCAGGGTGTTGTTTGCTATAAAGCCATGCTATTCTACAGCTATCAGTGTTGTGACGTCTGCAGCTCAACCCCCCTCTTGGAGCTGGGTTTCTATTTGAACTGGAGGACTGTAAAGTGGAGCCTTTTGTTACAGTGAATATCACACCCACAGCAGGCAAGGAATTGGGCTAGACTGCCTGCATGCTTACAGTACTGCGGTAATTTACACCACAAGTGCCCAGCTCCTGTATTTCAGCAGACAAGAGACATAGTTAGTTCACAGGGCCCTAACGCTGAAGTGACCAAAAATCAAATTTGCAGAAAGGAATAGTTAATTGAACAGTAACAAAACTAGAACTAAAAAATGGGGTAACTTTTACAAAATGTAAATCAGTTTAGTAGACATATTTTTCGTGTTTGCCTACTTAGGTGTATCTGTTTTTTAATTATATTTTTAACACGTTCATATAATATATTAAAGATAATGACAAACTTAAAACACCATGCATATGTGTTAAGAAATTAATAAACTTATTATTTTATTATATAATTCAATAAAAGGGTACTTGTTTGTTTTATAGAAATAACATTACAAAAATACAGTAGTAAGATGTTTTTAATATATATCTATCATATTGTAGTGTTGCAGGGAAATGAAGGAGGCTCACACAGGGTTACAGATTCTCGGATTCATGGTTTTTTAAAGCTGGGACTCCACACTGGTGGTTAAGTGAGCTGCTTGACCAGCCAGTGGTACAAATGATGCTTCTCTGTCTGTGAAAAATAATAAAAGCAAAGAAAAAGAAGTCCGCAGCACACTGTTTCGGACATGTGCTACTGCCGCTCAAGACTCAAGTCTCTGGTTCTCCTCTCTTTAGGCGTCATCCCGTTTCCTTCCCTGTCTTGCTTGTCTTTTTTGTCTTTCTTTGCAGCACTCTGTCTCCTCAGCACTCTCTGTCTTCTCAGCACTCTTTGTCTCAGCAGCACTCTTTGTCTCAGCAGCACGGTCTCAGCAGCACTCTCTGTCTCAGCAGCACGGTCTCAGCAGCACTCTTTGTCTCAGCAGCACTCTCCGTCTCAGCAGCACTCTCTGTCTCAGCAGCACTCTCTGTCTCAGCAGCACTCTCTCAGCAGCACTCTCTGTCTCAGCAGCACTCTCTCAGCAGCACTCTCTGTCTCAGCAGCACTCTCTCTCAGCAGCACTCTCTGTCCCAGAAGGACTCTCTCAGCAGCACTCTCTGTCTCAGCAGCACTCTCTCAGCAGCACTCTCTGTCTCAGCAGCACTCTCTCAGCAGCACACTCTGTCTCAGCAGCACTCTCTGTCTCAGCAGCACTCTCTCAGCAGCTCTCTCTCAGCAGCACTCTCTGTCCCAGAAGAACTCTCTCCGCAACACTCTCTGTCTCAGCAGCACTCTGTCTCAGCAGCACTCTCTCTCAGCAGCACTCTCTGTCCCAGAAGGACTCTCTCAGCAGCACTCTCTGTCTCAGCAGCACTCTCTCAGCAGCTCTCTCTCTCAGCAGCACTCTCTGTCACAGAAGGACTCTCTCAGCAGCACTCTCTGTCTCAGCAGCACTCTCTCTCAGCAGCACTCTCTGTCCCAGAAGGACTCTCTCAGCAGCACTCTCTGTCTCAGCAGCACTCTCTCAGCAGCACTCTGTCTCAGCAGCACTCTCTGTCTCAGCAGCACTCTCTCAGCAGCTCTCTCTCTCAGCAGCACTCTCTGTCCCAGAAGGACTCTCTCCGCAGCACTCTCTGTCTCAGCAGCACTCTGTCTCAGCAGCACTCTCTGTCTCAGCAGCACTCTCTCAGCAGCTCTCTCTCTCAGCAGCACTCTCTGTCCCAGAAGGACTCTCTCATCAGCACTCTCTGTCTCAGCAGCACTCTCTCAGCAGCTCTCTCTCTCAGCAGCACTCTCTGTCCTAGAAGGACTCTCTCAGCAGCACTCTCTGTCTCAGCAGCACTCTCTGTCTCAGCAGCACTCTCTCAGCAGCTCTCTCTCTCAGCAGCACTCTCTGTCCCAGAAGGACTCTCTCAGCAGCTCTCTCTCTCAGCAGCACTCTCTGTCCCAGACGGACTCTCCCACAGCTCTCTGTCTCAGCAGCCCGGTCTCAGCAGCACTCTCTGCAGCTCAGCAGCAGCAGCGCTTTTCTCTCACCAGCCTGTTAGTTTCGCTTTTCTCCGCAGCTTGGCCCATTTCTCTCAGCACCAGCCTGTTCGTTTCACTCTTCTCTTCAGTTCAGACCGTTTCTCTCAGCACCAGCCTGTTCGTTTCGCTCTGCGGTTACAGCAGACCAAGGGTTGTTACAATATTTTTTAGGGAAAATCTTAAATTTCATATTTTGCACAAAGCAATATACCCCCAATAAATAAATAAATAAATAAATAAAAAACATACACACACCACATTCTATCAATCTCTGAAATATATACTGTAATCTAATAGTTGCAAAATATTTTAAAATATATTTTAAAAACAATTTTAGAATTTAGAAAACAGTACTGTATCTCTGGCTCTGTTTTTATTTGTTTATTTAGCAGGTGGGGGACACTGCTGCTGTACCCTTGAGCAAGGTACTTTACCTAGATTGCTCCAGTAAAAACCCAACTGTATAAATGGGCAATTGTTTGTAAAAATAATGTGATATCTTGAAACAATTGTAAGTCGCCCTGGATAAGGGCTTCTGCTAATAAATAAATAAATAATAATAATATCCAAGTCGACTTGCAGAGACTAGGGTGTGTGAACGATGCATCAACTGGCAGAGTCACCAAAGCGTTTTCGGAAAACTGAATCAGAAAACTGATTTTCTTAAAACGTCACTTTTCTGTGTTTACACGATTAACGATAGAAAATCTAATTAGAATTCAACTGTACACATGGATTGAAGTTTTCGGATAACGCAGGATATTTTCGCATGCAAAGTACTGTAGTAGCCTACGATTTGAAGACCGGACATTTCTGTGATAGAACGGAGGCCAATCCAATATAGTACTTTATCGAAGTGTCAGGTCTTAAATTCAAAGATTACTATCCTATACCTCTATTCAGATTCCCCACAATGTGCAATCAGCCCTTTCCAACAGCTTATCCATATTACCAATTTCTTTTGCAGACATTATTAAATTATCACGTCATTTTAAAGATGGAAAACATTTGCTGCTTCAGTATGGACTATTAGCAAATACATACAGACTTTAACAAATGTATTATTTTATCCCTAACTAGACAAATGCATATGCATGCAGACTGTTTACAGATTATTATCATTTTCTCTGTTTTCTAAAACCACGTGCAGGAATGAAGGTCAAAGTTTGCACATGTGCAGTACCTTTCGGAATAAATTTTCCGAAAAGAACGTTTACATTATATACATTTTGTTAGTTTTCGGAATTTAATCGGAAATTTCTCGGTGCTGTTTTCCGAAAACTGTGTTTACATGACTTTTGATATCGGAATTAGTTTTCGGAAAACTAAGGCCCTGTCCACACTACATAACCGATCTCGAGAACCGTACTCGAAACCGCCAAAATTAATTCAGCTCAAAGCGTCCACACTGAAGTACCGCTTCATGTTTACTCAGGCTTAATGCGTCCACACACCATTAGTTTAATTACAATTCCCAGCAGCGCAACGAACCGTGGAAATTAATACGATAGTATCCCACCATGCACTTTATTTTAAAATAATCTGTTATGCCTCATATTAACAGCGGTCCATATTGCTAATAAGAAATATAACAAATATTGTGGAAAAAGTAAATCCTAACACACACACAAGTAGGGCTTGAAGTTTTCAGGTTTTATTTTTAATCAGATGAAGTCCCTTTAAACAAATTGAGCTGATTCTGTTTTATAATTAAACTCAGAAAAAGCTGTTAATTACAAAACAATCTTTGTTTTTACCTTCATATCTTGTCTCTGAGCCTAATTCTGGTCTTCTTAGTATTATTTCAAACAGAGCTGACAAATTACGTGATTTGTTCATCACCGATCCTACTTTTAACTCGCATTTCATTTTTGCAGTCGCCTAATTTAACGTTGTGTTTTTGTTATTTTCCCCACTAGTTTAACACAGATGTCCTGACAGATTTTTTGAAGCATAAAAATGAATATTTAGCGGAGTGTACACTGATAGCAAGTCCTTCAGGCGCCTGCTCTGAGTATTTCGCCAAACATACCACAAAGCATTTTGGGATATTGGAGGATACACAAATAACTGTAGTTTGGTATTACAGCGTCCACACTTCTGATAAACCGCACTGCCTGATGCGATCTAATTAGACCCGGACTCGAGACTACCTCCTGAGGTGGTCTCGAGTCCGGTTCTCGAGTACGGTATTAAATGCTGCGTAGTGTGGACGCAAACCGTATTTAGCACTTTTAAGCCTGCTTAAATGCAACTAATACGGTTTAAAGGCATAGTGTGGACAGGGCCTTAGTTTTCCGAAAAATATCGGAATTCTTATGCACATGTAAACGCACTGACTTACAATAACGTCTCACCCGAAAGATCATACTGTGAGTGTGCCGAGATTTGAACCGCTATCCTCCTGGTTAAAAGCCCTTTTCTTTAACCACCGGACCACACCGCCTCCTGTTCAATACATTGTAATAAACTTAAAAAGTTGGGTATTCATGCATCTCTTCAATCACCTGCAAGGCTATCCCGTTCCCACTCTATTCACTACTATATTTTAATACAGTGCCCCCTCAAAAGAGACCCTCGGCAAGCCACCAGATTTTACCACGAAACGTATTCGTCAGGTGGGGGAAGCTTTTGGCTCGAACACACCTGGCTTGTCTCTGTCTGTACAGCCTACACATACACGCCTTCAGGTATTGCATCCGGGAGCAATTGTTTTGATTTTACAGGTAAAAGTATTCAACAAATCATTTCTAGTCTTTTGAGATAACTTGTAACTGTACAGGACGCATCTAGTGTAGGTTGTCTCCAATTACTCTAGTTCTATATGGGAAATGTTATTTCAGAATATGGTAACCCTATTCACAATAATCAACTGTAAATGGCTTATTTAACTATCAAGAAAAGTTTTGTTTATTCTTTGAAATATTATTTGAATAACACACGAGTGTAAGCATTGAGAACTGGGTTTTAGTCCAGCTCAAATATCAGGACCACCTGACGTTATCTGAAATTGAATCCTATCACTTGACGAACGGTATGCTTAAGATGTTCCGGTTGTTTTATTTTGTATGGGGGGGAGATGATTTTTTTTAAACTAAATTGCATTTTTAAAAAATCATTTTGACAGGTTCTGTAACGAATTGTTAGCCTTGTGTTTACATGCAACCTTTACCACAGTATAGTATAACCCATTCATTCATACATCTGAAGTTGCCTTTACAGTATTACAACCCCGCCGCACGTACCATTGCATAGCCACTATAGACCTAGAAACTTCTGTTTTGCTGCAAAACTTTTCGGCGGGGATTTTTCAAAGGTGAGTGATGCAAGTTTCAGTAACAGCCAATTGGAAACGTGGGTTCGTGAATATGATTAGATGAGCTGTCCAATGAGAAGCCGCAGGGGCTGTTTTAAACAGAGACTCCACCAGCCAATCAGACCGCTCTCGAATTAAGCTAGCGCGAGGCTGTGTACAGTGCTTAAGAGTGCGGCGAGGCTCAGCGCTATCATACAGGCAAACAATACAGGTACGTAAAGCATCGGGTTATAGTGGAAATAATTTGACTTTGTGTGTTTTCAAAAAATTGTGACTTTTTGGATTTCGTATCTAAATTAACTTTTTTAGCAATATATTTAAAAAAAAAAAAAAAAGAATGTTGTCCGTAAATTATTTTCGGCTTTTTCCTAACTGTACAGTAAAATGTGTTTAAAATAGTAATTATTTAATTATCGCATCAGGTTTTGGGCAGCAACTCGAGTATCTAAATTTTAAAATTGATAACATGTTTAGTTTTGCATGTCATCGTGTCAATTTTACAGACAAAACTATCTAAAAACACGGTTATTCTCGAGCGAGGTGTATCTGTGTTTAAATGTCTGCCAGTATGATGTTCCTTGAGGTTTCGTGCTCGATTAAAAAAAAATTCTTTGCCTATCGCCAAAGTTTAAAATCTTAAATGTACATTTAAATTGAATAATTTGCCGTGAACTCGCGTAAATACAACACTTGTGAAAGGGCTAATTTTCTGTGTTTTTTTATTCTCCCCACGCAGTGCTGCTGTGTAATAATATGGCTGGCACTGTACGTCTTGTTCTTGTTAAACTATAGTAGACGGATCTTCAAAACAGGGCTGTATCTGCTGTCTCATTCTTCTCATGATAATCCTAGCTCCTTGGAATTGTTCGTTTCTCTTTAGTTTCTTTCGTCTTTAATAGTCCTCATGTCGAAAACCCGAGAAAAATATCTAGAAATATGAATTGCACGTTTTTATTCTGGCTGTACTTGGCTTGTGTAGGTTGCATTAAAATGGCTGGCGATTAAGCTCTTCACGAGAGCAGACTCTCGCATTGAACATAGACCGTCAGAATTAAAACTCAAAAACCGCGTTGCCGGCGTCTAAACTCAGATTTCTTCTCTCCCCCCTAGATATGTCTTTTCCTATCTTTTTACGTTAAAACGTTTCGATTTTATTTAATTTTTCCCTTATTTTGAACTCTTCTGTTTTTTTACACGAATGGCTAAGTGTACTGTAGTAATGTAATGGCTGGCGCATAGCCTTTGTTACAGTCAGCATTGCGCCAAGCGGCAGACCGGGAAACAACTTTACAAAACAGTTACATACTCCAAATCCCCGTTTATAATGAGTAAAACTGTTAAAGAACCAAAAAGAATAGACTTTCAGCTACAATGTGTGTGTTTTATAATTGTTGTTTTTATGTAGATTTCGCCAGGATCGTCTTTGCAATCCGAGGGGGTGTGTGTGGCTTTGTTAGATATAGCAGCTAAGCCTCCCTCTCGCTAGCAAAGCAGGAGCCATTTTAGTGAATGGGAGCTATGGCAAAGAACAGCAAACCCTTCTCTATATAGTCGCCACCAATACTATACTCGTAGTGGGAGAAAAGTAAGCGCTTTACAGAATAGGTTCTAAACCGAAAATTTCAAAAAAATATCAATAAGAGGTGAAAGAAGGTTGGATTTAAGAGGGAGTTTCTTTCATAAGAGAGAATTTTACAAAATGGAAGATGAATTATTGGTGTTAATGACCTGCTTTTTATTACAGCTGAGCCCTCCGCCTAATTCCAATGTGAATACAGCGTATATTGCAACATGCAGGCTAGCTACCTTTCGATAAGCGAGCGGGGCAGTTCACATTCACAGGCTAGTTTTTAATACTGGATTTCAAAATAAAATGAATTTAGTTAACCTTGGGCGGGGGCAAGCTGAAAACATGGCGGGGGACAAATTGGATTGCATTTAATTCGTTTAAAATATGTACTACTTGGTTTTTTTTTTATTTTTTAACTTTTCTAGTCTAGACGACCGTGTTAAATTAGGAAGGCTTATTTACTGCAATTCATTGTAAAATATGCAATTGCTGTTTAAGCTATATACGGTAGAAGAAAAAAAAAAAAGTAAAGAACCTCGAGATAAAATAAATCGTTTTGTGAAATTCCAAGTTTACAAAATCCCAGGAATTGTTTTGTTTTCTCCTCCCCTATTTCTCTAGTCCATTGTCCTCGTTCATTATATCTAATAACTAATCAATTTGTGGCGGTGCATTTCAATCCCCCTCTAGTTGCTGGAGCCCCAGAGGCTGCACTGAAACTGCCTAAGAACAGGTGGTGGTGGGCGCCAGTTGTAGTCTGCCCTTATAAGACTGTCCCTTCTATTACAATAAGACACAAGCTGAAGTGTAGCAATTGGGTTTGTTTATGAAAAATAGTGTGCAATTATGTACTGTAAGAGATAATCTCTACTGATTTCTTCGCAATACTAAACCAGCAATATTGGTGTTGTGAATAGGCCTACTTGGTGCATTAACTGTACTTTTTTAATATTTTCTTTTTATAGAAAACACTATCAAAATGGCAAAGGGAGACCCCAAGAAGCCCAAAGGCAAGATGTCTGCCTATGCTTACTTTGTGCAAACCTGCCGTGAGGAGCACAAAAAGAAAAGCCCTGAAGTTCCTGTAAACTTTTCAGAGTTCTCCAAGAAGTGCTCTGTGAGATGGAAGGTAATGATTTCAAATGGCTTGCATGTCCGCCTCTGTAGAAACAAATCGATTTTGGAAGGTGAATTGCTAACCTAATTGGAGTTGAGCTGATAACTTGTGTTTTATTTTGCAACTAGCCATAACAGAATTGATCATATTTCTAGATGGCTTAGTTTTTTTTACAAGTCTTTCTTGTTTATTTTTTTGTAGACCATGTCCAGCACTGAGAAGTCCAAGTTTGATGACCTGGCAAAACAAGATAAGACCAGATACGATAATGAGATGAGAGACTACCAGCCAGGGGGAAAGGGTGGCAAGAGAAAGAAGGACCCCAACGCACCCAAGAGACCGCCGTAAGTGTAACTAGCCTTCTGTCTTGCAGGGTGACCCCTTATTCAGTGTCATTGAGGGGGAATGATATCTTGTGTGATTTGATTTTTCCTTGTGCTAGAGGGCCACCGCACAATCGCAAAATAATTCGCATTTGTTTGTAGCAGTTAATGGATTATTACTTATTTTGATAATTTTTAAAATGGCTATTGAAATTAATGTGGTGGTCCATCGGTTACGCTTCAGCAATTATTCAAGGTGGTCCCATAAATCTAACTGCACTGCAACAACATTGCAGATATCTATTTTGAGGAATGTGTTGCACTATACTCAACTTATTTTTCTTGCTCTAGATCTGGTTTCTTCCTCTTCTGCTCAGAGCAGCGTCCTAAAATCAAGGTTACCAACCCAGGCCTCACTATTGGGGATGTGGCCAAGAAGCTTGGTGAGATGTGGAACAACCTGACTGAAGCCACAAAAAAGCCTTATGTGATCAAGGCAGGCAAGCTAAAGGAAAAATATGAGAAGGTATGTTGTGCGTGTTTTGTTTTAAATAACTTTGTATCTGAGGAACATGCTCATCCTAGTTCTTCCTGGGGGACTGGATGTAATAGTTTCCAGTCTAAAAACAAGTCCTCTGTGGTTATTTGATTTGGTTGGAACGCTGTGTTAATAAAAGCGTCCTGGGCAAACAATGCTGAAAAAGATTCCATCCCATTATCACTGTATTTGGTTTTAATACTAGCCACTTAAGGGCAGTAACACAAGTACAGACCTACAACATAAGAGGCTGAAGGGACCTGGCTGAGAAGGGCTGTCTTGATACAGCTGCAGACCCTCCCATTATAACTGGGGTGATGGTAATACCTACTCCTGCTTCAAGCTGTCGCAGGGTTCAATTGTCTGTAGTGCAGAGAAAGCAATTAACACCCCCTCCAAGAAACACAAATGATTGTGGAGACCTGTAGCTTTAACACAACAGCACTCTTTCTCTCAACCCCCTCCCCATAGGACGTTGCAGAGTACAAGTCCAAAGGAAAGGTTGACTCTGCAAAGCCGGCTGCAAAGGCAGCCCCCAAGAAGAGAGTAGAGGAGGACGATGATGACGATGATGACGAGGAAGACGAAGAGGAGGACGAAGAGGATGACGATGAAGATGATGAATAAATTAAGCCATTTTATTTCCTTATTTCTTTTCAGCATGATTACTATAGGGTAGGGAAAACACACATTGCATTGTTGGTCCCCTCTCCCCATCCTTCCTTTGTGGACTCAGTGCTGTCTAAGTTTAAGCGGATTTAGTTGCAGCCAAGTCTGACAGTTGTGAGAGCTGCAACAGTTTTGAAACTTGAAAATTCAACTGCTTTGTACATTTAACGGTTTAAAAAAAAAAAAAAAAAAAAAAAAAAAAAAATTTGGTTAATTCAGTTGTGTGTTTTGTATATGTCAACACTCTGAATCTCAAGTGTTCTCCTTGCTCTATATATTATGTTGGTTGTGTAACAGAAAGCATTTAAACAATTTCTAGCATTGCTTTTTATTTCTTTTTGTAAGGTGGTGTGTAACTGTATATGGTTATTGACTTAGATTATCTTGGGTTTTAAATTGTACAGAGATCTAGTTTGTAAGAGACTTGTATCAATATTGTGGTGCTTGCTTTAAGCTTTTGCGCTCCTTCACGGCTGCTTCCCAGTGGCGAAGGAGCAAGAATAGCTTTTGGTGTACACTGTAAATGAGGCCAGTGTCTACACTACATTGGGGTATCTCTAGCGTAAAAGTTGTCTTTCTGTATATAGTGAACTAGCATTCTGCAGCAATTCAGTACAGGAAGGGGTGCGAAATAGCATGAAATATTTATGTGGATTTTTTTTTTTTTTTTTTTTTTTCTTTAAGTGCAGTTTTTAAACGGGTGTTGTAGTATAAAACACTTTTTTTTTGAAGTGGGGAGTGAGTGCAGCAGTTGATGTTACAAATCCTGTACTTACAAGACTTTGCAACTAAGGTATAATTTCATTTTTGTATGTTTAGAATGCTAAGATGTTTTTGAAGTTAATAAAACAGTATTACATTTTTTTTTTATTCCCGTTTGGCTACCTTTTACTTGCTACATTCCTCTTGTATAAATTGAGACCTTGGATAATGGTTGAAAATGCTGGCGGAGATTCCAATTGTCAATGGAAGGGGATATTTTAAATCCTGTTTATTCTTTAAGAATAAAAAAAGCACTCTTGTACATTACTTTGACACATGTGTAAAGCTATCTGGACATGGAAGACTTTGACTAAGGAATATTGGCCCTGCACAGTCTAAACACTTGGTGCTGTGTGAGGTACCAATAGCTCAGCTGTGATGAGCTGCTTGTACAACATGCAGTCCTTAAGTTTTTAAATAATATTTTATTGAAAATAAATACAACACATGGCCCTTAGGCAGTGAGACTCTTATTCTGGTGCAGCTGCTTGACCCAGTCATGTCTTTAAATTACGGAATTGAGTGGCTTGGAGACTGAGCCAGCTGTAATGGAACCAACATGTTCAGTCCGCTACACTAAAGCCCCCTTCACACTGACATGCTGTCACCTGGTGTCCTGTGTGTCGGCTACGCAATTTCACACTGCTTTTTGAAGATGCAGAGTCGACCTGGGTGACGATCAAGTACGCAATGCCCTGGAAGGAGCAATGTTCACATGACCAACCTTTCATCTCTTCAAGCTTTTCTGGACTGACTCGTTGGCTCCAATGTTAATTTAGAGCAAGTTTTTCTTCAGCGCTCCTCACCATCACTGCAGCAATCTGGTTCGTGGTGTGTCTCAATCAACAGAAGTGTGGATAAACAGTGATCCGAAGAAACAAATGGCTCGCAAGTTCCTTGCAGAAGTGAAACCATCACCCAGGTGTGGCTGTTTGCTACTTCCTCTGCTTAAACGGTCTTAAAAGGATGTTAACAATGAAAATAAAAATGACAGGTACCTTATTTAAACTGTTGTAGCAACACGTGGGGACGTGGAACTGTTTTTCTGAATCCCGCTACTTACTCTTTAAGACTAGCATTGATTTGATGTGCTTGGATTTTATTATGTTTTTAAATTTAAATAAATTGAAGGGTACTAACAATCCAATAGTTTATTCTTACCTAAAATGCAGTACCCCTACCACACAAAGGATGAGTTGTTTATTATTTACTATTTATATTCAGAATTGGAAGGCATAGATCAGTTCTAAAGTCTGAACATTACTACAGGCACTACTGTCAGTGGCAAGACTATATAGATTTGTATTTCTGTACAATAGAGTATTTGAACACTTCTATTCAGTGCCATGCAGAAAAAAATTGCTGTCCTGCAAAAGAAACACACAAGGTACAATTTGGTCATGTCTGTGAGCTTTTAATTAACCGACTCAATTGAGGTAATTACAATATCTACATTTTCATAGACCACTTAGTTTTGCCTTTGACATGTTACATTTTGTATTATTGATTTTATTTGTTGCTTATTTAGCACTATCCAACCCTTCACCCTGTGCTAATGTAATAGGAAACCACCTGAGCCTTCCCCCACATTCTGTGCTGCGCTGGGTTGGGACCAAGTGCCTCCGTTGAACAGAACTCTGGCAGGATAATGCAAGTCACAGTGCAAAGTCTAGAAAACAAAACAGCAATACAACTTTAAATTTAAAGTGACTTTGAGCTAATGCCTCCTTTACCCAAATCTGTTTATGTTGTACATTCATATAGGCACTGATCCTCTTTTGTGTCCTTGTTCTATGTATTTTGGTGGTTGTGAAAGCATTTAAACAAGTTTGAAAATGTGAAATGACATTGTAATACAGATTTAACAAATGGCACAACAGCAAGAGACTGAGAACAGAGTAAGGGATTGTAATGACTTCAGTTGCCCTGCCAATACATCAGTATTCCACATCATGTTTACTGGCCTTGCGGGCACAACTTTCCATACCACTGAATTTGAGTGACTGCAGTTCAATGTATTATCAGTTTCTAACACCTCTTACCTCTTCAGTGTCAGCTGTGTGATTCTATGTCAACTTTTATATGTTATGCTATGTATCGCAATATGGTACATGTTATGGTCCTGAAAGGCGATCTTGTATAATTAAATAACCAGGAATTATTACCTTGTTAAAAGGCAAAACCTGACTTGAGATGTAAGCATGTATTCACAGCAACTACAAATTGCAAGTAGCTGTGTATTGCTTTTGGTTATTTATCTTGATGCACTCAATACACTCCAAAAACACGTCCTTACCTCCCTTAGCATACCAATCCTGTGCTGTATTGCTGTAGATGGTTCAGTCTTCGTGCTGGTGAATCCCACTTACACTGCACCATGACAATTATAATTGTTTCAGCAAAAATGTAAAACCATGGTTTAGCAGCCGCATGTTCAGTCCCTTTGCAGTTTCAGTGCAGTGCTGTAGTCTTCAGTCGCTTTATTTCTGTACATGCAGACAGCTTTATCTGTCATCCACTGCAGTCCTCAGGGTAGCCCCTACAAGGAGCCCCTCTACGTGTTCCAGTTGTAGCTGGAGGCTTCTGTGGATACATTGCCTCTCCAGACTTGTTGTTCGGTCACATCGTTGATCTGAAAAGAGTGCCCCCACGTCCTCAGAAATTGCTCAGGGGGGTCCTTAAAAATCCAGGGATGCCACCAAAAATATATAGTCTATATACCTAAAGTTTTTTGTTTTGTTATCTGTCAGGTATGTGTAAAAAAAGTACATTTCTCTTTATATGCAGTAATTATTGCTTTTGGGTAACTACACCATGTCGTGACACATTTAGCCACATCTAGCTAACAGGGTGTTTGATGTGCTTTATGAATAGCAGTGTACGTTTCATTGAAGCCCCTTTAGCCCACAAGATTAACTTATATTATCACGTGTTTCACTCTTAACCATGTCTAAACACAGCCTCTTGTTTGTTCTTGTTAAACCAGTTCCTGCAATCACACTGTGTATTGTGTCTTCAATGCTCATAGATGTTTTTTTGAGTTTATTCTGTGTATTTGATCAGAAAAAGATACAGGTAAATAGCTAGGAGCCTGTTCGGGTGCCCAGACCCCAGGTCTGTGAGGTAATGTATCATCTGGGATCTGATATGTTTTGCTTTTATTAAATGCAAACTACAACAAAGATTTTAAAAGTCAGTTTCCTGTTTGCCAGATGAAGCTGTTATCATTAACAGCGAAATGCTGATGTTTGTTTCAGTGACTGAGTAAAATGTCTCATTGTTGGCAGCTGAACGAAACTTGTAGGAAATACACACAAGGAGGGTGATAATTTGATCACAATAAGATTTTTCTTTTATTATTACAATATGTATTTGACTGAGTTGTGTGTTTGTGTAGGAGTGGATGGGTTTTCATTGTTCATTTCTGTCATTTATTTGTTCCAGATCTTGCTCCTTTTGCCCAAATGATTATTATTGATTTATAATTCTGTGTTATTTTGTAAAACTTGTAACAATGCTAATACTTGACTTTAGATGAGTATGAAAATGTTACAACGACAAATGCAGTTAAACTAGTCAACGTCATTACAGCATGTGCTCTGTGTCTTGTAAAAAGCCTGGTGTTCTGTGACCTTGACCTGGAGGTCACATATCAAATGTTTAGCACAATTCTTGCATGTGACCTCAGGCCTGAATGGTCTTTCAGCTGAGAAAAAAAAAAAAATCCTTTAGCAAATATCATCACGACAGAGCAAACTGTTCTCTCGATATATGCAAATTACATGCCCACCCCCTCTCCACGCATCCCCAGTGGGGAGTAATAATAAACTGAAAGAGGATAGGCTGTAGAGTGAACACTCCTCACACAAACCATGTGTTTCACATTGCTTTAACGATAAAACAGTCTTTGGGCGCCACCTGGTGAATATTGTTGAGACTACAACAGAAAACCGGACAACCTTTTCCACCATATACACAGCTATGGCCAAAAGTTTTGCATCACTTAGAATTTTAGGATAGTGACATCATTTAGATCTTTTATTTAACATCATGTAATCAAAGCAGCCACAACATGATATTGCAAAAGTCTACCGGAAGGCATAATAGTAGTACAGTATTTCATGTTAGATTTCCAAATGTCACTTTTTGTCGTTTTTCATTAAGTATATGGAAAGCTACAAAGCAGTACGTAATTCAATATATTAACGTAACATTACTCAGCAGGTTTCATTCGCCTTTATGAAGCAAAGCTAGTTAATTCTATAGGGCGATCCAAATTTTTTTGTCCATAGCTGCAAACACATAAAAGAGCAGGTTCCTTTGACTTTATCTGGAGTGTCCAAAGTGCTTAAAATCAAAACGTAATTATATATCACAGGTTTTTGAAGCAACAGAGCCCACAGCCACCCAGAATGATTGCGCACATTATAAAATAGTAAGGGCAAGATAGATATATATCCTCTCCACCACTGTTTTGGTTCCCTTGTAATTTATAGAAGAATGGTTTGTAGAACCTAAAGAAAGGGAGTTCCATTGAAGGAACTGAGGATCCGAAGAGTTCTATATAGAACAGGAATCAGTGTAGATTATTTAAAGTGAATATGCCATTGAATACATTTATGTTCATATATGCTTGCTAGCATTGGCTGCACACCGACAAAGCAGAGCGCTGTTTCAGCTGGTATTCTGCACGCCTAAATTGAGGCGAGCCGCTGCACTTTCTTTCAACAGTATTAGTCTAATTGGCACGCAGGCAGTTACAATGTTTTTTCTGTCTGTTCTTTCAAGGTGAAATGCAAGATGCTGAAGCGCGCGGCGCCCCAATGTTCACAGCTTCTTGCTGTGTCGCCTGAGAGCTGCGAGGGGCGATTTTGTAATTGTCTAGACGTCACATTGCAGTAAATCGCTGACTGCGTGATGTTTATGCTGACTGATTCTGCAAGGCACACCGTTAACGCATACGTGTGTCAGGCAGTTGCTGTCTTAATTTTCAATTAAAATACTTACTGGTACACTACTGCTGCTAATAGGTCTAATAATTAACAACGCTTTACTAAACCTGTAATATAAATGGTATACAATTAATATAAAGACAATCTTTAACGTTAAACTCCACAGAGCATAAAGTTAACGTAGGGATGTCGGTGTTCGGCTCTTCAGAAGAGTTGTGATTTAAAAATAATAACAATAAAGCTAAACAGCGCCATCTTGTGGCTGCGTATGATGATGTACCTAGGCAAGGTTCACACTGCTATTCAATTGCACACTAAAATGCAGTTCCTTGGTGTCTGCCTGTTTACTACATTACATAGTTGCCCATATGTGGACAGAAATATTTGTTGGCAGTTCAGTTTGTTTGCATTTCTCAAAGGTAGTCTGTCTGTAAATGTATATAAATGTATATACCGTGAATTAAAACTATATTAAAAGCCATAATAAAAAATGACTGTCTTAATATTATTAAGGTCCAAGTTTAAATTATTTGAATAAAAAAACACCAATTACTTGATATTGGGAGCCCAGTCCCTCTCCTAAATACAGACTTCAGCAATGCGTATGGTAACAGAAAGGAGACGCGGTCTTTCACAAAAAGGTTTCTTTTACTTTTACTTGATGGCCGTTTTTACTTTTTCTTGGTTTTATAAAAGATTTGGCCTTAGAATATTTTGAAATGATATATGACCCTTTAAATGGTAAACAGCTGGTTTACACAGAAGGTTTCCATATTAAACGTAGATTACAGCTTCCCCTGATAGACTAAAGGGGAGCCCCAGCTTCCCCTGATAGACTCAGACTCCTTCTCCAGCATCAGGTCAGCCTTGTTATCAGCCTGTCCCTGTTAGCTCATCTGGAGACGCCTGACTTCACAAACTGTTCCTACAGCCTGCCTCCCTGAAGCAGTGTCCCAGCCATGCTTACATGTAGGAGCAGTTAGCTCTGCTAACTGACATCGGCAGAGGCTTCTCCCCTGTGCCAGTCTGCATGTGATTACGATTCAATAATACAAAGTGTGCAGTCGCAGCATCTCAGCGTTTATAGTACAGCATGCATGGTGAAGCACTATGGAGTGTGGTTTCAAGACACACAACACCTAACATGCATCTTCGGTAACTTCGATACCAGGAGTGTTCTTAGTGTGGGGCTGTGGGTTTCAAATCCCCACCACTACATTTGATTACGTGTGACCGCACACAAACTACTAGTGGGAGCAGAACCAGCTCCTCGGAGAGCTGTGTTCCAGCAGGAGTCTGTGGAAAGTTTATCGGATCCCATCTTTGCATTCTGGAATACTGTGACTGCATTATGATATCACACTTAATCATAGGATTCTACACTTTCAGTCTTAAGTGTTCAGTGTTTCCATGTGAACAAAATTATATTCTACGTCATCCTCATGTGAGCTTACTGGTCCCGCATGTAAACAATGTGGGAGTCTTCTCAAACCACTTTCCCCTGAGGAAGCCGCTTGCTTGTGCTTTGTTACACAAGATGAGAACTGTTCCCTGCTCTGCTGTGCTCTGTCTGCTTCTTTAAACAGCACAGTCGCTAGCGAGGCTGCACCGAGTGCATGGGGAATGAGGCTTGCTTCACCTCCAGTAGCTTCTACGAGGGTCTGGAGCTGCTGTGTGTCCCTCGCACAATGTTCCACAGAGGGACAGACCACCTACAAGGTACAACGTGGGCTACACCTGCTGCCAATACACCCTGTGCAACACCGCCCCCAGCAGCACACCACCCCAGCCCCAAACAAAAGAAACTATCTCAGCCAAACAAAAAGGTAAGAAACATGGAATATACCAAATAATAACATGGGTCGGAATGTATTACCACTCAAAAATATGTGTCTCGTTCCAATGTTCTCAAATCATAAACATTTCCATATGGGTCTCATCCTATTGTACGTTTTTTCTATTCTATCAGATTCCAGCAATAAGAAGAACCAGGCTCTTTGATCAGACTCATGACAGTGGTTATCTGAACCGTATCACGACTATACAACTCACCTGAGTCTGTGGTCTTGAAGTGACTGCCTGCTGGAAGAGGCCCAGGTAGTATGTGGGACGTTGCTGTTGCTGGCAATGCTCTGATCTGATCATGTTTTATTCACAGGATTTCTTCAGAGTAATACAATCATTTCTTAATAGGGCTTTCCAGTCTTCCTTGTTTCATTAGCACTGTGCTAACTACTGACCAGTTCAAATGTCTGCAACAGTGTCGACAGGATAAAACCCACGTATTAGATAGTACCAGGTATTATACATGCTAGCCAACTATATATAGCTACAGTGATGTTTTCAGATGAAACTGTGACATGACAACCTGAAATGAACTTCACAACCCAACAGCATGTTAACTTGCGCACAAGCTCCTACTGCTAATACTGATGAAACAACTTGAAGAAAAAAGGGGAGAACGATCACTCCTGCGCATTGTGCTTCCCAATCTGTCATTAATCACGAAAGCTTTCTAAATCCATCATTCAGATTCAAATGTGTTCATTAAATGAGTGCACATGTAGAGAAACGGCTGGGATCCAGGGCTGTGAGCAACAAGGTCATGGCTGTCTGAGGGGAACAGGCTGGGAGGCTTTAAGGTTGAGCCCAGTGTCTGTCCAGATCCCAGCCTGAGGCCTGTGTCTAGCCGGTGAGTCTCAAACCAGGATCAATGTAAGACTAAGTCAAAGTTAAACATGCATTTCAATGGACAGCTTTCATCAAGTTCAAACAATTGTAAACTGTAAATGTTGTACAAAATAAACGGGAACAGTTTTTTTTTTCTACAGACAAGAAAAACAAACAAATGTAGCTATATTAATCTGTGACCCAGCAGTACATTTGTTCTGTCTGTCTGTCTGTAAGTAAGTCACAGTTACATTTTTACATAAGCACAAATGGTGGTCATGGTTATGTACTTTTCTGTGATTATTTTGTATATCCAGCCTTGGCGTGGTCTTATTATTATTCCTATTTCTGCAAATATGTCTCTTTCTAAATGTCTGGGATGTGCGTCACGATCACCCCCATTAGAATTCTGTTTCCGTGCTCCTGTGCAGATGGTTATGTTAATGCATGTCTTACTTGTGACCTAATTGAAATTTGCAGCAAATCATGGACACAGACGCATGCCCTGTGTGTCCCGACACACTGGGCTGGTCACATGACAGGCGGGCTGGTGTAACTGACTCCTAATGCGCAGCTCTGTCTGTTTCAATGCACAGCATGCAAATGAAACCCTGTTGCTGTCAGAGGCTGCTTATATACAGTATTTATGTCGGGGGTATTTATTTATTTAGAGTACTTGCCCCCCGTTTTTCTCCCCAATGTGGAAAGCCCAGTTATTTTCCCTCACAGCAGCAACTGTAGGTCAGTGAGCGTCTTCTGATCAATTGCTTCTTAACACCCAGGAGCTCCACAGCAGATGTCGACGAGCTACCAGCCCCTGGAAGACAAAGGGCAGCCCTGCAGGTGTTCACTTAAACTAACCCAGGTGGCGAGTTATATGGACCCGTGGTGCCTGTGCTCCACCAATATTCAGGAACGTGGGCCCAAATCCACCAATGTTTGAGCTTATATTTTACATGTTTTGATGTAAACATTGGCTAAACAGGTCAGATTCTGCACATATTTATAAACTCGTGTGTAGTTTATATAGATTACAGTACTTTGGAATGTAATCTATATAAATTAGACACGAGTTTTTATATAGAATACTAAATAATAATACTAATAACGTCGCGGGGAGAGGAATGGAGCGAAAATGTATGTGGGCGGTACAATCATCGATATTTGCTTGTGTGCGCAATTAATCGATTGCTTATTTTGAGGCTTAACTGACAGCCCTATTGTGTTGTTGCTTTAAAACGACTCTGAAGTAAACGTTTTACTGTTTCCAATCCATCCGTCCATTATTATTATTATTATTATTATTATTATTATTATTATTATTATTATTATTATTATTATTTACTTATTTATTTATTTATAATCGGACTGCAGGTATTGGGGGCGGGACCCGGCGCCTATGTAAACACCTTTTTTCATACATTTACATACATTTACAAACTTAAATAAATCACAGACCTTATGAAAAGAGACAACGAGACACACGCTCTTACAAAATGTGATGCATTTTCAAAATAACCATAACTACGACAAGGGTATGCAAAATAACTCCTAAACATTTGAGTTTACCACCCTTCAGACAAAACGCGCTATAGCACGTTCCCCACCACTATCTCCTCTATCCAATTACATACTCATCATCACCAACTCTTCAACAAAAGAGCGAGGCACAACTGTTATTCTCAGCGAATGTTTCCACAAATACCAGTTTAAACTTAAAGTAACAATAATGCAATTAGTTAGGGTGGGCGTGGTTTCACTGGGAGGCGTGGCTTCATGGCTTTAGCTATTAGAGCGTGTCTTTATCATGTGAGACACTCTGGGGTACATTTTTGTCAGTCAATTTTGTCTGCAAAAATAATCTGTATGGACGATTTTTCAGTCACAAAAAAGTATTCACCTTCAGAATAAACACCTTGACAATTCCGACCCAAAGTGTTATATTTTAAGCTTTGTATATGTTTGTGACCCCACGCACTGCTGCTGCTGTTGTTTATATGAAGACTAGTGTGTGCCCTTTGTGTCAGAGATTCAGAGCACGTTTTCTATGTTATTGGCTGCTTACCAAGTAAATGGACACATTGACTCGTACAGCCTCCCCGATCTATGCTGCCAGTTTTGTTTTTGGAAACTAATGTAATACTTTTCGTGCTTTTAGATTTAGAAATTTGGAATTTGCTTTTAGGATTGTAGAAATCGGCCATTAGAATTAATAGGCCTATAATTTCGTCACTAAGAGTATTAGTTTAAGATTTTTTTTATTTTTTTATTGTATAACTGTTTTTAGTCCGTTCTTCGTAACTGTTTGTATCTGTAATTTTTTAATGAATTTATGGTCGTTTAACTGTTTACGTACGCCAGCTGGGAAGACACCTGCGCAACACAACCATTTTGTGAACGACGGTCTAATAAAGGTAAATACACATTTACAAAGTAATTAACATTCTTTTGTGAATTATGTTTGTATTAATTTGAGCAAAATTACAATACATAATCACAATGTTAGCTTTTTTATTTATTATATTTTCATTAGAGTAAAATACACAGTAAATATCATGGAATGTTACATTCGCGTTGTGTAGCCTCTTTACATCACGAGCTCTTTAAAATGCGTTAATATAGAATGTAAGATCACAGTAGTTCAGAGAAGGATGAAAAGTAAGTTTGTTTATTGTAACATGTTTTTATTACAGTGTTGTTTTTAAAGACAATTCTGTTGTGGTTAAAAAAACAGCAGCTGGGCCGTGTCGAGTATTTAGTTTCACATTTTAGTGAGTCTGGCTGTATGCGGACTTGAGGGACAATAATGTTCAGTAAAGCGCGAACCCTCGAACTACATTGAGTGCTCGGGTTTAAGAGCACAACATACATTGCAATTCCTTTTATGTTTTTTTAAGTAGTTAGTCTGGCAAGCTACCAAAAAACAAAACAAAAAAAACCAAAAAACGATTTGCTACACCATTCGCTGCCCTTCCAGCTTCAAAGTCCAAACATTGCACTTTGAAGACCAGGTATGTACAGTAGTACTTTTTTACATTTTACAAACTCATAACAAGGTATAGTACAGCCTGCTACAGCAAGCAGTGATAGTGAGGATGGGTAGAGGTGTTTTAACCTAGACTCTTCACATTTATTAGAACACCCTATTATTATTATTATTATTATTATTATTATTATTATTATTATTATTATTATTATTATTCATAAGTCCACACATGCAGTTCATTTAAATAGTAAGAGGCAAAGAACACAGGGCCACACATGGTCAAATGCATGAGACTGTTTAGAAGTTGTTCAAGATGCCTAATTAAAGTGGTCCAACATTTTCACATGAGTGCCTGTTGTTTCTATGGCACCGATTATTGACCGAAAATACAAATTCTCCCACCCTGAGGTAGGTATATAAAGGACATCAATGACAAATCAATGTTAATGTTACAACACTCTCAAACAACCAACCTGAGATGGTTTAAGAGACCACAGATTGTTGCTTAGTTTGGTTATATATATATATATATATATATATATATATATATATATATATATATATATATATCACCAAACTATCCCTATATAAATAAAAACCTGAGTTACTAGGAGGATGTGGAAAATGTTACCCTGTATGTACTTTTAGCTGGATACACTGGGATGTTTCGAGGAAAAATCTTTCTCCTAGTAAATGTTCCTAAGAAGGTTGATTTACTAGGATGTGTGAATAAAAATCAGAACAATCAGGAATATATTGAATAAAAATGTCTGCGGTATGGAGAACACGGGTACAGCAAAGGTAAAGTCATGTGTTTTCTTGTGAACACTGCTGGGGGTTCTGCAGCACTGTAAGACGCACATAGCTGTGGCCCGGGGGGTTATTGGTGATGCTGTGGCTTTTGTTTCAGGGGACCATCTGACACTCGGTACCGGAGGTTTCTCCACAAGGAGCTAAGCAATGTCCCTGGAGAGTGTTCATGTCCACCCGGTCATAGAGACCATGATCAACCTGACTGCGGGAGCTATAGGCAAGTCAACCAGAGCTCAGCTCCTCTCAAAATGAGTTAGAGGAGTGCAGGTTCTCTCAAACAACCGGGACTCACAGTAACTTAATCACAGACCCTGTATCAGTCTGTCAGATAAGCTGCCTTTTCCATTGTGATTTAGACCGTCTTGCTCTACAGCAGGGATATGCTGCTTCTATATATTACAGAATAATGTCCGGGAGGTGATTTGTTAGACAGTTCTGTCACTTGAGGGCCAGTTTTCACAAAACGGCTACATATGGCAGCTGTTTCAATTTGTCCATGTAAACTGATATACACTTTGCACTTGAGCAAAAGCTTCGTCAATGCTGGTCTTTATTTTAGGTTATATTAGGATAAAGCTTATCACTACACACTTCTTCCCTTTCCTGGATTCATACTGCGTGAGCTTAATATTGTAACTTCATTACGTACCTTTGTAATTGACTATGGGCAGGAAAAAATAAATACATACGAGTTGTCAAGATCACAAGAGAAATTATCTCAGGGTCTAGACAATTCAAACTACTTTATCTTGAGATCCTGACATAACTCATTTTTCTTTGTACATTTTTTTCCCATGTCTTCAATTAGCCACCATCGCATTTAAAACAAACAAACAAACAAAAAAACTCTGCTTTTTGAATTTACAATAGCCTTCGATAGCTGTACAAGAACAATTTTCCATATGTGGCCAATGATATGTGTTTTTTGTTGACCAATCATATCTGAGAATGCATTTGAGAAAACATATGATTGGTTAAAGGCTGGTTTGTGAGGTGATTGGTTAAAAACATGGCCCCCAGTAAAGCCGTGGAGTGCTGGTTGAGAACATTGATTAAATACATTACAAAAATGTTTGTGTAAAACTAGCCACTGTAGCCTTTAGCAATGACCCATTTCAGTTCTGCACTGCTTGTACACTGAGCTGACCCTACAGGAACACGCACAAGTTTTGATGTGGCTGGTTTGTGGTTCAGGTGGCGTGGCCTGTGTGCTGAGTGGCCACCCCTTCGACACGGTGAAGGTGAAGATGCAGACCTTTCCCGGCATGTACAGGGGCTTCGTGGATTGCTCTGTGAGGACCTACAGGCAGGACGGGCTCCACGGGCTCTACCAGGGCACAATGCCAGCACTGGTGGCCAACGTGGCCGAGAATGCTGTCCTGTTCGCGTGCTATGGGTTCTGCCAGCAGCTGACCAGGACACTGTACGGACTGGAGAGAGTGTCGGACCTCAGGTAGGAATTACAGAAGCCAGTGAAAAACGCTTGGCACTGAATTTTAGTTTCTTCTAGCATTTCTAAATTCAGCACCATTGAGTGCTTAGTAATTATGGAAAAATTAAACAACATACAGTCTGAACAATAAGATGTGCCAATAGGAGAGTTTAACATCCTGCTGTGCCACCCTAAAAATGACAAATATGGCCAATTATATTGTTCTAAAGATTATTCTGCAATGCGTTTTCTTATTTGGGTTCCAGTTACTATCATGAATGTCTGAAAAATCATCCTCAGGTGAGCCATTGCAGTTGCCTTTGTGTTTCCTGTGTTTTAAACCTGCCTGTTTAACTTTTTGGACTGAGAAATCGATGCAGAACGAAGGGGGTGGGGAACTTGTTTCCCCTTTTGAAGCTGGCTTGTTTTCTCTGACTTTGTTTTAGTGACCTGCAGAATGCAACTGCGGGTTCATTTGCGTCCGTGTTCTCCTCCCTGGTCTTGTGCCCCACTGAGCTGGTGAAGTGTCGAATGCAGGCCCTGCATGAAATGAAAGTCACGGGCAAAACCTCCCTGCATCGTCAGGTGTAAGTCATGATGAAAGCTGTCACACAACCGTGAAAAAAATTACAATATGTGAGCTAAAAACAGCAAATATTCAATCAAAACCCCAAAGGAGGGATTACTGCCATAAAAAAACACCTAATATTATATTGTGTGCAACCCAGCTAATTACTATGTGCTTCAGAAATAAGGGTGCACAATATGGCATTCGTTTAAAATTTCGTGAATTTTAGTGCTCAAGGTGAGGGACAGGCACTGGCTACATTCAGATGCGGGGCTGACAGGCAGGCAACAAGAGTTTAAACATATCTAGTTAAGCATGTGACACAGGCTTCATCTAGAATCCAAATGCTTTTAGATATCGGTTTCAGATTTGATGCCCGGTTGTATTGTACAATTCTCTCTGAAGATGGATGATCTGAATCAATTGACTGTTTGCTAAAGGGTTTCTGGTGGGCATCTCAATTCTCACTGCACGTCTGTGTGTAACAGGTAGTGCTGTGTGATGGATAGCACTGCTATTGTTAGATTTGGTGAGAGAGGAGGGCTCAGTTCTCTCTGCACATGTCTGTGTAACAGGCAGTGCTGTGTGACGGACAGTGCTGCTGTTAGATTGGTGAGAGGAGGGTAAAATCCTTACAAACCAGTCTGGCTCTTTTGCACAGTGGTTAAGACAAGTACGTAGTAGCCAGTTTGCATCTAGACTGCCGTGTTATATATTCAAGCGGTTTGCTTGCTCAGGTCGAAACGGAACAATATAAATATCTGCACATTTCGGAAACGTTAGAACATATTATGTTGTGCCCTGGGGATACAGGTGCTGGTAAAACACCATTGCACACTTTTGTGTAAATGGCCTGATTTAAGGTGTATTTGAGCTCAAATGTTTATTGAGGACATTATTGAGAACATAGGAAGGTAAAATTCTTTTGCGGCACCTGTCTATACATCCGTCCATATGCACATTGGCAGTGCACGCACTGTAGATACGGGTCATGGTGATCTGTGTCATGACATTGAGAGTTCTGTGTTGTACCATGGTGATCTGTGTCATGACATTGAGAGCTCTGTGTTGTACCATGGTGATCTGTGTCATGACATTGAAAGCTCTGTGTTGTACCGTGGTGATCTGTGTCATGACATTTAGAGCTCTGTGTTGTACCATGGTGGTCTGTGTCATGACATTGAGAGCTCTGTGTTGTACCATGGTGGTCTGTGTCATGACATTGAGAGCTCTGTGTTGTACCATGGTGGTCTGTGTCATGACATTGAGAGCTCTGTGTTGTACCATGGTGGTCTGTGTCATGACATTGAGAGTTCTGTGTTGTACCATTGTGATCTGTGTCATGACATTGAGAGCTCTGTGTTGTATGCAGCCCAGGTTGTGACAGACTCGTTTCCTTCAGCTCCACGTGGTCTATCATGAGGAGCGTCATGCAGACGGAGGGGCCCCAGGGCTTCTTCCAGGGCCTGACCAGCACCTGGCTCCGGGAGGTCCCTGGATACTTCTTCTTCTTCGGGGGCTACGAGATCAGTAGGACCTGCTTCACCAAAACAGGGCAGGCGAAGGGTGAACTGGGTAAGAGAGCGCTGGATAGATGCCTTCATCGTGTACCAAACCCCATAGGGATCAGAATCAGAGAGTTAAAAAACACTTCTTGCCTCTTCACAAGCAGTACTTTGAAGGGTGTTCTAGCTAGTGAAATGATTCTATATATCTTGCCTGTCATGCACATCCATTCTCTGTGTAGGACACTTATGCTAGCATCACTAGATTTTTTTAAATTAAAATAATATTGCTACTTTTTAAATCTGATGCATAGAATAATTTTTCCGTAACCCCTTTAAATACTCAATCATAGTCTTGCTAAAAAGCAACTGTGTTAAGTGACCTTCATTTCAATAAGACGTGCCGTTTGATAGAGGTATCGGATTATTGCAAATATAAGCACATTTATCCAGGTGGAAAAAAAACATTTTTCACAAAATATATTTATTTTTTCTTCTTGCGCTTGTTCACAGATAGGTACATGCGCTCACATTTGTGCATGGCCAAACTAGATTATGGTTGGAAATTATAAAAATAGAATAAAGACAAGGGATTTGTAATTACTTACACAGACATGTAATAAATGTTCAACTGTAATCCTTATTACTAGATTATTAGGCTGTACCTGAGTTTTGGTCTGATCTGTCTTGTGCTTCAGCTGTCCTGCACATATATTAACCCATAAGCAGCCTGGAGCACAGGCCCTGATCTCCTCTCTGGTTGTGTTGCAGTAGTAGGTTCACTCCCTCTCACTGGAGCACAGGCCTGGTCTCCTCTCTGGTTGTGTTGCAGTAGTAGGATCACTCCCACTCGCTGGAGCACAGGCCTGGTCTCCTCTCTGGTTGTGTTGCAGTAGTAGGTTCACTCCCTCTCGCTGGAGCAACAGGCCTGGTCTCCTCTCGTTGTGTTGCAGTAGTAGGTTCACTCCCTCTCGCTGGAGCACAGGCCCGGTCTCCTCTCTCGTTGTGTTGCAGTAGTAGGTTCACTCCCTCTCGCTGGAGCACAGGCCCGGTCTCCTCTCTGGTTGTGTTGCAGTAGTAGGTTCACTCCCTCTCACTGGAGCACAGGCCTGGTCTCCTCTCGTTGTGTTGCAGTAGTAGGTTCACGTCCTCTCACTGGAGCACAGGCCCGGTCTCCTCTCTGGTTGTGTTGCAGTAGTAGGTTCACTCCCTCTCACTGGAGCACAGGCCTGGTCTCCTCTCTGGTTGTGTTGCAGTAGTAGGTTCACTCCCTCTCACTGGAGCACAGGCCTGGTCTCCTCTCTGGTTGTGTTGCAGTAGTAGGTTCACTCCCTCTCACTGGAGCACAGGCCTGGTCTCCTCTCGTTGTGTTGCAGTAGTAGGTTCACTCACTCTCGCTGGAGCAAAGGCCTGGTCTCCTCTGGTTGTGTTGCAGTAGTAGGTTCACTCCCTCTCGCTGGAGCACAGGCCCGGTCTCCTCTCTGGTTGTGTTGCAGTAGTAGGTTCACTCCCTCTCACTGAAGCACAGGCCTGGTCTCCTCTCGTTGTGTTGCAGTAGTAGGTTCACTCCCTCTCACTGGAGCACAGGCCTGGTCTCCTCTCTGGTTGTGTTGCAGTAGTAGGTTCACTCCCTCTCACTGGAGCACAGGCCTGGTCTCCTCTCGTTGTGTTGCAGTAGTAGGTTCACTCACTCTCGCTGGAGCAAAGGCCTGGTCTCCTCTCTGGTTGTGTTGCAGTAGTAGGTTCACTCCCTCTTGCTGGAGCACAGGCCCGGTCTCCTCTCTGGTTGTGTTGCAGTAGTAGGTTCACGCCCTCTCACTGAAGCACAGGCCTGGTCTCCTCTCTGGTTGTGTTGCAGTAGTAGGTTCACTCCCTCTCGCTGGAGCACAGGCCTGGTCTCCCCTCTGGTTGTGTTGCAGTAGTAGGTTCACTCCCTCTCGCTGGAGCACAGGCCCGGTCTCCTCTCTGGTTGTGTTGCAGTAGTAGGATTCTCTCCCACTCACTGGAGCACAGGCCTGGTCTCCTCTTTGGTTGTGTTGCAGTAGTAGGTTCACTCCCTCTCGCTGGAGCAACAGGCCTGGTCTCCTCTCGTTGTGTTGCAGTAGTAGGTTCACTCCCTCTCGCTGGAGCACAGGCCCGGTCTCCTCTCTGGTTGTGTTGCAGTAGTAGGTTCACGCCCTCTCACTGGAGCACAGGCCTGGTCTCCTCTCTGGTTGTGTTGCAGTAGTAGGTTTACGCCCTCTCGCTGGAGCACAGGCCTGGTCTCCTCTCTGGTTGTGTTGCAGTAGTAGGATCACTCCCACTCACTGGAGCACAGGCCCGGTCTCCTCTCTGGTTGTGTTGCAGTAGTAGGTTCACTCCCTCTCGCTGGAGCAACAGGCCTGGTCTGCTCTCTGGTTGTGTTGCAGTAGTAGGTTCACTCCCTCTCACTGGAGCACAGGCCCGGTCTCCTCTCTGGTTGTGTTGCAGTAGTAGGTTCACTCCCTCTCACTGGAGCACAGGCCTGGTCTCCTCTCGTTGTGTTGCAGTAGTAGGTTCACTCCCTCTCGCTGGAGCACAGGCCCGGTCTCCTCTCTGGTTGCGTTGCAGTAGTAGGTTCACGCCCTCTCGCTGGAGCACAGGCCCGGTCTCCTCTCTGGTTGTGTTGCAGTAGTAGGATCACTCCCACTCACTGGAGCACAGGCCTGGTCTCCTCTTTGGTTGTGTTGTAGTAGTAGGTTCACTCCCTCTCACTGGAGCACAGGCCCGGTCTCCTCGCTGGTTGTGTTGCAGTAGTAGGTTCACTCACTCTCGCTGGAGCACAGGCCCGGTCTCCTCGCTGGTTGTGTTGCAGTAGTAGGTTCACTCCCTCTCGCTCGTAGGCTGATGAGCTCTTCATTTCCAGGGGTGGTCCCGCTGGTTGTGAGTGGTGGGATTGGAGGAGCCTGCTTCTGGCTCGCAGTTTACCCAGTAGACTCAGTCAAGTCCCGAATCCAAGTTCTGTCAATGGCTGGAAGACAGGCTGGGTTCCTGTCATCTTTTATCAACATCAGTAAAACTGAAGGTAAGAGACTGGCATGTATGACTGGAGAACACTTTATTCAGGACTTGGTGAGACCCACAAACTCAACAGGTGTAACTTTCTAAATACCTGACAGAATGCGGACGTTTTTAATAAGAATTTAAAACGAGATAATTGTAATCCTACAATACAATCTCTTCTTTACTTCTTAATAAAACAAGTCAGTATGGACTGTACACAGCAGGACTTAACTTGAATTCGCTCCACTTCAGCAGTCCGCAAGTTTAAAAAAAAAAAGAATGCTTCTTATTGGTTGCTATGCTACCATGTTCAGACAGGTTCTACCCTTCTAAAAGTTGATGATTACCTAAGCAGCAGAGCCCTGTTAAGCGTGTAGCCCTGTCTGTTGGAATAGCCAGGATGGTAACAGTGTGATCTTGTCTTCCAGGTTTCCTGGCTTTGTATTGCGGACTGACGCCGACAGTTATTCGAGCTTTCCCTTCCAATGGCGCGCTCTTCCTGGCTTATGAATTAACCAGAAGAGCCCTCACTAACCAGGCTAGCAACCACTGACCCTGCATCTTTCACATGAGCTTTTAAACAAAATGATCAAACAAATATAATATGGAAGTGTTTTTTATAAGCATTGAAAAGATGACATTAACTGTGTAGTCAAATATGAGGACTAGCTCCTCACCCCCTCTATAAAAGGACAAGCAGTGTTAAAAATGCTTTTTTAACTATTGTACTATGTTCTGTAGAACGTATTTAATAAAATTAAAAACGACTGGAGACACTTGACACAACACTGTCAGCAGTGTAGGGAGTGGATGACGCTGATCTGTCGTGACAGGGTCATGTCACAAGTGTTTCTAATATATTGTCCACACCCTGTCAAATGTAGATATTTTCATGTATGTGTGTGTTAATGTGGAACATGTAACTATAAGTGTTATTACCAGTATGTATTTTGAGTCACGCTGTGGTTCAGTGTATGTTTACACATAGGGTATGCAGCTCCAGTGCACCAGGCATATCTTCAATCTGAACAGAGCTCACATCTCGTCTTATCTAAGGTGCTCTCAGTGGAAGTGTCTTCTTTTGAGATGATAGTTCATTGCATTTATAATTAAAAATACACAAAAATAACGGGGTCTTCCCTAATCAGGATAATGCAGGAAAAACACGTAGCAGAAAACCTTAAATCAGGAGATGCCAAAGAAGAAGAGGTGTTTCCTGTCATGCATGTGTGCAGTCATGACATGGAGGCGTTTGTTCAGAGCGCAGACACGTGCATTCAGGTTGATTAGGAATGGAATACCTCTTTAAACCCTTTCAGTCCTGAATTCTTTTTGTTGGAATTAAGTTTTGTAATTAAAAAAGGAACTCCTTTATTGAGTATACGTGAGAACAGGACAATTAAAAAAAATGTTTTACATATATTTCTACACTACCTCAGACTGGGGCCAAGGAGGTTCCAATGGGATTTCAGGCGACACAGATAAGGACCAGGACTGAAACAGTTTGTGTTACACAGAACTCCAGAATTTGATTATGAGGTCATGTAGCACTTAGGTCTGAGTATAGTTTCGATTTTAACTAGTATTTTCTCTTTTTTTTCTGTGTGTGTACATGACAGGGTGAAATAAAATGCATGAACTGTGAAACAAGTTTTCCAAGTGAATCTTTTTTATTATCCTTTTTGTCTGACACAACACATTTCACGTCATATGCAGGGAAAAAATGGCATTCTCATATGAGGCAATCATGCATTTCTGTCTTCCATGTGTCGCTGTATAAAGGCTAGAAGAGAGTTTGTTGAGGCCTCCGTGCATGAAAGGGCTATAGGGGGACCAGTGATAATGCTGCTAATGCTATAGGAAGTATGGGCCTGGCTTGCAAAAGCTTGCTTTGCACTCCTCTAATGAACAGAAGCTGCAGGTACCTGAGCCCTGTGATGTATAAACTTGCTCTGCTTCAGATCTCTTTCCACATTATTTTCATATTCTGACTGAGTGATGTTTAGTTTGGATTGAGCATTTTGTATAGGGGGAAGTGGAAACACATTAGCATTACTTTAGAGAACTGCCTATCCAAGTGTGATGAAACCTGGGGAGGACATTTTAGCACTCAGAATCTGGAGCTCTCTGGAAGCGCCTGTCTATACTGACATACCAGTGTGTCAGTTTTATTTTTATAAATTCATTCTGTTACTAGGGCACACTGAAACGCTATAGTAAATACAAGGGAAAACTTCAAAATTACTGTACAAAAGTACTGTGCTATAAGGGAGAATATGCTCCTGAGGTGATCACTGATTTATGCATATCATCATTGCAATTGAATAACAAGCGATACAGTAGTTAGTACACTGCCCCTGATCAGCAACCCACTAGTCATAAAAAAATATATATATCTATAAATATACTAGACTGGAGCGATCCAGGGTCTGTCTGACTATACAGTACATAAAACCATCACAAATTACAGGTAAAAACTGGCTTCATCTAGTCATCTATCTGTCTGTTCTGCAGTATGTCAGTCTTTCGTTTATTATGTGTCTGTTGTGATTGGTCCTTGGTGTTGTATACTGTATTAATACACTAAACTATTTGCAGCCACGTTGGGTTTACGCCACCATTTCACCACTAGAGGGCACTGTGCACCAGGGTTCCCAGCAGTGAGACTGATCCTGGGGGGACCACTGTGTCTGCTGGTTTTCATTCCAGCTGAGTTCTCTTTAGCTTAATTAGACCTTTTTAATTGTTTGCAGCTTTTAAACAGTTGGAGATTTCAAGTTAACTATACAATTTTCTAAATAACTTCAAACCAGCATCTTTTTAGTAGCCGAGAACAATTAAATAGGTCTAATTAAGCACATTATTAGTTCAATTCAGGGTTTGATGAAGTAACTGAGAACTCAGCTACACAGGGGTCCCCAGGACCAGGATTGGGAAACCCTGCCCTAATGCAGTGATGAAAGAGCGGGGGTTTACAGAGATTGTATAAAAATAAAACATTTAACAAGGTGAGCATTCCCTGCCTGCCACTAGAATGAGGGGTGGAGCTAATATCACCCCATGCACCCCACTCAGACCCCTTAGTTACTGAATATATTGATACCACTGAATAGATCATCATCCTTCCTTTAAGATTTTGAGGTTAAAATCCCACCCCCAGTCTTTCTGTGTTTTTCTGTCTGTCTGTCTTGAGTGCCTGTCTATAGCATCTATCTACCTGTCTCTGTGTGTCTGTGTGTCTTAGTATTGTAAGGGTAGGCATCTCAGGTCTTGAAGTATAAACCCATTATAGGTTTAACAGAAATGTGATAATGATTAAGGGCCTATTCTGTGGTTTAATTAGTTCTGTTTAATAATTCAGGACTAGAACAAGGGCCTTGACTGCCCTGATTTATAGTATCTATCCATCTATATCTGTTTAGCAGCTTTATCACAATCTGTCTGTCTGTCTACAGGAGTTAAACAAGCATCTGGGATATTTTAGTACACTGATGTGTAAATGATAAGGTGTATGTATGTGTATATATATATATATATATATATATATATATATATATATATATATATATGGAGCAATTTTGCTGATACACTGATTGGAGAATTGAAGTAAAATGAAAATATCCCCTAGCGTGTATGCTAATTCTTTTGTGGTCACATGACATGTTTTATGATCCATTAGACCAAGCTGTGAGAGAGTTGTGTGCAACTAATCAGCAACAATAAGGGGAAAGCAGAATCCTGTCAGGACTTCTCAAGAGGCATGATTGCGGGAGAATGCGCAACTGGTCCCTCTACACGGGCTGCACTGACCATTGAGACAGATGCCCCCTGGTGGTGGACTTGCTTTGACTGCTGGAACGATAGGAAGCTTAGTTGAACAGGTAGACATTGTTTTGTTGCAGCATGCACCTTTTTCTTGTTATGACAGGTGTGGTATATTATTATACGGTTATCTGTGTCTTTTTACCAATTGGCACATCCGGTAAAGGCGTTCCGCGTGGTGTACAGGATGTGCCGTATAGCCTGGAGGTCGCCGGTTCGAGTCCAGGCTATTCCACTGCCGACCGAGGACAGGAGCGCCTGCGGGCTTGCCTGTAAGCTGCCCAGAGCTGCGTTGTCCTCTGACGCTGTAGCTCTGGATTGGCTGCAGAGTGAAAAGAAGCAGTCAACTGACAGCACACTCTTCGTCTTCATGTTCATCTTCGTCACTCCCGAGTCAGTGCAGGGGTGGTAGCGGTGAGCTGAGCCTAAAAATACAACTGGACATTTCAAATTGGGAGAAAAAAAACAAACAAAAAAAAAGCATACCCACTTCTAGAGACGCACTGAATTTTGGATGTTGTATTTCATCTCTAAGATTAAGCTGATCGCATATCTTTGCTAGAGCAGTCCTGAGGCTATTGTTTACTGCAAAGCCGGATCTCTCAAATAGCTGGTGAATGCTTGCTTGAATTCATGCATATTTTAAAGGGAGACTTAAAAATGTGATGGCAAATATAATATTTGGTGCTCCACACCATCCCTGCAGTAACCTGGCTCATGGTGTGTCTCAATCAACAGAAGTGTGGCTAAGCAGAGTAAACAGAAATGTTCCTTGTGGAGCTGAAACCTTCACGCAGGCATGGCTGTTTCTTACTTCATCCACTTACAAATGCCCATCATGCATTTTGTCTCGCTCAACCCGGGTCAAAGCCTGTTGACCCACATTCTGAAATGGGTCGCTGCCAACCCAGGTACGACCCAGGTACGTGGTTTCACACTGTGCAGGATTGTGACTTGGGTAGCCAGAAACCGGGTCAGGAACTGGGTAGAAGCGTCAGTGTGAAAGGGGCTTTCCACTGACCAGACATGAGATGACACCCGTCACACAATGTGTTAACTTTTAGTAAAAACATATGAACATGATGTGCCAGAGTTGTAAAATAAGGTCATAAGAAAATGTATGAAATGAAAGGATGCCACTCAACCCATCAGTGCTCATCGGGTCCCTAGTAGCTGGTTGAACGCAAAACCTTGTCGGGTCTTGAAGGATCCCAATGATTCAGCACCAGCAACATGGCTAGATAACTCATTCCAAGCCCTCACTGCTCTCTGTGATAGTGTCATCACAACTGAGCAGCAATCCGGGAAAAGCAGAGGGATCTTGGTGGCTTATCAAGAGGCATGCTAGTGACTCCTGAGGCTGCATTCACAGGCATGCTCGTCAAAACTGACTCATGGGTATTCCTGGAATGGCAACATCTGCAGAGCACGACTCTGGGTGCAAGCGGGTCACTAAGGATCGGGCACACAGGCGTATGAAGCGTATTGGATACCTCAGCATCCCAAGTCACAGAATCCTTCACCACTACACAAGACCAACCTGTTGAGATCATCAAAGGCTTCATAAATAACACTGGAGCCCAGCTGCAGATTGTGAGAGTAGGTTATCTTACTCATTATTTTACTCAACCAGCCCGGCTGCAGAAACAAGGAATTGATAAACTGGATTTTGACCTTGCATATGTTCTGTGTCTGGAATAACATCATAACTCCTAGAAGTGAATTAGTGTTTAGAGAAGCAGACTTCACAAAGTTCATCTTCACACACATGCAATTAGGTAGGCTGTATGAGACAGACACTCATTAATGAGAGTGAGACAAGCTTACCTGAATCCTCTCCTGACAGTACCTGAGCTATCTCCCAGAATTAGGTAACTGATCATTATATGATTTCTGTTTCAAACTAGGTGGCACATTCGTTGTGTCTAATGATAAATGTCTACGCTTTGGACATGTAACTTTGGAATATTGGAATCATTCAAATGTAAACTTGGTGAAGTTCAATAGGAGTCATGAATGAACTGTAATGGTAATAGTGGACGTTGACAACGGCCCTGTCAATGTCATAATACTGAGATAAAATGGATATTTTGTCACCTGTTAACACCATAACAAACCTGTTTCCATTGGAACGCAGTGCAATGTGGGTTATCAAGCCCATACTAGCATTTTACTTACATTATACACATTTTGATTAAAGATTCATTTTCCTGCCCATCAAATATTGGTAAAGGTGAATGAATGCACAACGACTGGCGTATGGCTTTTGTTTCTCATTTTACCCCACTGAGACCCCTTGGTCACTAAATATCTTGGTATCCCTGAATAGGTAATAGTTCCATCTTCCAATAAATGTAGGAGATTTAAATGAGCGAATAAGTAGTCAGTCAGTCCCCTAAGTGCAGTGACACCCCAAACAGTACCAGTTTCACACTGCTAACACACTCAATATCATACTCTTGCAGAAACCTGGAAACTTGATATTTAGGGAGAAAGCAAGGTGTCTGAATAGTGGGGTAAAATAGCCTACTTATGTACAAATATGTATTGGTGGTGAGTGTGTGTCTGTCCCCTCCTTCTGCAAAAAGGCCTGGATCTATCCTGAATAAATCCTTCAAGTAATACTGTTAAAAAATGAATGAAGCAACAAACAATTTGCTTGCCGTTTGTTTGCAGAAATCTGGAATTCAAAGTACTCTAGTTTGTTTCAAAGCAGTTTGTCTGTTTCACTGTAATCCATTCTGCCTTGTGGTAAAGCAGCCCCTTGTCTCATTACATTTCCATTATACATTCCAAACAGACACAGTTTTATTTACTGCACAATCCGAGTGCTTTGTTTGTTCCCAGCAGCCTTCAACAATGACATCACTTGAATGAATCCAGCCTCTATATTGAGAACGACCTTAACTGCATCTCAATTGTAATCAAAACTGAAGCTGCTCCGTTTCCCACTGGCAAATTCCCAAGGTGAGAGTTTTATTTGATAAGCTGCATCTATCAAATGTCTTGGGGTCAGTTGCGATGAAGCTGTGGATTTAGTGGTTCGTTCTGTACCATGTTGAGTGTTAGCTAGAACAGATCATCTCGTGTGCTTAGGGAGTGGTGGAGGGGGGCAGGAAGGGACTGCATTGCTATACTACAGTCTTCAATTATAGTTTTAAATATGTATTGTTTTTCATTGTCTGAACCTTAGACACCTCTTGGGGGTTGATTTTGATTTGATCAAGATTATTTGTTATTCAATTCTACAGACACTATGCATTTCAGTATACTTCTTTATGTTACAGTGAAAAAAACATTTGGCTAATAGTAAAGATGATAAAAACGATGTATGTATATTGTGAGCCAACTCACAGGTTTTGTGGCAGGGAGCGCTCATGGCAGGCTGTTTCCAAACCTGTCTTTTCTGAGAGTGACCACTGGAGGGCAGCGTGGCGAGGTTGGAATCAGCCTGCTTTCGACTCACACTCTTAAAAGGTTAACAAGCTCAATAAGTAGTTTAGGAGTGTTTGAAATGTTTACCTTATTGAGGGAATTAAGGTACTTGACCAGGTAGTTTACAAACCCTGTGAGAGGTGGTTCATGAGCCTTGTGCTGTGTGCTGTACGTAGAGCGCCTGTGGGAAACCTGTTTAAAGAAAGTCTACTGAGTAAGATATTTGGAACTGTTTTCCTAATAAGAGTATTGACTAGCGATTTAAGTTAGTTTGTTTGGTCTCATGCATCTATCAGACTGGTTACAAAAAGAAAACCTCTTTGTTTAAGCTTGTGGCCACTGAGCCAGTGTTTATTTTTCTTTGTTGCTTGTGCCGAAAACACAATTAAAAAAAACCCTGAACTTACCTCTAACTTCTGAGTGCCTGACCCTAAATTGTAGTGACTAGCCCACAATAGATATGCAAAAATGACATTCAGAGAGACAACAGCCTCCGTATGCCCTGAGATTAAGATGGAATCAATGTTTTGTGCTAAAGAAGGCCTGTGACACTATGAAAAGAAACTCTGTAGATATGCAGATTTCTTAAGTGTGGCATGCAAACAGAATGTGCATACCCAGAAGGGAATAACAGAAAAATAAAATACACAAGACTCGAACATTGCACTGTTTAAACTTGTGCCGGTTACATAATCATTTATCATAAAAACATAAGAATTTTTGAACGAGAGGAGGCCACTTGGCGTATCTATTCTCGTTGGTCTTGTAGGTGTAAGGGATCCCAGTGATTCAGCATCAATGACATGGCTAGGTAACCTATTTCCTATCCACCTATTTGCACCCAGCCTCTGCCCTGTTACATCAGTGGCATACTTGTAATGGTTGATAAAAATATATTACACTGCAGCAAGAGCCAGTAACACTTAATAGTAAGTAGGTTTAAATGTCAAGAATTTGTTTTGTTTTACATTTTATTACAAAAATGACACTAATCTTGAAACACTCAATTATTGCACACACCATCAGGAAAAAGAAGCAAACTAGCACACCACATGCAAGCACCACTGTACAAAAGAGCAGGCTCTTCTACAGGAGTGGTTCTAGACTTCGTAACCTCATCTCACAGACAGGAGCCAGAATCTGCATCACACAACACTGCCCGTTATACCACTAATGGAGGGAGGAAAACAGCGGAGTTGAACCAAACTGTAATGTACTGTTTAAACTATGGATGCACAGTAAAAAGTGTCGGAATCATTTTGGTTGTCACTAAATGTATTGTTATTGTTTTCAGGAATCCACTGTTTTACAAGAGCAAGGGGCAACAACTGATATATCCCTGAGCTGTTTTACCTTAATTCAGCTAAACGTAAAACAGCAAATGAATGAATTAGTTATATTTTATTATGCCACACATTTGAGCAGTACCTATTGCAGTTAACATGAAATAACCATTTACACTGAATCCATGGATACAGCAATGAACTTTAGACCAAGGGTGAGTGAAATGAAACCAGACTAGAAATGGGAGTGATCTCTTTCTAAGTCATCAGGCTTTTACCCTGACAGAAAGTCCTGGTCGTTCTCTTAAGCCAGCACACGATTGGTTCTTGAGCCTGTCTGACTGCCAAAGCAACACTCCCTGGGGAGCTCCAGCCAAATTCATCAACTCTGTGCGACTGGGATTTGAGCTCAGCAGTGCCTATACTAGGTGAGTCACTGGGAAACACAGAATTAATTTGTTTTTTATGTCATAAAATGCAGCAATATAAAAGTAAAGTAACAGAATCTGGAGTCACATCTAGAGAACCGCTAATTGGGTTGCATCTTGAAAATGACATTCTTTATGACAGGTTATTGAGAGTGTCAGAATCGGGGGTATATGGAGGTCCTTGTTCTGTGTGTCACACAGCCATAAATACAGCCATTGCAGGGAATATATGTTCTGAACATACTTGTTAGTAATCGCAGTGATTTAGATCACCTAGAATGACATTCCAATGACAAAACGTATGTATTGCTATACTGTTCAAAGATCATTGTAATAGAGGCTTACCAATAAATCACCCCTTTGTCACAGCACCACAATGAGCCTTATATAAAGAGCAGGGCAGCTGGGCGATGGCTGAGATTTACTCCCACCATCTCGTCACCTGAATTAAGGATTTGTGGGCTGAACCCAAGCCATTGTCTGTACTATTAGTTTCTGTCTGTGGCATCCCTCACACCCACTCACCCTGCTCCAGACTGTTGCTGTGCTTGTGTACATGATGGATTTGTCCTTGGAACTAGAGGAGAGACGAGCTGTAAATGTACTGCTATCTTGTGCTGAATTGCACCTGGAGAGTTCTGAATAGAGGATTTTTGTAGACTTTTTTTTTCCTACTTAACCATTAACTCTCCACTAGCAGTCAGGTTCATATACAATTTGAGTGAATTTAACATTTAGCATTGCAGACAACAGCAAACAAAACTATGGCTGGATGACATTAAAATCTCAGTAGCAGTTTAGATTGGGGGGAAATGCAAAGCCATCATGTGATTACATTGTAGAAACTGTGTAGCTCTCAATGGTTCTTAACTGCTGTGTTATTACAGGGTCTTGGCGGTGTGGACATTGTCTTGCTGCCTGATGTAATTACATAGTAACACCATGGTACAGACCATATCCATGTAATTACACACTTATCACACCAGTAGTTACCATGTGAGAGCATAAACCAATGGTATTAAAAAAGGTGCAGCAGTTAACACATTCATTGATTATTGATCAGCATGGTTTTTATTTTAAGAGCCTCAACTAAACATTCATTGATCGATTAATCGCCCAAGTGCCCAAGCTGGAGACTCACTCCGCTGTCTTCTCCATAACGTTGCACACTTCTGCCTGTATTTGTTTTGTGATGAGAACTGGGTGAGTCATGCTTTTTAATAATAACGTTTTCTTACTGTATGTATTCATTTACTATATAATAAGCACATGGGTGTTTTCCAGTTGTATTTTAAGGCTCATGGGACTTATTTTTGCGGCTTGCATTTGAATAATAAAGTGTTCTCAATGCATGGACTATTGTTCGTTATTACCTGTCAGATATTCTGGTATGAAAATGGTTGCTGATTGCACTTCTAGTAATTAGCCGGTTGTTATAAAGTAATTGCTTTTGCAGGCACACATACTCTAAAGGGCAAGCCAGATCTTTTTGTTGTGATGCATAGAAGTTTAAAACCAGTTATTTTTGGGAGGAACCAATTAAAGCCCTGACGAGGTCCTAAAGCACTTTTTATTATACCTGTAAAACCTGGAACAGACCTGCACTGCAGGGGCTTTGTGTTTCCCGGGAATGGTTTTAAATCCTTTAAGTTAAGTGAAGGCTCCTTTAAAGGAGTACCAGTGATGTTTCTAGCATGAATAGGAGGTAAGAAAATTGATTTTCTTCAAAGCTGCTGGCAAATCCAATTCTACTTGAAGAGGGACGCAATGGAAGTGCAGCATTGAAAGGACTGGCATGAGTACATTTATTACATTAAAAATTCAAACGCATGCTTACCAAAACGGGTTTGTTTTTTGTATGGGAGAATGCAAGATGGAAACACATTTACAAAAAATACTATACAAAGGCAAGGGCTTAAACAATGTTCATCACTTGTAATTTTCCTAAGCAGTGTCTCCGCTGGCTGTGCTGTTCGGTTTGTGTTATTATTGATTCTGTTAGAGATGCTTTCATTACCTGCTAACTGATTTACCTCTCTCCTCGTCTCTCCTCATTGAGTGTTTGTCAGGGCGCCAAGTCGCTGTCTCCATCACTGAATTTACTGGCAGGTAAAAAGAATTGGAAAGAACAAATCTGACTGATAGAAGAGGGCTTCAGTATACAACATGAATAAAGCACCTCTGTTAGAATCAGCTAGGAGGGCTTCAGTACACAGTGCAACATGAATAAAGCACCTCTATTCCCCACAATCAGTCCTGTGCTGTCAAGCAATATTCCTGTTTCAATTTCAGCATCCTTGCTTGCCAGGTAAAGGATGATAAAGATGCTCTTGTCTTCGTATAGCTCTATTAGTCTCTTCAGGATTGTAAATATACTGTGCTAATCCACAGCTCTGCCAGCAGGTGGCAGCATATTACTCAGTCAATGCACTGCAGTTCTATTGTGGTTTAGCCAATCCAGATTGATGTATGTAAATAAGATAGAAATGATAATAGGACAAAATGTGTTGGGTAATGGGCAGCAGGCTAATATACAGTAAGTGGTAGTTGTGAGTTTCGGGTCCCAGCAATGTAATAGTTTGCTAGGTCAGGTCACCTGACCTGGGGCTGCGAGTGCATGTGGTTTTTAGTACCGTCATGTTTTAATGTATAGTACCCTCCTCCCATTAGGGGGGGCTCTTCATTATGTGCTGTCTATTGTTTTGGCTGTAATGCTAATAAAGACCAGTCAACCTGACCCCTGACTGGAGCTCTGATCCTTGTCCTGCTCTGGAGATGCCACCCCCACTGGCCTTTTAGAATACTCTCTCTGCATTGGGCCAGCTAATCCAAGCCTCTCTTTATTGCACGAACAGAAGCAACCAATTTACTGCAATACTCTAAAACGTAGTGGCGGTGTGGTAATCAACTAGCAGGAAACTGCTATCAGCTATTTGTCCTCCGAAAAAGCACCATGTCATGTACTAAGCCAATTCAGACCGGAGACAATTAGCTCTAGCCTCGGACTGCCTAATCAGGTTTGTTTCTTTAATCCATCTTTTGGCTTATCTGCATTTTATAGTGCATTAATGAAAGGACACGCTCTTTAGAAAAACCTGAGTTAAAGAGCCACTCTTCAGTTCTGGTGCCCAGCCAGACAAACGCTGTCCATCATCTTGAAAGGTCAAGGAAAGAGGTGTGATACAGCAGTGATAACTGAACTACTTTTTCAAATGATACTTTGCATGCGCAGCAGGACGAGCCCTGCTCCAGCTTCCCTGAAATAGAGGAGGGTGGTTGGTTTGGTCAAAATATGGAGGAGACAAGAATGAAATTAAAGGTCTTTTATTACACAGCCAATTAGTCACAGACTAACGGCTATTAACAAGAAAAAACTAAATTCAATACAAGGTCTAAATCTTAAATCTTAGTGCCTGGCATTCAATAGTTTCCTTCATTATATACATTTGGCCACTCCCCAATCAGCACCAATTACTTAATTGGGGAATGGCCACACCTGTGATTGCTGCCAACCTTACATTCCCCCCCACACACACTATTTACATTCCTACACACACACACTATTTACATCCCCCCCCACACACACACTATTCACAATCCCACACACAAACTATTTACATTCCCCCCCACACACACTAATTACATTCCCCCACACACACTATTTACATTCCCCACACACACACTATTTACATTCCCACACACACACTATTTACATTCCCCCACACACACACTATTTACATTCCCCCCACACACACTATTTACATTCCCCCACACACACTATTTACATTCCCCACACACACACTATTTACATTCCCCACACACACACTATTTACATTCCCCACACACACACTATTTACATTCCCCACACACACACTATTTACATTCCCCACACACACACTATTTACATTCCCCACACACACTATTTACATTCCCACACACACACTATTTACATTCCCCCACACACACTATTTACATTCCCCACACACACACTATTTACATTCCCCACACACACACTATTTACATTCCCCCACACACACTATTTACATTCCCACACACACACTATTTACATTCCCCCACACACACTATTTACATTCCCCCACACACACTATTTACATTCCCCACACACACTATTTACATTCCCCACACACACACTATTTACATTCCCCCACACACACACTATTTACATTCCCCCACACACACTATTTACATTCCCACACACACACTATTTACATTCCCCCACACACACTATTTACATTCCCCACACACACTATTTACATTCCCACACACACACTATTTACATTCCCCACACACACTATTTACATTCCCACACACACACTATTTACATTCCCCCACACACACTATTTACATTCCCACACACACACTATTTACATTCCCCCACACACACTATTTACATTCCCCCACACACACTATTTACATTCCCCACACACACTATTTACATTCCCCACACACACTATTTACATTCCCACACACACACTATTTACATTCCCCCACACACACTATTTACATTCCCACACACACACTATTTACATTCCCCCACACACACTATTTACATTCCCACACACACACTATTTACATTCCCCACACACACACTATTTACATTCCCACACACACACACACACACTATTTACATTCCCCCACACACACTATTTACATTCCCCCACACACACACTATTTACATTCCCCCACACACACTATTTACATTCCCCCACACACACTATTTACATTCCCCCACACACACTATTTACATTCCCCACACACACACTATTTACATTCCCCACACACACACTATTTACATTCCCCACACACACACTATTTACATTCCCCACACACACACTATTTACATTCCCACACACACACTATTTACATTCCCACACACACACTATTTACATTCCCCACACACACACTATTTACATTCCCCACACACACACTATTTACATTCCCCCACACACACTATTTACATTCCCCCACACACACTATTTACATTCCCACACACACACTATTTACATTCCCCACACACACACTATTTACATTCCCCACACACACACTATTTACATTCCCACACACACACTATTTACATTCCCACACACACACTATTTACATTCCCCCACACACACTATTTACATTCCCCACACACACTATTTACATTCCCCACCCCCCACACACTATTTACATTCCCCACACACACATTATTTACATTCCCCCCACACACACTATTTACATTCCCACACACACACTATTTACATTCCCACACACACACTATTTACATTCCCACACACACACTATTTACATTCCCACACACACACTATTTACATTCCCACACACACACTATTTACATTCCCCACACACACACTATTTACATTCCCACACACACACTATTTACATCCCCCCACACACACTATTTACATTCCCACACACACTGTTTACATTCCCACACACACACTATTTACATTCCCACACACACACACTATTTACATTCCCACACACACACACTATTTACATTCCCCACCCACACACACAATATTTACATCCCCCACACACAACTATATACATTCCCCCACACACACTATTTACATTCCCCCACACACACTATTTACATTCCCACCCCCACACAATATTTACATCCCCCACACAAACTATTTACATTCCCCCACACACACTATTTACATTCCCACACACACACTATTTACATTCCCACACACACAGTATTTACATTCCCACACACACACACTATTTACATTCCCACACACACACTATTTACATTCCCCAACACACACTTTTTACATTCCCTCACACACACACACACTATTTACACTCCCCCCACACACACTATTTACAGTCCCCCCCCCACACACTATTTACATCCCCCCACACACACTATTTACATTCCCCCCACACACACACTATTTACATTCCCCCCACACACACTATTTACATTCCCACACACACTATTTACATTCCCCAACACACATTATTTATATTCCCGCCACACACACTATTTATATTCCCCCACACACACTATTTACATTCCCCCCACACACACTATTCACATTCCCACACACACACACACTATTTGCATCCCCCACACACACACTATTTACATTCCCTCACACACACACACTATTTACACTCCCCCCACACATACTATTTACATTCCCCCCCACACACACTATTTACATTCCCCCCACACACACTATTTACATTCCCACACACACTATTTACATTCCCCCACACACACTATTTACATTCCCCCCCCACACACACTATTTACATTCCCACACACACACTATTTACATCCCCCCACACACACTATTTACATTCCCACACACACTGTTTACATTCCCCCCACACACACACTATTTACATTCCCACACACACACACTATTTACATTCCCACACACACACACTATTTACATTCCCCACCCCCACACACAATATTTACATCCCCCCACACAAACTATTTACATTCCCCCACACACACTATTTACATTCCCCCACACACTATTTACATTCCCCCACACAAACTATTTACATTCCCCCACACACACTATTTACATTCCCACACACACACACTATTTAAATTCCCACCCCCACAATATTTACATCCCCCCCCACACAAACTATTTACATTCCCCCCACACACACTATTTACATTCCCACACACAGTATTTACATGGATGAGATGGGAAAGTGTGGAACAACGCAAGATTGATTGGCAAGACCTATGGTCAATGGAACAGAGCAGGATCAGTTTCCTTATAAGGTCAACATATGATGTTCTCCCTTCACCACAGAACCTAAACCTCTGGGTAGGAGAGGATCCCTCATGTCCTTTGTGTTCATCACCTGCAACATTAAGGCACATTTTGACAGGATGTAAGGTGGCTCTTAGCCAAGGACGGTTTACTTGGCGCCATGACCAGGTGCTGCGATGTTTGGCCTTAGCATTGGAAGACAAGCGTAACATGACCAATAAGTTGCCACCTGTTCCATCAAAACATTACACACAAAGACAACATTCCTCCGCCCAGGAGAGCAACCACCAAGAAAAGGTGTTAAAACCAATCCTCCAGGACAACTGGAAGCTGCTAGAGACTGGAAAATGCTGGCAGATGTTGGTCAACGGCTTATTTTTCCACCTGAGATTGCCACCACAAACCTTCGACCAGATATTGTCTTGTGGTCTGGATCAGCACGTCTTGTTCACCTGGTAGAGTTAACAGTGCCATGGGAGGATGCTGTAGATGAGGCGTATGAGAGGAAGAAACTGCGGTATGCTCAACTAGCCACTGAAGCGGAACAGCGAGGATGGAGAGTCTGGGTTTACCCAGTGGAAGTGGGCTGTCGAGGATTTGTGGCACACTCTACAACCCGGTTTCTCAGAGATGTCGGATTCAATGGCCAAGAGTTGCATCGCACAGTGAAGAACTTATCTGAAGCAGCAGAGAGGAGCAGCACGGCAATTTATATTTCATATAATATAATATCTTGATTTTTATGTAGCACCTTTCATAGTGGACCACCATCACAATTACAGAGGTAAGTTGTGAACTATGCATTATATGCAGATTCACTTACAATAGGACATTGATTTAACATCTCATCCGCAGGAGGAAGATCAAAAATGTTAAGTGATTTGCTTAGGGTCACAAAGTGAGTCAGTCAGTGGCAGAGGTGGGATTTGAACTGGTGACCGTCTGGTTATAAGCCCTGGCCTTTAACCACTGGACCACACTGCCTCCTCTATAATGAATGACACTGCAATAATTCAGTCAATAAACCTCTAATTGGTGAGACTGCATTAAATAGATATACCACATTTACCACAATCTTATGTTGCTGTCGCTATATGAGGTACCCTGGAGCTAGAATCTAGCGCCATAGCACCAAATCTGCACCCAGGAATCAAGTAGCAGGAAACAGCTATCAGCTTTTTTGTCCTCCCAAAAACTACCAAACCAATTAACCAATGAGCACTGCAGTGCAGCCACTCCACACACCACACACCAAAGTACAATGGTGCATTACCAACTAAACAAACACTAGGGTAGAAATATGAAGTATAAACAGTACCAACATTCAATAATTAGAGAAATTATAAAGCATAAAGTGAACAAATATGTATTATATTTATTTATAAAAAAAACAAACACTTTACATTAAATGTCTCTAATTACTGTGCATTTACATAGTAGTTACTTGGTAGATCCATGTGCACTTACACATAATGTCATTGTTGTTATGCATAGTCACAATAGTACACAATTGTATCAGAAAAGGGTTAGGGTTAGAATTAGTGGGGTTAGAGTTAAAATTAGGAATAGTGGGGTTAGGGTTACTTAGGATTAGGGATACATCATGCAAAGAAAATTACACATTAAATACATTGTTAACTATGCATAATAACATTGTAATTATGTGTTAGTACACATGTAATTACTAAGTTACTACAATGTAAATATACAGAAATAAGAGACACCATGTAAAGTGTTACCATATTTTTAACCGCAGTGGTTATACCAAAGAGACTAGCTGACAAGCTGTATAGTTCTATGGCATTGTTTTCCCTGATGAAACAGATTTTATCTCGGGAGCCGTCCATCAATTGGTGAATAAAAATGTATCTTTAGAATGTGGAAACATAGGATTGTAATACATGAATATCTTGCGCTCTCCATGTCTTTAACCATACAGTCCAGACCCAGTAAGACAAGAAGGCTGTGACGGACTATCTGCTGAATCTCATTGTGCTTGAAGGCTGTGACAGTATCTGCTGAATCTCATTGTGCTCGAAGGCTGTGACAGTATCTGCTGAATCTCATTGTGCTCGAAGGCTGTGACAGTATCTGCTGAATCTCATTGTGCTCGAAGGCTGTGACAGTATCTGCTGAATCTCATTGTGCTCGAAGGCTGTGACAGTATCTGCTGAATCTCATTGTGCTCGAAGACTGTGACAGTATCTGCTGAATCTCATTGTGCTCGAAGGCTGTGACAGTATCTGCTGAATCTCATTGTGCTCGAAGGCTGTGACAGTATCTGCTGATTCTCATTGTGCTCGAAGGCTGTGACAGTATCTGCTGAATGTCATTGTGCTCGAAGGCTGTGACAGTATCTGCTGAATGTCATTGTGCTCGAAGGCTGTCACAGTATCTGCTGAATCTCATTGTAATCGAGGGCCTGTTGGATGCTGATTGCCTATGGTTGTTGTCAGACTGAACACTCCACGAGTTTTGCTTGAGATTGGGGATGTTCACAATGCTTAGTGAAGTATTTGCATCGTTAGACCAGGCTATTGCAGATCTGACTGAAAGAATTAGAGAAGCATGAACAACTCTAAAGCAATTGCTTATGTAGAGCCCATGTGTGCAGTCTGGGATAGGGAAACGCCTGCTGTCCTAGCCTGGCCTGCTATTGACCTATGAAGCTCAGTCAGATCTGCTGTCCTGCCCATCGCGCCCGACACTGACAGTGAAGTGCAGCCTGTGTATATTCATGGGATCTGATATTAGGGATTTGCCTGATACCCCCAAAAGGAATTATTTTTACTGTTTCATCTAAAAGGCTCTAACAAAAGGAAGTTATTGAGAGATCGCGTCAGCAATGTCTTTTGAATAAATACCGCACATGTTCTTTACCAATGATAGCAACAAAGGTACTTAAAGGAATAATCCAAGTTTTTTTTTTAATGAATAGAATTTGTAAAATGATAAAATATATCCTGATTTCCTCATATGTCTGAAAACGCAAGTTTTGACTTTAAAAGTTAATAAATATGTATGTGTGTATATATGTAAATGAAACCAGAAGCTCTACTTATATAACAGTGCTGCCAGGGCTGCTACTGTATTTGCAAAGAAATGTATCTAGCTTGCCAGTCATAATGATCTCTGAGTGAGTTGAGCTATAATACTATAATAGAGGGAAACTGCATTTCTGGCTATTTTCAGATTAAGTCAATGCTCAAAGAGAAATACATAACATAATACAAAGGCGAACCTGAATCTCTGATAATCAGGGAGATACGAAGAGGCTGATGGGTACTGAATCTCTGATAATCAGGAAGATATGAAGAGACTGACGGGCACTGAATCTCTGATAATCAGGGAGATATGAAGAGGCTAATGGACACTGAATCTCTGATAATCAGGGAGATATGAAGAGGCTAATGGGCATTGAATCTCTGATAATCAGGGAGTTATGAAGAGACTGATGAATCTCTGATAATCAGGGAGATACGAAGAGGCTGATGGGCACTGAATCTCTGATAATCAGAGATATGAAGAGGCTGATGGGTACTGAATCTCTGATAATCAGGGAGATATGAAGAGGCTGATGGACATTGAATCTCTGATAATCAGGGAGATATGAAGAGGCCGATGGGCACTGAATCTCTGATAATCAGAGATATGAAGAGGCTGATGGGTACTGAATCTTTGATAATCAGAAATATGAAGAGGCTGATGGGTACTGAATCTCTGATAATCAGGGAGATATGAAGAGGCTAATGGACACTGAATATCTGATAATCAGATATATGAAGAGGCTGATGGGTACTGAATCTCTGATAATCAGGGAGATATGAAGAGGCTGATGGGCATTGAATCTCTGATAATCAGGGAGATATAAAGAGGCTGATGGGTACTGAATCTCTGATAATCAGAGATATGAAGAGGCTGATGGGTACTGAATCTCTGCTAAACAGGGAGATATGAAGAGGCTAATGGGCATTGAATCTCTGATAATCAGGGAGATATAAAGAGGCTGATGAATCTCTGATAATCAGGGAGATATGAAGAGGCTAATGGGCACTGAATCTCTGATAATCAGAGATATGAAGAGGCTGATGGGCACTGAATCTCTGATAATCAGAGATATGAAGAGGCTAATGGACACTGAATCTCTGATAATCAGGAAGATATGAAGAGGCTGATGGACACTTTCGCCTTTCCTGCATTAACATGTGTTTAAAACAGGAACATTTGTAAAGCAAATAAAAGGTGAAAGTGTTACCTCCTGTTTACCAGCATGACAGCTCCTATCAGGAGCACTCTATTGTTTGTTACCCTCCTGTTTACCAGCATGGCAGCTCCTATCAGGAGCACGCTATTGCCTGTTACCCTCCTGTTTACCAGCATGGCAGCTCCTATAAGGAGCACTCTATTGCTTGTTACCCTCCTGTTTACCAGCATGGCAGCTCCTATCAGGAGCACTCTATTGCTTGTTACACACACTTTGAAACAAAGGATTGTTTAGTTGTATTTCCCTGTTTTCAAAATGATATTCTTTTTTCACTAACATTGCACAGATAGCATAAGCAGAGGATTGCTGCAGTTTTGTTCAGTTGCATAGAAACAATCCTTTACAGACCAGGATCATGAGCCTCAAGCAAAAGCAGCATTGTAGCAGGTAAGCCCTCTTAGCAGGTAAGGCACGGTACAGTCTGTCCGCTCCACTGATACAGCACAGCTTGAGAAGATTGCATGCTGTGCTGTTATTCCTGGGTTGATTAGGGTCTATTCTCAGGGGAAACATCTTGTTTTGAGGAGTCTCCTCACACTGACCTCTCCCCTGCAGTTTGTGAGCAGATTAGAAGCTGCGCAATGTTACTGCAGGAAGCAGGCATGGCTATACACAGGATTCCTGACAGTGTCGTACTAACACTGATTAAATATCATTCCACACTAGTATGATTGAGTGTGTTGTTTCCTGCATGCTTGTATAGTTTGCAGTATTTCAGGAATGATGGATGTCTCACCCCAGCCCACCCCCTCCTTTATGTTGATTACAAGTGAGAGTGCAGATTTAAAGAATATTGTTTCAGGCGCCTCTCAGCTCGGGCTGACATCTCCTCACCGATGAAGGCATTAGTTGGAGTGTTTGTCTACCTGGCTAAGATTCTTCTAGTTTGACCTCAGTATCACAAATAATAATAAGAGTATGCAGTAACTGTATGCACTTAAAAACAAACAGAATACCTCTGTGAAAGTCTTGTTTAGTTCCTTGTACTTTTTATTGTCTGAATTATTTCATCCACTAGAATGCTGCAGGGGACAGGTTAATGTCTTGGGTGTCTGATGTACTTTTTAGACATGACTCTGAGAGCTATATTAAGGCCCATGAATCCAACTGCATATAGGCTGACAATGGTGTATTTTTTGGCCTCTTTTCCTACATTTTTTCAATGTGAGGGCCTTTAAACCACTTCAGTCTTCAGTATGTTGCTCAACATTATGAAATGTGATACATGTTAAAAGATTATCATGTTTAAAGAGGTATGCAAAGCAGGATAAATCCCTGTATTTTAGACCCCGTCCTTTGCATTGTAATCTTGTGGTTTGCCTTATACACATGACTGTTATTTTTTCATGGATTTCACGATTTCCGTGAAATTGACCCATTGCCGTCTAATATGTAGTTCGCCATGAAAATTCACATGAAAGAATACTGTAAATATACATATTTACTGGAACAGCCCTGTGCTTTACTACCCATTCTCCACACTGAGACCTGAATGAACCTGCTTGCAGAGGGAGGGGAGGGTATCACTGGAACAGCCCTGTGCTTTACTATCCATTCACCACACTGAGACCTGAATGAACCTGTTCCCAGAGGAACTGCACAATGCTCATTGAGAATGGGGTTCAGAATGGGGTTTGTGACAGTGGAAACACATCTGAAAGTGATCCAGAACTCCCTGCAGTGTTTACAAGAAACATGTTGCTTTAACTTTGCTGTATCCCATGTTGTCCATGTCATTATTTCCCAGCATATTCCTGAATATGTTTAAACCTAATAAAATGGTGCAATACGGAGAGCAGGGACACATCAAAGGCAATGTAACGCGTTTCTTGTAAACTTTGCAGGGTGTTGTGTCACTCGAAGTGAATTGTGGTTGTTCTATTATTCCTGCAGTGAAACGGTTTCGAGGATCCATGTTAGGAGAAATTCCCATCTTATAATCTTTCAGTTTCCTCTGCACAGTGTATTTTTCTCCATGCTTTCTCACACACGCAGTACCTGGTATTTTCCATGCTTGCCTGTGATTCGATATGTGTTTATGTTTTACTGCCTTCTTCAATGCATCTACCTAAGGACAGTAATCTGGGATCCGAAGGCAGAGATGAATTCTGCAGCTCCAGTTTCATTTACAGCAGACCACAGTGCAGATGTGTTTCTTTACAGCAATGCCCTTCAATGCATTCTTAATGTGCCACATAATTCAAACAACTATCTATCATTTAATGTGCTATTCCACTGTCATTGAAAATAAGCTACCATCATAGACCTGTTCAAATGATCTAATAGTTGGCGTGGATAAATATCACTAGACCATATTTTAACAGGCAGAAATGCTCCACAGAGACTTGCATGCAGTGTTTTAGCTGGTTTATTTTCATAATCTTGGCAAAAAAATGAGAAAGTTCTCACTGGCAACATTGAGATCTGCCACTGTTTAGATCAGGTGATTACAGACACCCATGTCTATAATCACTTGGTTGGTAATAGGCTTGTGTCAACCACCAACCTCCCCTTGATCTCTATACAAGACTCTCCCTGTGAATGAAACCAAGCGGAGAATTACAGTAGAAGAATTCTGATCAAAAACATTTTACCAAAACAGCCAAGTTAGAATAATGGGATCATCCATATAAAGATGTGATATCTATAAAAAAAGGGGCCAAGTTATACATTTAGGGGCAAAGTGGTCCCCCCATTTTATTGCACCGGCAGCAACTAGAAACCTGAAGAACAAAATAACCCCAATATTTAATAACTTGCCCCCTTTTGTAGAGATTTCACCAAAGCTGCTTTATTTTAACCTCAAACTATTTTCTGTTTGTCAAATATCACTTTTTATAGTCCCCTGCTTCCAGGAGAGATTAGTTCTTGGACAGGGCTTTCAACCATGCTGTCTTTCTGTTTTTATTAGATCCAAACCTGGCTTCAGGGACTTATTTAAATGTTGCCATCCCATAACCCCCTATTGGACATGCAGGTATCTAAATGTTCAATTACAAACATGGTGGAAAATATATTTTAAAAAATGAATATAGCTATGTGGCAAAGTGCCCGCCCCTGTGTGTATTTTGTGTTACGTGTTGTGTGTAAATGTTGGTGTATAGTCATTGGTACACGGGGTATAAACGGGTCTGTGTTTCACGTGTATTTAAAAATGTAGATTTGTATTTAGGCACGAGGATGGCACAAATCACTTCACGTGCTGGTTAAAATGTAATGTGTGGTTCACGGGAGTACACTTAATTAATTCACGTGCAGTTGTACCGAGATTCCAATTGAATGATTGACTAGCAATCGAGTCTCGGTACAACTGCATAAAAGCAGCATGTTTTCACTCACTCGGGGTTGTGTGTTCGGTGAGTGGAGAACGGGTGTGGAGAGGAGAAAAGGAAAAGGAAAATAACGATACTTATTTGTTTAAAACTCACCGTGTTCGTGTTTGTCTGTATAGTCCGTTTTGTTTACCTGTTTATTTTGGCCGCAAGTGCCGTGTCCTGTTTTTGTGTTCTCTTATTTTGTTTATTAAATGCTGAGCACAACCAAGTTCTGCAGCTTCACCAACCTCACTGTCTCTGTCTGTTCTGTGTTGCTCCCGGTCTCTGGTCTGTTGTCACTCACTACAGCCGTCTTTGTGACAAGCTACTACAAACAAATTGTATTCCCTGTGTTCATTTCAGTCTCTATAAGTACACTGACTTTTTTGTATCTTTATATTTAGCCTCTTCAACAAGAAGAGGTACATCAAAAAAGATCATTCTCAACCTATCAACAGCTAGTAAAATGTAGCTTTACATGTGGTGTGCGTCTGTATCTGAGTGACTACTGTGATATTCAATAGTCAACAGAACAAAATGAGATATCTATCTGCAATATCTAGATATGTCAGGCTTTTTAAATACAAAAATAAAAAGTAATAGCTTTTTGTGGCACAGTAGTTATATAGTAAGGTCTCTAAATAACATCATAAACCTCAAAGATCCTCTAGTCTAAGCCAATCTGGTTCCATGTAAAGCGGTCTTTATACCACAGGTGATACCCTCTAAAGACAACAGCACTGTGACACAAACTTCAGGCACAGGTACAAGATACCCTCTAAAGACAACAGCACTGTGACACAAACTTCAAGCACAGGTACAGTGGATACCCTCTAAAGACAACAACACTGTGACACAAACTTCAAGCAGCCCAAGCAAGCCAATCCAAAATACATTTAAAAAATGTCTTGATACACAAAAACATTTGCTCGGTTCATGATAGCATTAATATCACCAGCAGTGGTCATTCCCTGTAGATAAGTGATCCTGCCTTCCATTAAGTCCTCTAGCTTTTGGTTTGGAGCACCTAGCTGCCACTGTGTTCAATTATCTAGCTGGTAATGGGGGCAGCAGCGCCTAAATATTACAAACCATCTCTGTACTTCGGCCCCGGAAAATGCAACTTTCCACTTTATCTTTCAACAGAGTGCTTGCCTGCTGGTTTTTTCTAATAAACAACGGTAACATTTCTGCTGGCGATGAGCTGGTTTTGTGCCATTCAATTTGCTTCAGCTGAACTCATTGATAGCCAGCCCTCCACTGTTAATTACCATGCACAACCTGGTCACCTATTACTTTGAAAATTACATTTATCAAACAAGGCAAGGAAATAATCAATGATATACAGCCTGCTGTCTATTACATATAATGGGCAACACATTGAAATGGCCTCATTAAAAACATCCGTTCTTTACGTCCAGGTCATTCCGAAGTCATCTGCTAACTAAAACTGAAATCTCATTATGCGATCCACAGTGGCAATTGCTTATAGTCCAGTGCAGCCCAGACAGCTGAAGGGTGCAGCAATGAAAGCAATACAATCCAGCTGGCCACCATGCACTTCAGGCTTTAATGAATGCTGTGTAATGCAAGACTGGCTTTGGTTGCTGTGGCAACACAGACACCCGAAATCAGTTACATCTCACTTCAAGAGAACCTTGGTATAGGTAGGAAATATCAGAGGTCTGCTGACGAATGTATTCTTCATGTTGTTTAGAAGCCTTTTGCATCTCATTGACTGGATGAGTATTGATGGGATGAATGGCCTCATTATGTTTCTTATGTAGATCTTATTTTAGTGCAAGCCCTCTCTACATGGCGAAGATGATAGCTTCCTTCTTCTCCAAACCTGTATCACAGCCTCCTAGACTCCTATTGAATTTTGGCATAATCTGATTAAATGTGGATTTTATACAAATATTTTCGATACCATTTTACATTGTCTCTAATTACTGTGTATTTACATATTGTAATTATGTGTAAGTAGACTACTGTTATTATGCATAGCTACACTGTGTACATTGTGACTATGCATAATACCATTGTAACTATGTGTAAGTACACATGTATTTACTATGTAAATACTATGTAAATATACAGTAATAAGAGACGCTTAATGTAAAGTGTGACTATATTGTTAAGCCACACATTCACTTTTTATTAGTATTGGAACTTCTGTCAAAACTGTCGTTTTTGAGTAAATGTCCCAATCCTTATTGTTTGATGAGCTGCTATCTCTGTGATTGATGCCTTTTGGTTTGGTTTACTAGGCTTTAGATGTGTTTTTATTGTTTGTATTGTTTAACCAAAAAAATAAATAAAATGCCAGCACACTTATATCAACACAAGCATGCTTGTGGATAAATGGATGGAAGGGGGGTTGGAAATATTTAGAAAATCAACAGACAACCTCTATTCATAAGAAACACACATTACCAATGAGAGGCGCCCATTCAGGTCATCTAAGCTTTGTCAAGTTGGGTCTTAAATGATCCAAGTGGTTCTGCCTCAGCAACTCGGTAGCCCATTCCAACCCTCAATTCCAGCTGTCAAGCCAATCCCCTCTATTGCTGGAGGCAGGGTCCCAGCCTGGGAAGTATTTATGAATATACACAACCAATTTATATGAATTATACCCAACCTGTTTTCCTCTCTAACCCTACTGGAGCACAAAGGCTAATGCAGTACTCCTAGTGGGTCTCCATCCCAGATCTACAGCAGGACACCTTGCAATATTCACCCTCAGCCACTGGGGAACCTGCCTTTAGACATATATATATATATATATATATATATATATATATATATATATATATATATATATATATATATATATTCATTCCCTAACTGCCCCCTTTGGCATTAATGGATGAAAATATAATCCCATTATAATAGAAAAAATGATGATCTCTATTAAAAAATGAAAATGTTTTACAGAGAGAAACTGCCTATTGCAACATGTGTACAATACTGTGATATACTGTACTGTGGGGACCATCATTTCATGATGTTAATATGAATGGCACATACATTTACTATGGAAATAAATAATAAAGTCCACCTATTTAATCAGTCATCCCATATTGACGCCTGCCATGCTGCTGTGCATTGTGCACAATCTTAGTAACAGACATTATTTACTCTTTTTCACAGACTTAATCTCTCTAAATGAATGTAGCTTACAACATAGCTGGAAGAAATATAGTGACATTCAAACAAAAATGTTTGGACCTAAATATGATTTACATTTTTTATTTGTATTTTTTACAATTGCTATGAAAGGCTGCTGTTTGGATAGCATTCAAAAACCATTGTGAATTTGGCTCCAAATGTTAGGAGTTTAGTGTTGCGGGACTGTAAACACACAATCAGAGTGGGCAAAGGGAGGGGAAATGCACACACAGGATTTGAGTTCAGAAGCTCTACAGTGCATAAACTGCAGTTGTACCGAGACTTGAAAATGAAATGCAAATACTAAGAGGCTTGGTTAAAAAAACAGATTTATTTTTAATTGCCAAACCACTAAGCCGGATCTGTAGCCAAGTAGATGGAGGCCTGGGGGTGTCTGCGTTTGAAAGGAGTTTTGGTGGCTTCAGCTCCAAGGACAGAACAAATAAACGAATTCTAGTAAATCATACCCAGTAATAGGTATTTCCATGACTTCATGGATCTCTCATTTTCCATTATAAAAACACACACACGTTATGGTAAGCATACATTTCATTTTTCTAAGTTTTAATGAACAGAATGAACCGATCACTCCTTGAAGATTTCTGCACTGCTGCACTTCCAAGGAGTCCCATCCACTTCAAGAGATCCCATGGAGCTGACAGGGGTGTTGAAAACACACGAGTCAGCCATCGGGTCCTGAAGAACTCAAACTCCCTGGTCAGTACTTGGATGGGGGCAAGGCTAACCAGGAGCTGCTGGAGATGGTTTTGGGGCTCAGTAGGGCTCTCTCTCTCAGAATCAACATGGTCCTGTTTACTCACTGTGATGGGGAACCTGTTCACAGTTAGTTCTGTGTGGTTATGTAAAGGATTTCATGTTGAGCGAATTGCACTATATGTCGTTTGTCTGAACTTTTGGAAGCACACCAACACAATATGAGATATAACAGTTCTGCTCTAAAGCTTGGAAATGGGATTGCTGAATTTCTGTCACCTGGTGTTTTGTGACCTTTTAAGATCATCATTAACATTCAAGGCACAACACTGCGATTTCCACGCTCCAAAACCAGAGCACTTCATCATGCGCAGGGAGGCGGGCTGAGACTGAGCGAAGGCTGGTGCTAATTAATAATCTTTCAGGGCGGTTTTGCAGGATTATGGTCTGATAAGATGTGGCAGCCTCTATAGACCATTATAGGAGTCCTGCACACTCTTGGGGCTCGAGGCTTTATACACCACCATGTCTACAATATTGAAACATACTGACAACAAAGAAATGTTCTCTGAAGGTTATTTTCAGAGTCCATAAACTTTGTAATGCAAGGATAGTTTGTAGGGTCCTCATTCAAATCAATGGCATTTTGCACCAATCTTTTTGCATACACTCCTAGCCTCCTTTCCCGTTTCGGTTTGCATTTGGCTATTATTTGATAAACTCTCAATTTTGGTTAAAAAGTGTATTACCTACATTCTTACCTTTTTTTTCTGCTTGTATTCAGAATAAGTCTTCCTGGGACATCCTGGCTTTGCAAGCGAGCATCAGTTACACCAAGCTGTTTATAATTCTGAAAGGTGAACCGAGATAAAAGGAGGACAACAGCAAGCTCTAATACATCTCATGCGTATGCTTTACTTATATAGATGTTATGTTGTCTCTTTAATGTGTAATGCCTTTTTAATCAGTGGTAGAAATGTTGATGTCCAGGTGTTGTGTCTATATATAGCAAAACATAAAATAAAAATGGAACTGAATGAACACAGACATTGATGACCATATGGCTCCAGCCTACCCCAGCGGTTGTTCATTTATCCTTGGCTGGAGCCTGAAAAGCTTCCCCGTTCTGCTGTGTGAACCCGATTGTATTCCCCAGCCTGCGTCGTTTATATCCAATTAGACAGCGGTCTTGTTTTCTTTCTCTCCATAATTCTTTGCAAACAGCTGCTCGGGTAGTGTGGCCATGCCACTTTATATTTGCACAAGAATTAGTCAGTTAGGCCTCCAACTCACACAATAATAGGAAAAGAGAATTGGTAAGCTGTACAGCACACAAGAAGGACCTGTGATACAGTCTAATGTGGGCCCAGGTTTATCTGTGAGGTTGATACACTCTGGATTTAGCTCCTGGGAATGTCAACATTTAAAGGAAGTGAAAGTTGCTGGAAGAAAGGGCTCTGGCGCTCTCAGCTTTATGGAGGAAGACGACAGGGATTTAGACAAAGGAGTGTCAAGCAATCATTGTGCAGACAGTTCAATAATTAGATTTGTGGGCAACTGTAGAGGGTGAACTTAATTAGAGTAGCACAACTGGTTTCTAAGAAGGTAAAAATCTGCTTCCTGTTGAGATAATCATGCAGGTTTTGCTTCAGATAGAATTATGGGTGAAGTGTATGCGGCATTCGGACTTCACAATTCATATGGATTCCCTTTAGCTGTGTTTTTTATTAACCCTAGCCTCAAATTAGATTTTTTTTACTACATTTGTCCACCTGTGGACAAATGTAGTAACTGCATATTATTTAATTTGTAATTGTACCAGCAATGTTACATTTGTATGCTTATTTTTTAAAGGTTTACTCAACAGACTGTAGATTACACAAATATTTTCACCTGGTATTGCAATTGGTGACAACCATTATATTTAGACGAAGGCTGGATTAGTCCAATGGATCTGTCATACCACAGTGCCTTAACTAGCAGTGTCTGTATGTTAGTCAAAGGAAACCCAAAACCAAACCGAAACCTAACTGAGTGTCCTTTGGGGAGCACACACTTGCTGACGGAGTGGAGGGGGAGAGGGGTTAACAGGATGCAATACTGCACAAGAGCTTCCTCTCCTGGTTCTTTCTCCTAGGCTAGCAACGAGACTGGAGGTTCATGTGTGGAGCTAATCTCAACCTGGAAGAAATCCAATTACAGGTAATTATGGCATTGCTACTGCTGCTAAACCAAGGAATGCCTCCATTTTGTGTTGTGAAGGTGAGGCTTGTGAAGGTGAGTTTTGTATCAGGCAGGCTGTCAGTTTAGTTTTCCTGTTCTTATTCTATGTACAAACACACCTATTTAATTTGCATTGCAGGGCTGGCTGAAGCACACTGCATGTCAGTAATTTGTCTCTCTCAGCCCCTCATTGTGAATACAAAGAGGCTCTGGGCAGTGTTGGTGCTCAATGCAGAGGCGGTTCAGAGCCTGGACCGGAGGGGCTGTGTTTTAACTGCGGCTCACTCAAGCTCATTGTGAATAAAAAGAGGCTCCAGGCAGTGTTGGTGCTCGATGGAGAGGAGGTTCAGAACCTGGACCGGAGGGGCTGTGTTTTAACTGCGGCTCACTCAAGCTCATTGTGAATATAAAGAGGCTCCAGGCAGTGTTGGTGCTCAATGGAGAGGCGGTTCAGAACCTGGACCGGAGGGGCTGTGTTTTAACTGCGGCTCACTCAAGCTCATTGTGAATATAAAGAGGCTCCAGGCAGTGTTGGTGCTCAATGGAGAGGCGGTTCAGAACCTGGACCGGAGGGGCTGTGTTTTAACTGCGGCTCACTCAAGCTCATTGTGAATATAAAGAGGCTCCAGGCAGTGTTGGTGCTCGATGGAGAGGCGGTTCAGAGCCTGGACCGGAGGGGCTGTGTTTTAACTGCGGCTCACTCAAGCTCATTGTGAATATAAAGAGGCTCCAGGCAGTGTTGGTGCTCGATGGAGAGGCGGTTCAGAGCCTGGACCGGAGGGGCTGTGTTTTAACTGCGGCTCACTCAAGGAAAACTGCTCAGGCTCTAGCTCAGGCCAGCTGATCCACGAAGCAGTGAAATCAACCCTGGTGCTTCTTTAATCACAGCAAGCCAAGAACAATGTTGTGTTATCTCCTCAATAAACAACCTTTACAAAAGACAAAGGCTCTCTGTGGTGAGGAGAAGACGAAAGCCTTCTGGGGTTTAAGGCTCAATAAATAATTAAAAACGAGTCCAACGCTATTTTTAAGGTTGTTAAGTTGGTGCTGTCCTTGCAGGCATTTCAGAAGACTTTCTCCTCTGTAAATCTTTTAGAATCAAACACACAACATCATCAAAAATGCAATACATTGGAATATATACTGTAGGCTATTATATGACAAGTGGAATCTCATATATTCAGGATTTGTCATAGAGGGACTTCCTAAAAGCTCCAATTGACAGTGTAGCACAGCTGAAAGGCTGATTGAAGTCTGAGTGAAAGCAGCACATAACTGACCTTAAAGTAAAGACAAAAACCCTTTTTCCTATAATAGCTACAACTGGAGGAAGCAATGAATATGCTTGAGACCATTAACTCTCTCTCTGTATAGGATTAATATATTAGGATACAGTAATACAAGTCTCACATTTTTTTGGGCTGTCATGTAGCAACAAATTACTGGTCAATTGGTCAACATGAAATTCTACCAGCACTGTATAGTGGATTGTCTGTTCAGCCAATTAGAGGCTCAAGTAGCATAGTGTTAACCAATCAGACACATGCTTTAGAGTGCAGCCATCACGTGCGCTGACCTACAGAGGAGCATGTTCTTGCTGTGCGGCGAGCTACTTGTGTGCTCCCCTGAACCTATAGTTATGAATAAATGACTTGATTTGTTCATACACATAAAGTTCAGAATTGCATAATTCAAACCTGATTATCAGTCTTGTGTAAGGCACTCGTATGCACGTTTCTAAGTAGTAGGTGTTAATAAATCGCAATGTCACTAAAGCTGTTTGCATGTGGAAATTTGCATTTAAAGTGCCCCTACACAGCCATATATGGTAAATGTGTCTGTTTGTCACGGCTCAGTTTTCTAGGTGAGTGTCAATCGTGGGTTCTGCCTGGCCATTTATTCACCACATTTAGAAGACGGAGACAGGCATCAGATATAACCTGCATATGAATTAAATGGTACAGTTTTCTGTACACCAAATTAAATGAATTCACTCTTGGTGCTTTAATTACTACATGAGTACAGTCTATAGCACTGGTCATATTGGGGAACCCAGCAATTAAATGAAAATCCCTTTTTACTGCCAGCTACGGTATGTCTCCAATAGTAGACAGAACTTGAATATGTGCAGGAATAGGATGTGTGTGCTTGGTTGGTCTGTGCAGCCTAGGACCCAACATCTCACACAATTCCATTAGGACTGCCTGTGGAACGTGGACTTCTAGAAGTGCGAGCTCAGCTATTTTCAAATGATGTTTTGATGTATTACTGTATGTGAATTTATTGGAAAAAAAATTCTTAATAGCCTACACACCTGCTACAACTTACAGTATCATGTGAATGTCTTCTATAATTCCCAGTGCACAACTGAAACAAGTGAGTCACAAAAACATGACCTTCTGCTTAGGAAGTAAAAATCACAGTGGTGGCATACTACTGCCTAAATATAAATAACACTATTAATAATAGCATATTTGGTATATAACAACAATAATATATGATAAACATCGCCATTTCACCAATACTTCAACATCAATAACACAAACCTAATGCAGATCTTTAGCCGATTTAGTAGGAGTTTGAGCTCATCTTGCACTACCATCATTGAAACACAATAAATGATCATACGCATAGTCCATAGTTCTGTGTTGATAACTCACATGCTTTCTGTTGGAATGTGCGCACGCACGGGTTAGAAGGTAATACTTGCACACGCACGCATGGCAAGTATAGGCCCTGGTTTGCAAACAGAGATTTCTTTAGCCTAGTATCATACACAATATCATGTTTTAAAATGAAAATGCATACTATAACATGTGTTTATTTCAAAACAGCACGTTTGAGACCCATGTAACTAATAATGATGAACAGCAGATCGGATTCATGGAATTATTTAGTTAGCTGCTGGAGCTGCACAAATCGATTATTTGGATCAAGCTCTGCACAGGTGAGGGTCAATGGTGTTGATCGGGCTAATTCACCATTCCAAGTAAACCAGATGAAGAAACAGCTGCTTTAAGTGGATCGCTGTTCTCCACAGTCTAAGAAAAGCATCACGCATCACAAACCCAAGCATCTGTTTCTTCACTTGTTTCATTTTGAATGGTAAATTAGCTCAGTCAACACCAATGACCCTCACCTGATTGTCAGCACCTGCTTTCAGTGGAGAGCTCAATCCAAATATTCAAATAATTGGTTCATACAGCACTTATTAGCCACAATACATTTTAATTGCACTTGTCAGTGGTGTTTGATCTGTTGCTGTTTAGATGATCAAAATAGAGCCCCAGGTCTTTGGTTCAACGAGGCCCTTAATTATTAAATTAAACCAATTATATCTAAAGTTTCTGAAGCACTATTCAAATAGATCTATTAAACGGCAGTGGAAAGGCCCTCTCAGGACCAGAGATGGTAACCAAAGCTTCCAGCTCAAAAATAACTGTTTTACACTGGAAGAAACTGTTGACAGGTTGTCATTTTTCTAATGTGCCCTGTAACCTTCAACACTGCAGACTTGAACACAGACCTGTGAAAGAGGACTCCAGAGCACTCAAGTAGTGTAGGGAAGGGAACCACTGCAAGCAGCAGACCCGGAAGCTAATGCTAATATGTACGTATATGTCAATTTTACACATTTTTCACTGAAACTATTTATTTAATTAGTTGCCCAAGGGTATCGTTCTGTAAAGTTGATTTGATCAATTAAAGCTGAGGGAACATAAACCACTTTTTCAGGAACAGTGACTTGAAACCTGGTTCCAGGAGACCAGGAGACCTAATTTGAGGCAACTTTTCTGTACCAAACCCCGTCTCCCCTGGCGTGCCATGCAGTGGCCTGAAACTAAGTACCTGTGCTCCCCTGCTCCCTGTATGACTCACCCTGGTGAGTCCTTTTTTTAACTATGCTTTAGTAATGGTATATGTTGTGGTTGAAGATCAGATTAGGTCACAGTCTTGGTGGGGAGAGGTGCAGTTGAAGACAGCCTACATCCTCGCTGTGGTTTGAAAGTCTCACGTGGCTGATTAGTGGGTCTGCTCTCAGAGTTCTCTGCCCTTAGCTTGATCATTTCTGTTTTCTCAGACAGGCGTATTAAACAGAGCTGAAAGCTATCAGACTGACTAAATCTTTTGTCTCTGGGAATGTGGGAAAAAGTTTGAACTTCTGGGACTGGGGCCTCAAACAGTCACACAGTAATATGCACAGAAAGTACAGCACTTTTCCTTCAGTACCTCTCATTAGCATACAGACTTTAGTGCACGTTTTGCAGCTAATGTCACATCTTTATGTGGCTGATCCTTTGTTATCATAGTCCTTACATATAGAATATTCTATAAGGTGCTGTATGATACAAGCTGATATCCACTGCATGAGAGGCCAGGGCTGCAAACGAGAGCTTACTGGCCTCTCCAACCATGAGTGGCTTATTTCTTAGGCTGCACCCTGTACCCTGTTTTTTATAAAGCTAAATAGCTTTTTTTTTAACAGACATAAATAAACAATAATATGATTTCTAATCGTATTGTAATGTCATTTCTATAAGGCTGTGATACATCAAGATCAGGGTTTATTATATAGTGTATTTTTTTATAAAATATTTTTGTACATTTAAGAAGTGTTGTTAATGCTTTATTGAATATGTCAGGTCCATCACACCTTCATAAAGAATACGTAATATTGTATAACTGCATGCGTAGTCGTTCTTAATCACTTTGAGAACCGCCGCTCATAACATATAAGAATCCTACATTGTGTCCTGTTCAAATACACTTTCTTTAGGTCAATTCAGAATTTCTAATTGAGTGTTCTGAATGAACTACCTCACTGTAATGATGAAGTGAAACTGCATGCTTTTCCACACTTTAAATGATTTACCCTTTGAAGTGGAATGGTGTATTTAACTGTACTGCAGAAACTGGTGGCTTCAATTGGATGCAATCCTTCCTGAATTTTAACTACAAGGAAATGAATCGCCACAGAAAGAAGATGTGTCACTCGGGTCTACATGCAAGTGAGCATATTCAATGAAACAATATCATTGTACGAGCCAAATAATATTTATTAATACTAGTTTGGTTTAAGCTTGTCACAGACTGCAGACTTGCAACAGCCATGCTACAGTGGACAAGACACACACGCTTCCACTGAACCAATGTGCCAGGAGATACATTGTCTATTGGCTGGCCACTATAGAAACAAGGGCAGTTCCCATATAAAACTTTACCACAATAAAAGCATAGCAAAGTGAAATAAAGCATAGGTCAGAACTGGAAAGCACAGAGAGGTATGGTAAAGTATATACAAAAATACCTTGACAAACTGCTGTAAATGCATAGTATAACCAAGGGACAATTGCAAATCTACCATAGTAAACTTTCCTAAGGGTAAACTTTGTTGAGACACAGCTTCAGTTAACGCCCTCTCTCAGCTCTCTTCAGAATCCCTCTTTCCAACCAGCTGTGGACCGTCTTTGCAATTTCCACTCTGTAACCCCATACCTGCTCTCTTTTTTGTGTAATATGTGGACTCAAGTTAGTACAACCCAATAGGATTAATGCAAGGCATGCTTATCCTTGCAGAACTGTAGCACAGCACAGGCAATCAGAAGTGCACAGCTGATTGAGTCTGACCGCGCTAACCTGCTTGTCATTCACAGAGGATCACAGCATCCTTTGGACCATCATTGGAGAAAATGAGAAAAAAGATCACAATGCATGCTGTCATGAGCATGATTGGAGCACTTGAAGGAAAACATGTGGGTATATGTTTAAATCTGTAAATGTTCAAAACACCTGCATAGCCACTTGTAGGGATAATGTTTGCTGAACATAGCTGTCCATTGTTTCAGTTTATAAATGTTCTTCCCAGTGGATAAAATATACAAGGGATGGAGGCTGTTGTCTCCAGGTATACTTGATGCATCCTCTAGTTACAGCTGCTGGAGGAGCAGCTGAAGGTGCCAGTTTGCACTGATTCTCTGGAGTCTCAGTGATATGAACACTGGCTGAATAATCGGAAGATGAAGATGACCTGGGGCTGATGTGCCAAATGTGGAGAGGACAGAGGTATCGCATGGTGCTGAGAATCCCTTTCCAAAGTGTGTTTGAAGTTGTTCTGCCGAACCCTCCTTCTGAGGGTGGGAGAGATGTTCCCCCAAAACCAAGCTCTGGTTACAGATGAGTGTGGAGGCCTCAACTACCCACAGTGTAATCCAACTCTGACCAAACAGGCAATTTAGAAAATAAAGGATCAGATGTTAAACCCAACTAGGTATTACTCTTAGTTTGAAATGCCCAATGTGAATGTCACCTCAGCACTGTAAACCCATGAGCCTGGCTAGGAGGACAGGAAGGGCAGATCTTCTATTCTGCCTGTATCGCCAGGCTACAGAGGACTAAGTTCAATCAGACAAGTCACCTGGCCTTGTCTAGCGCTGACCAGTAGGTGTCACTGTGGCACAATGAAGCAAGCCTCCCCCAGTGGATTATCTCTCCCATAGCAGTCCATTGCAGCTCTCTCTGTGCAGGGCTGTGAGGGAAAGCTCTCGTGGCGCCAGACTGTAGCTAGTGATGCTGACCCTCACCTTGCATGAGCACTAAATTCATAAAAAAGAAAGAGAGAAAGAAAAAGTGCAACAGGGAGAGAGGGAAAGTCAGCGAAACCACTTGAATTTCAGCCAGCCATGACTTCAGAGTGAGATGACATTGCAAATCATCTAATTGAGATCCAGATTGAGTTTGACAGGTAACAATAGAAACTGATCATGCGAAGTAACTTAGCCTCAGCAAATTAACTTTCCTTATAAATGTCAGTTAATCCGCTGCACACTTCTGATTGCCTGTGCACTTCCTCTGAGTTCTGCAGTAATTCATTTTGAATTCAGCCTGTTAATTCATGTGGATTGAATTACCCAGGAATTCAAAATGAATTGCTTCAGAACTCAGAGGACGTGCAGAAGATATTTCGTTGTTATTCCTGTGGGATTCAGCCAGAATTCATTATGAATTTGCGGCCATTATTTTAAAGTGTTACCAAGTTAACAAACGAGAAGCAAATTACGCAGACATTTAATTTAGGTTATACATTTGTAATTGTTTTTTTTGTTCATTACATACTGTGCTAAATAGCTATGCAAATATAGCTTTCTGTATTTTATAATATAAATCCCTCTTATAAATATATACTAGAAGTTGATTGCTGATAAAGATATTCATATTTTTTTCATACTGTTCATGCTAAGTCCTTTTAAATTGTACCGTGTCACACAGTACCAGCAGCAGCGGCCCCTTCCATTCCATTCAATTCCTTCCACGTCAGTGTATAACTGTGCCCGATTGAGGGACAGTGCTGTTTTTTAATGTTAGGCTGATACTAAAAACAACTCTGGGTAATTTCATACAAGCACATCAACAGCCTTTGATCTTTACATAAAACAGTGTCTGCCTAGAATCTCGATACAATTACTGTAGAAGTCATTTAGCATGTCAGAAGCTAATGTACAAAACCGGGGGGAATTGGTAAATAGTACTGTAACAGGGAGAGATCTGGACTGGCCGTCTGACACATGCATGATGCTGCAGGAAGGGGGGCGGCAGTCCCGTGGGATCTGCCTGCCAGTCATGGTGGTGACACAGAGAGGTGGGGAAGAGGGTGTGTGCACTTTCCCCCTCTCTGAGTGGCTGGGAGGCGGGTTTTAGTGGGATGGTTGATCCTATAAATTAATACTCTGCTGTTTCCTCAGATCTGCCCCTTTAGACCTGTACAACGAGCAAGCGGTCGCGCTGCTTGGCAAGACCATGGACAGATGGGAGAAAACTTCCACAAGAACGTAAAGAAAATCATTTAAGGAAATAGAGAGAAAGTGGGGAATCCTTGCACAGACCCCGATATTGTTTTGAATTAGCTGAGGAAACAGCATAGAGTAGGACGGAGGCCCGGGTCGTACGAGTAGCGGCGACTGAGGAAGATCACGCTGCGAAGTGCAGCACATTTATTTTGTAGTTTTCATTACTGTGTTTTATTTTCCCTGTTTCTTTTTGCCTTTTTCGTTTTTCATTATTTTGAGCACCTGCGAGTGCACCTGAACTGTACTGAGTACCCTGCCGTGGTATTCCTGTAGGTTCCGGATACCATAGTTGGTAGCCAGACCACGGACAACAGCGCCCTCTGCGGGCTAAAACAAATCAGTGCAACTCACCAGAGTAAAAAAAAATAAAACCGAGCACCTGTGTGGTGTTTCAAATATAATTTCTGTCTCCCGTGTCAGTAAATACCCTCACCCTTCCACAAGTACATACACTGGTACACTGGTTCTTGCAGGATTGCATTTGCAGCTTTCATGCAGTATGAGTTTGAATTGTGTGTGTCTATATATATATATATATATATATATATATATATATATATATATATATATATATATTGTGACAAAGTGGGGGTGCCTTGCCACAATTCGGGACCTTTTCACCTTCTAAAAATACTGACCCAGACAGAAACTGGATTTTATTGCTGTTGTGCATGTTTATTTACAATGAACAAATAAACAAAAAACAAACAAAAGTCTAACTCCTCAAAGGAGTACTAACTAAACAGAGTAACTCCCTGACTACCTCACAGGACAGCTAAACCGTTTACCGGTAATACAAACCACTTTATACAAACCACACAGGTTTAAATTGTACACTCTTTTCCTCTCCCGACTGCTCGGAAGCAGAGCACCTCATCTGCCACCTTCTCCTCAGCAGCCCAGAACAGACTGGCTGCTCTCTCTAAATACCCTGCACCTGGCTCTGATTTACAATGATCACCAGGTGCAGGGGATAATTAAATAATAAAACAATTAACAAATATAATTAAACAAAACAATTATATCACCAATGTGCATTTGCACATGTTTTATGCAGGGAGGATATTAACCCCCTCCCTGCTGTGTTACACATCCTCCCCCTCAAGTGTGCAACAATGATCGACCATTCCAAGGCCACCTCCCCCCCTAAAACACAACCACCCACCCTCAAGTCCACAAATTTTAATTTTCGCCCCTTCCTGCGGGCGGGCTTGAGGATGGGTCGGTCCCTCCGGTGTCTTCTGGAAGGGACCGCGAACCAGCGAGGGGGAACCAGGGCGACTGGAGTGCAGGGCGGCAACCAGGAGCAAGCAGTGACGGGCAGAGGTGTGCGACTGCGGAACCACGCAGCGACGCCTGGAGCTTCAGGGGGAACCAAGTGAGGGAAAGGGGGAGCCCACGCGACGTCTGACCTTCACGTCCTGACGTCTGTAAGTCCAGGATGAGCGGAGTAGGGGACCAGGCAAGCAATTGTGCCTGGCTATGCTGCGACCCGGGAGTCAGGACCAGCAGAGGGAGGTCTGGGCATTCCGGCAGGGGAACCACGACCTCGGGGCATGGGACTGCACCATCTGGCGCCGGACTGGTTTTCAGGAGTGGTGGTAGGGGCTGTGGTGGAGGTATCTTCTTCACCTCCTCCCCCTTGATTGTTGCTTCTCCCTCAGGCGCTGAAGACAGCGGGGCTTCTCCCTCAGGTGCTGGAGACAGCGTGGCTTCTCCCTCAGGCGCTGGAGACAGCGGAGCTTCTCCCTCAGGGGCTGGAGACAGCGGGGCTTCTGTTGACCTCACCCATCTCTGGAACATTAGCTCCAGCTCTGTTGGTTCTGGGTCCGGAAGTCCCAGCTCCTGTCTCCATTTTCTGTTCAGATCCTCCTGAACAGCATTATTTCTTATTATTTCTTCCAGCAGTTCCTTCAACTCTGGATCCATTGTTTTTCTTTCTGGGTCAACAGGGCATTTTTACCCGCATTCTCCACCATATGTGACAAAGTGGGGGTGCCTTGCCACAATTCGGGACCTTTTCACTTTCTTAAAATACTGACCCAGACACCGAAACTGGATTTTATCGCTGTTGTGCATGTTTATTTACAATGAACAAATAAACAAAAAACAAACAAAAGCCTAACTCCTCAAAGGAGTACTAACTAAACAGAGTAACTCCCTGACTACCTCACAGGACGGCTAAGCCGTTTACCTGTAATACAAACCACTTTATACAAACCACACAGTTTTAAATTGTACACTCTTTTCCTCTCTCGACTGCTCGGAAGCAGAGCACCTCATCTGCCACCTTCTCCTCAGCAGCCCAGAACAGACTAGCTGCTCTCTCTAAATACCCTGCACCTGGCTCTGATTTACAATGATCACCACGTGCAGGGGATAATTAAATAATAAAACAATTAACAAATATAATTAAACAAAACAATTATATTCCCAATGTGCATTTGCACATGTTTTATGCAGGGATGATATTAACCCCCTCCCTGCTGTGTTACAAACCTGACATGGAGATTCTTTTTAAATATATCACGCCAGCTGGACCTCAGGCTTAAACAATCAGAGAGAGGGAGCTGGCGGGCACTTGCATGGCTAGTTTCTTTCACTGATTTTTTAAAGATTTGTTTTTTCTTTTAACTTGAACTTTAAAGATTTTTTAATTTTTTTATTTTTACAATTTTCACAAACAACTCCCACTTCCCTAGCTGAGTCATGTTATTGCTTCATAATACTGGCCAGACGCAATGATTTAAGCATCAATATCAACTGCTAGATTATTGACCATGGTGACAGTAAGGTGTCCTGAGCCAAAAGCAGGATCAGTTATCTACAGGTAATGCCTGCTGAGGAGGGTATTAATGCTATTATAAAATGAACAATTGTTTGAAGGCATTTCTAGTGCTGTTTTGGTTATATTTGGACTGGATCACCCAGCCTGCTTGAAATGTATGTTGCTGTTTTAAAGCAAGTATCAATATTCTAAAGACCTGTTAGCTTCCTCCAATAGATATTACTGTACATTCATTTGTGAGACGAATTACTCATTTAATTCTTTTTTACCTCTATTTAAGGATATCTAGGTAGCATTTGAGAGATGACTTGATAATTTATCTCCATAGAAGGTGATAAGGAGATTGAAAGCTTTTAAGGCATACCTAGATACAAAATTGTGTCTGAGTGGGGTGAAAGGACAATTAAAGTCCAGCTCCATGTTGCACTACAGTATTTCATGGTTCCCTGTCAGGAAAAGATATACAGAGTACTCTGTGAATTTTTATTGAGTACTGTAGTAACTCCACAAATGAGGGTGACTGAATTTAATACGGTTAATACAGTTAATACGGGATAACCCAACTGTACTGCAGATTAAATCTTATTTAAGGGGGTCCCCGAGGGGCTCACTGGTAAAAACACGGCTGCGTAGTGTGCAGGGTAAGTCATACAGTCAGGGGAGCGCAGGTTCGTGTCCTGGCTGTGTGGTGTGCAGGGTGAGTCATACAGTCGGGAGCGCAGGTTCGTGTCGTGGTTGTGTGAAGCCTACAGTCTTTTCTGGAGATTCTGGAGGGAGCATCGCATTGTCTCTGGCGCTCCTGTGAGTTAGGTAGGCTAACCTGACAGGGACTGTTTCTCCTCATCTCGCTACAGCAGACCCTACTGGCCAGGCGTCTAGTGAGCTCAGCGGACACCTGCAGGGCTGGCCTTTGTCCACTAGAGACCGGTAGCTCACTGACATCTGCTCTCGAATTTCTGGGTGTAAAGAGGAAACTGGCTTGATTGTGGGATCGGAGGACACCCAATGAACCTTAAGTTCCTCTGAGCTGTGTGTGGAATTGCTGTGGTGAGGGGAAAAAAATGTTGGATATTCTAAATTGGGAGAAAATCAGTGGTAAAATTATTGGGCACATCAATCTCATTTGAAACAGCTCTGCCAAGGAGATACCAGTAAGTTTGTCTTTCTGCTGCTCTACAGTTGGCTGTGTTTTTTCTACCCCATTTTTTGACCCAATTTGAAAGTCGCCTAAATGCTGCAATCCACTAACTGATCAGACAGAAGAGTTGTTACAAGAGAACTGCCTCTTAAGCAATCTTCTGAACCCTGGATCTGCTCTTTTCACACGCTGAACCTAAGCAATCTACTGAACCCTGGATCTGTATAAAACCTGCAGGCTTTTATACGTGTGACCATCTCCGAGTTAACACTATAAATTATTCTGCACGAGTTTTAGTTTGCAAGGCTGTCTGTCAGAGACGAGCTGCTAACACCATCTCTGCCAGACCACATTTAAACCATATCAATAACAAACCAAAACATTGTTTTAAATAAACTACATTTAAATCATACAATAGCAATATCACCCATTCCCAAACAATACATTTCCTTTTAAATAAAAATACAGTACACCACAGTACAATCATAATACATTCTAAATCATAATACAATAAATGCAGCATATTTAATTTGCATGCAGGGCTTTGCCCTGCCAACTCTGATTATGTGCAGGGCTTTTCTGTCCAGCCACATAGGGGCAGGTTTTTTTTGTTTTTTTGTTTTTTTTACATATTAACTCGCTTCTATTTCGCTAATGCTTTTTAAAATGATGAAAACACAGGTGACTAAACATGACAATTACAGCAACACTTCACTTTTAATTGCCTCAAGTAGGAATATAATGAAGTTCCCTCATTAACCTGGCAATTGTGAGAGCAGAAAATAAAAGATCTATTAGTTATCAATAATGTTAGCTATTCATCCATTCTTTTGTCAGTAGTGTAAATACACCATTGAATAAAACAAATGCAGATTATACCCCAATATATCAGGGCCTCCATTGAACACTGATTGCAACACGTTGTAACCTCCCAAAAAAGAAATGAAATGAACAGATGACACAATATTTTAAATGATGGAAGGTCTACTCAGACTCCTGAAGGTTGGTGCTGTTTACATGCAGCGCTCACAGATGGGGCTACACCTTCCTAGCTCATAATTAGAGTATAATAATTAGGAATAATTAGAGGTTTGCTGATACTTGTATTTTCCATGTTTCCATGTTTAACATGAAAAGAGGATGGAATTGGGCGGGATCTGGATACTAAGCGGGCGGAAACATTATAATGTGATGTAAGGATTTTGCCTTGCACTTAGGCAATTGCTGACCCTCCAAAAACTTTACACCTCTTCTTGCAAGGTGCAAACCAAGGCTGCCAGGAGAGGAGAGGAGAATGTAAAACTTGTATTTAGTGATGGCCAATGGGCAGTGTTGGAGAGAGATAGGCCAGGCTTGCACTCAGAATGAATGAAACACAGCATACTGTATGTGTTCTCTAATCCAGTGAGCCTGGGCAGGAATAGTTTGATGTCACTTCGATTTGCCAAACTGTCAGGGTAATTTATGTTGGGATAATATATCTGAGTTATTTAAATACTTGTTTTCCCCTTTCAGACCACTGAGACGTTATGTCATTCAGAGGGATTATGTCATTTGAGTTTTGAACTTTCAGATGTTGGATTATAAATTTTGAGTTTAAACTCTCCACACTCAAATCTCTAAAGGGTGGGTCAATGGACGGGACATGGTCACATCTTAAAGGGACCAAAACAATAGGAAGTGCTATAAAAATGTAAAAACTCAGCTATGTGACTTCAACCATACCGATAGTGAGAATAAAGCATAGTAAAAACTCAATGTATTTTGGTTTATGTCATGAATTGGGTTTCTCTGTGAGGTGTTGTGAAATACAGCGGGTGAAACATGCACTCTGATGGCTGAACGATCCTCAGTAGTTTAGAATTGCAATTAGGATGCTAGAATCTGGATACTGACCGCATGTTCGCTTGGGTTTTGCATGCAATCGCTGTCTGCAATGCACTTGATTGCTTTACAGGATTTTATTGTGCTTAGTCCAGCATGTCTCTCCTAATTTAAAAGAAAGCAGAGAGAGGAAAATTCTATTTGAAAACCTGGTGGCCTGAATATACTGTGGTTCAGGCTTCTGCAGCCTGAACAACATCTGAATTTAGAGTCTGAATCAAGCCTGTGTGTTTGGATTTAGAGTCTGAATCAAGTCTCTGTGTTTGGATTTAGAGTCTGAATCAAGCCTGTATGTTTGGATTTAGAGTCTGAATCAAGCCTGTGTGTTTGGATTTAGAGTCTGAATCAAGTCTCTGTGTTTGGATTTAGAGTCTGAATCAAGCCTGTGTGTTTGGATTTAGAGCCTGAATCAAGTCTGTGTGTTTGGATTTAGAGTCTGAATCAAGCCTGTGTGTTTGGATTTAGGCTGCAGCCTGGATAAAGAAACGGCCATAATAGATCCATTAATAATTTATTGGCAGTAAAGTGAAGATTGTCCCAAAGGCTCAGTTAAAGGAAGGAATTACCAGGATAGTACGACGCAAATGAGATTCACAGTGATTCAGGGCAGCCCTCATTGACTTGAAATAGTTTCATTAGCTCTGAATCACGGGAATAATGAAATATATTGGCAAGCAAAACTACACACTTTCTAATTAAATGCATTTAAATTTGAAAGGCTGTGCTTAATGTCAGCGTTGTGCATCTGTTTGTATTTAAAATATATGACAAATGTATATTATACTGATATACTACCCTCCAACAAGTATTGGGACAGTATAGACGATGTTGGTCCACAGGTATTCGACTCTCCTTTGAGCTTTCTAACTATTTATATGTATTTATCTTTGTTAGTCTGAAATAATCATTGTAGTCCACTGAAAGAGTTCAGTATTTGAATGCAGAGTCAAGTGTCCTATGAAGTATTTAATCAGTAAGCAGTGGGTTTTGAGCAGGTGTCAACAATTAGTGTCCTTTCTCAGCCATGCTTTATTTGCTGTTCCCTTATTGAGTAATAAAAGAATGGCTGAGCTCCACAGAACACAATGGGAGAGCAATGCATAATTTATGATATTGTGTAAGAAATGCATCCCTAACACAAGCTATATAGAACATATTAAAATGTATTGTACCACTGCAGCTGTGTGATACCAACTACAGTATGCCTTTAGGAGTAGTAGTCTATCATCTGTATTAAAAAAGAGCTTTCAGTTTTGAAAAAGCTCAACACTTGGTAGAGATCCTTTTGACAGTGTTTTTGGGACAGACTAGGTCCTAATTCATCCTTAAATAACAAAATAACAAAAATGCAGGCTATTTTTCATGTAATTAACCTGAAATTCATATTAAAAAGTTAGGTGTGGTGTGTACTGTAAGACTAATGACAGTAACTAGAGTGCCACACATTATATTAATACAATAGTGGTATCAGTGCATCGAACAAGACCTGTGTTTTTATTTAATATGTCACAGGGTGTGATTATGTGACATCAGAGGTCAAAGGTCACATAGCCATGTTTTAAGCTGTTTTTGGACCTTTTGAGTTGACATGGCTCAAAAATGTGTTCATCCTGAGCTACAAGTGTTTAAGAAGGTTCATAATATTCTGCAGATTGTGTCAGTTGTTTACCAAATAGATTGGATCTATATCTTACCGTCAGCTTATGGCTTTGGCAGGGAGGCATAAATGTCCCTTTTTGACAAAAATGTATCTGTTTTTTCTAACATCTGTGAAAATATCAACCCATGATGTAGAATTCCTCAAAACCATGCCACTGACATACCCACCCTCGGAGGATGTAAAGGACCCAGTCTGTCCCAAACACAGTAAAAACGATCTCTGCTAGGGATTGAGGTTCAGTCTGTAGGATTGAGAAGTTAGCATTTTCCCATTAGAGCGGGTCTGCTTTCCTGGTCCTCTTTCTCCGCTCTTCTCTGTTTTGGGCCAGCTCCATGTTAACTCCACATCTCTCCATTTCTTCTTTCTTCTTCCCCTCGACCTGCAGCCTGTCATTTTCATGGTCAAGACTTTCTGCTCTTCTCACCACGTCAGAAACCTCGTAGGTGACGTTCTCTCATCTTTTCAGTAATAGCTGTAACTTTCACCTTGTCCAGTCTCAACGTGCCACTCATCCATCTCCGCATCATGTCAGAGGCTTGCATCATCTTTTGGTGGCCAAGCATTCAGCCCCATCTGTGTCTGCCAAACCCCTCCATATGGGGGTGTTTTTAATTGACAAGTGGATTTTAAAGGCAGTCAAGGTTGGAGACTCTGCTACCTAAAACCTCACAAGACTGCAAGGACGGACCTTGAGACCAGTTATTATTTGTGTATTTGTTTGTTCTGCGTGTTTTCTCTCATTTTCTTGATGCACTCTTCTAGCTGCCCTGACACTAGGGAAGCAGCTTAAACCTCTAAGTCTCTCTGATGTCATTTCTACTTCGTTTCTCCTACACCCTTGTTTATCAAGCCCTATCTATACTTACCTCCTAGGAGACATGTACATAATGCTGATACACCTGACTAGTCACTGCTGTTTGAATCAAGCTAAACAGGCAATAATTTCTGCTTTGTGTTCAACCTTTCAAAGAAAACAAAAATGCTCTCTTTGATGTACCATACATCACCCTGTCACTGTGAGGTAAACCTGCAAAGCAGATGATATAAAATGTCATGTCTCTGTGAATAGGGTGTGACAGTCAGGGAAATCATCACAGAATCCCTGTAAATCAGAGTGAATAGGGATTAATATACAGTGTGCATCCATCAAGGTAAAATGTGCCAAATTACTGTGATGGATGCACACTGCTCTAGGTGTTGTCTATTTGAAAAAGAGTCCCGGGCTTTTTATGACTGAGGTGTTTTTCAGAATGTATTGACATGACTTTTTACTGAAGTGCTTTTAATCATTTTAATCATTGCCTGGAAACAGAAACCATCATTTGCTGGCAATCCCTAAAGACATGATGAACCTTTGGCTCCAGCTGAGCCATGTTCTTTGCAACAGGGCTTTCAAATAATGCCCAGCAATGGAAAACTCCTAAAACTACTGTTACCTGTATTGACATTGCTAACTCCAAAGAATATTCAAACATTGAGACCACTCTGAGTTCAAACACTGCATTCATTTGTGCCATACATAGTTTTCAGATCTTTATGTTAACAGTTATGGGTAATTCCAGATCAAGTGGACCAAAGGGAAGTCTCTTCCCTTCTAAAAATATGCTTTTGTATGTGATAGTAAAACAATATCCAAATGTAGTTAAGCATGGTAAACGAATAGTGAAATAATGGTACAGCACAGGCCAGCTGGGGCCAATAAACATACAATATATAAAGATGAGTAGAGAGGGTACTACTTCAAGGACACTTATGTACTGATCGCTATGTGCTTTGGCACCAATCTTCACCAAACGTCCATAATGCACTCCTAGCCACCTGTAGATGTTTCAGATTGCCTTTTGATTATTAAATAAAGCCCTGTTTCTTTATAAATATTATGTGATTTGTGACATGAATATGAGGACCCTCTGCACGTGCTTTGGGTTTGTACTGCACCACATGACTATGAGGACCCTCTGCACATGCTTTGGGTTTGAACTGCTCCACATTGGGACATGACTATGAGGATCCTCTGCGCATGCTTTGGGTTTGTACTGCACCACATTGTGACATGACTATGAGGATCCTCTATGCATGCTTTTGGTTTGTACTGCACCACATTGTGACATGACTATGAGGATCCTCTGTGCATGCTTTGGGTTTGTACTGCACCACATTGGAACATGACTATGAGGATCCTCTGTGCATGCTTTGGGTTTGTACTGCACCACATTGTGACATGACTATGAGGATCCTCTGTGCATGCCTTGGGTTTGTACTGCACCACATTGGAACATGACTATGAGGATCCTCTGTGCATACATTGTGACATGACTATGAGGATCCTCTGTGCATGCTTTGGGTTTGTACTGCACTACATTGGAACATGACTATGAGGATCCTCTGTGCATGCTTTGGGTTTGTACTGCACCACATGACTATGAGGATCCTCTGTGCATGCTTTGGGTTTGTACTGCACCACATTGTGACATGACTATGAGGATCCTCTGTGCATACATTGTGACATGACTATGAGGATCCTCTGTGCATGCTTTGGGTTTGTACTGCACTACATTGGAACATGACTATGAGGATCCTCTGTGCATGCTTTGGGTTTGTACTGCACCACATTGGAACATGACTGTGAGGATCCTCTGTGCATACATTGTGACATGACTATGAGGATCATCTGTGCATGCTTTGGGTTTGTACTGCACTACATTGTGACATGACTATGAGGATCCTCTGTGCATGCTTTGTGACATGACTATGAGGATCCTCTGAGCATGCTTTGGGTTTGTACTGCACTACATTGTGACATGACTATGAGGATCCTCTGCGCGTGCTTTGGGTTTGTACTGCACTACATTGTGACTTGACTATGAGGATCCTCTGTGCATGCTTTGGGTTTGTACTCCACTACATTGTGACATGACTATGAGGATCCTCTGTGCATGCTTTGGGTTTGTACTGCACTACATTGTGACATGACTATGAGGATCCTCTACACATGCTTTGGGTTTGTACTGCACCACATGACTATGAGGATCCTCTACACATGCTTTGGGTTTGTACTGCACCACATGACTATGAGGATCCTCTGTGCATGCTTTGGGTTTGTACTGCACCACATTGGAACATGACTATGAGGATCCTCTGTGCATGCTTTGGGTTTGTACTGCACCACATTGGGACATGACAATGAGGATCCTCTGTGCATGCTTTGGGTTTGTACTGCACCACATTGGGACATGACTATGAGGATCCTCTACACATGCTTTGGGTTTGTACTGCACCACATGACTATGAGGATCCTCTGTGCATGCTTTGGGTTTGTACTGCACTACATTTTGTTGACTTTATAGAGAGTTTTAAGAACCTGTGCAGAGTGTGAATTTTATGGTTAATTGAGGATTATCTGTGAGGTTTATTATGAACCTTGGCATAACATGACTGCAGCTGTCTGTCTTTCAAATACTTCCACGATGAATGGTCCTGATGGGTTTGGATGGCAATTATGCCATAAACTTTTTATCGCTGTGTGTTTTTGCCGCTGTTTGTTAGAGTCATGTACCCATTCTCTTATTTCTTGGATAGTGCTTGATGTTCAGCCAACAACCTGCAGTCAAGCAAAAAAATCTGCTAATTTCAGTTTGATTACACAGGGGCGTAATTAGCATTGACAATATCATTTTTAAAACCATTTTACAGTAGCAGCTAAGGACACTAGACTACTCTTATTTTAGATCATTGAAAAAAAAATGCACTGCATAGGCTTTACAAAAAAAGCCAGGGGTAAGAATGCAGTTTAACTCTTTATTTTAGAGGGTCCATCCGAATACATCTCACCAAATTTGATAATACAACCTTGAGTTAAATTTGATGCATTTCACCTGCTTTCCACAAACAATGACACTTTGTATGAAATATAAATCAATGAACATAAACTGCTAAATAAGTTTTACATTTCCATCAATGTCAAAAATAGAAATATGTAGCAAATATTTAAATAATATGTTTACAGATGCAGATAATCACATATAAAATCAAATAAAGGGGGTGGCATCTATCTTTCATCTTGGCAAATTTGTGAACACTAGCCTGTAAATCTAATGTTTTTGCTAAGAAATAATATAATATAATATAATATAATATAATAATATAACATTTTTTTACTCTTTTTACGAAAAGAACCTTTCATTTGCGTAACTAATACCAGCATTTGCATCTGGCGAAAATGTGTTAGAAAAATTAATCGATTGATTTTCACGTATAACATTGCCTAATCATTTCTTTCCATATAAATGCATATATATGCAATGTAACTTTTTAAAACAGCCATTTCTAACTTTCTAAATGTCAGCCAGAATGTATCTAATACTGTAGTATACCACCTTAAATATAATTTTGTGCCGATCCCCTGTGAAAAAGACAGCGATGAGTTGATAGAGCAGCTATGCATTCTGGTACTATTTTAAACTAGTGCAATGTGACGGCATGCGAGAACTGCAATACCATATAATATTATTGATAATTTCAATAATGTCGTATTTACCCCGATCAAGCAAAGGATGGGGATTTTTTTTAAAGAAATTATAAGAATCTAAAATTGAAATGGGGTCAAATTGAAACCACACAGCACAGTCCTACACATGAGCCTAAATCTCGTTTTCAAATCTATGGTGCCTTTTCTTTAGAGCATGTATAAATAATTTTAACTTGGCATAAGCAATATTATCAGTTTCTTTTGCAAGTGAATCCCTCCTTGTTGTCTTGCTGTGTTTAGTTCCTTCTGTTTTCCACCTGCTGTGGCAAACATATCTGACATTTCCCTTTGACTCATCATGATACCAATAATATTATATTAATATAGAAATAATAGAATATAATTCCGTGTTGTCGATATAATCACCGGGCATGATGAACTATCAATTAAAAATTAATGAATGCCAAGTGGAAGACTTAATGCCATATAGATCGTCTGGGGTTTGGGGGCAAACCAAGGTCTGGGGGTCAACTGCCCCCTGCCCCATAGCAAATGACACCCCTGGTCCCATAAATTGGCTATGGTTCAATATGCAGACTTGTGCACATCATGATCATCAGTCCACATTAGTAACGTTTTACTCACAGGTAAACTTGTTACTTTGGTTTCTTTACTGGGAAATCTGTTATGTAATTAAAACAATCTTAGCAAGTTATTTTTGCCCATTGGCAATATAAAAGCTAGAACATTTAAGCACTTAAATTGTGAATGAAAATAAGAAACCTAAAATGTTTTTTTATGGTTTGTTCTTGTATAGATTTTTTCATTGTTCATAATTGTTTATAGTATCTTGAAAGTGAAACAAAAATGGTTTGCATGGTTAATGTTTTTTTCCAGTCATACATTTAATGTAATGCTCTGTGGTAAACACAATAGCACATCATAAAATCCTCACTCAGACATAATTAAATTATCATGAAAAGGGAAAAAAATGAAGGAAATGCTTGTTTTCATTTCCATTGCAATAATGGACACCTCTGCTTTTCACTCTGCTGATCTCTGGTGTTTTCTATAAAGATGTTCTTTTGTTTCACTTCTAATCTGGTATGTGCTGAAACCTCCCTCTATTCAGATAAAAGAACACAAGGGCTTTCGGGACAGCTTTGTTTACTGTCACTGTCTGAGAAATGAAAGAATATGTTGGTAGCAGAATTCAAAGGGCTAGTAAGGTCCAACCAGTGTAAACAATGTATATCAGAGGGGTGACTAGCTTCATATGTCATTCATTTCTTTTTTCACAGCCCCCTTTCTATTTTATGGTTTTTCTTGGATATAATGATAATCTGCATTTCCCTGTCTAAATGGGACTGAAAACCTTCCTTGTTCCATTCAAATGCATGACAATGTGACCTTTCAACTCTGCCAGCCCCCACATTACATGCACGAGGTGTGGGTGCAGCTGGCAGAGTTAAAGGGTCACAGGGATGCTGTTTGGTCCTGGCACTTAGGATTCTTCAGACAAGCTCAAAGCAACTTCAAAACCAGGTAAAGACAGAATAGTTGCAAACAAAAAAAAATAGTAAGGGAGATGCAAACATTGAAATTACATTTGAATGTACTTACTCATTCTTAGTATTTTGTGTGGCTTTTTAGTTTTATTATCATTATCAACACAGCATAAAGATCGAACATAGCAAACACAGAATTAGAGGTACTGCATTGGCGAACTTAACTGCATACATTTAATAGAGTAACATTACTAGATCTTGCAATTTTTCAGCAAAAGGACTATAGTAAAGGTCCAAGTCATGTTGTATACCCCTAAAAAGGATAGTCAGCTGTTTCAGCACCCTGGTCAGCTCCTGGCTGCAGTCTGCTCATGCTTCAGCCACACACTCTGTTGCTCACTGTTTCAGCACCCTGGTCAGCTCCTGGCTGCAGTCTGCTCATGCTTCAGACACATGCTCTGTATCTCACTGTTTCAGCACCCTGGTCAGCTCCTGGCTGCAGTCTGCTCATGCTTCAGCCACATGCTCTGTAGCTCACTGTTTCAGCACCCTGGTCAGCTCCTGGCTGCAGTCTGCTCATGCTTCAGCCACATGCTCTACAGCTCACTGTTTCAGCTCCCTGGTCAGCTCCTGGCTGCAGTCTGCTCATGCTTCAAACACATGCTCTGTAGCTCACTGTTTCAGCACCCTGGTCAGCTCCTGGCTGCAGTCTGCTCATGCTTCAGCCACATGCTCTACAGCTCACTGTTTCAGCTCCCTGGTCAGCTCCTGGCTGCAGTCTGCTCATGCTTCAAACACATGCTCTGTAGCTCACTGTTTCAGCACCCTGGTCAGCTCCTGGCTGCAGTCTGCTCATGCTTCAGCCACACACTCTGTTGCTCACTGTTTCAGCACCCTGGTCAGCTCCTGGCTGCAGTCTGCTCATGCTTCAAACACATGCTCTGTAGCTCACTGTTTCAGCACCCTGGTCAGCTCCTGGCTGCAGTCTGCTCATGCTTCAGCCACATGCTCTGTATCTCACTGTTTCATTTCATGTACTGCCCCATTTGCTAACCGAGAATGCATTCATTTATGTGCACACTATTTGCCTCATGAACATGCCATAGCACACACTAAATTTAGTGCAAGCAATCATTTAATGGGCACGATAATATCCAAGACTACACGCGACCACCTTCATATAAAAAGCCTCTGCAGTCCAGGTGTATCTTTTGTTCAGTAGCTTATTGTGAAAGATGGAGGCAGCTTAGATGGACAGAAGATGAGTGATCAACAGACACAGCACTCAGCAGGAGACAGGCAGAGGCAACGAAAAGTGAAACTGCACTGCTTGACTTTTAATTTTAACATTTATTCCTTGTTTGATGTAGAAAAAGAAGAAAAAAGCCTTTTCCCTTTCTCCTTTAATGCATATACAGTAAAAGTCATGTTGTGCAATGGCATACTTTTCTTTTTGTTCTGCTTACTGGAGAAATATTAATTGATGAGACATTGCCTCAATTCTCTTCCTTGTCAGCATTGCCACCCTGCAGAGCAGGCTCCATGGATCGGGGTGCCAGTGCTATTTGAGTACAATCAATAGCACCCATCACACTGGGGAAGCCAGCAACCTGATAGAAGCCCACTATCATGTCCTGTAAACCTGTCCTCTGTGTGGAAAATGTAGTATAATTCCCTGTGAGCTTCAGCAAGGCATACAGTTGTATTATACACATGAGTAGCTATAGCTTTTAATGGCTTGGAGTAATCCTAGTGCACTCGACAAATGTGACACTGTTTGGATTTTACTTAGTAAAAAGACAAAAGGGGCATCGACCTAAAAAAAAAATGCTATGCAAACACACACAGAAGATATGAATACAAGGTAGTAAGAAATGTATCGGAACCCTGGAAGTCTCGCTTGCTCTCACGACAGACATATAAAAAAGATCTTTACGAACTTAATTGCAACTGGCAGAATAAATATTATTGCATATTATGTGCAGTATTTTGTATTTTGCGTTTCCTCACCTCCTCGGTTCATGGTGCAGTGTTTTGTGTTCCCTCTGCTCCCTGGTTCATGGTGCAGTGTTTTGTATTTTGTGTTCCCGCTGCTCCCTGGTTCACGGTGCAGTGTTTTGTGTTCCCTCTGCTCCCTGGTTCATGGTGCAGTGTTTTGTATTTTGTGTTCCCGCTGCTCCCTGGTTCATGGTGCAGTGTTTTGTGTTCCTGCTGCTCCCTGGTTCATGGTGCAGTGTTTTGTGTTCCTGCTGCTCCCTGGTTCATGGTGCAGTGTTTTGTATTTTGTGTTCCCGCTGCTCCCTGGTTCATGGTGCAGTGTTTTGTATTTTGTGTTCCCGCTGCTCCCTGGTTCATGGTGCAGTGTTTTGTGTTCCCGCTGCTCCCTGGTTCATGGTGCAGTGTTTTGTATTTTGTATTTTGTAGCTATATAGGTCCAGTGTTCACATCTTATCTGTGCTGATATTTGATTTGAGCAGTTCTCGGGATGCGTCAACACATCAAAATTCTGGAATAGTGAAGTCCCAATGAACACCGATCACCAACAAAAACATAAACACTGAACAACACTGAAATCAGAAGCCCTCCCTATCAGTGAAACCCCCACTCTTATGCCTGGGGTCACTGCAGGTCTGGCATCTCTGTAAATGAGCTACTTTTCATAGACAGTACAGGGCTGCTCAATGTTTCTTTACAGATACAAAAACCTTTTTTTTATTTTTCATCCACAGATCTTAAAAGCTTAGCAGGACTTGTAACCCAAATCTAAAATCCGTTTAGCTCTGAATAAATGAGCTTAAGAGTTTTGCATGTAAATGAATAGCTATGCTCTGGTAACAGTGTGCTAGCTGGCATGCTGTTTACAGCAACCGTGGAATCACAGAATAAAATCTGAGAAGCTGTCAGGCTGTCAAGCTGTCTTGAAAAATGTAACTTCTGGAAAAGCATTTAATATCAAATAATACTTGACAATATGACCTTCTTGCAAAATAATCAATTGATGCTTGTCTCTCTTCTATCTCTTCTATTGCCTTGTACTTGGATAGGCATTTTGGCATTAGCATTGGGTTTATGTGAAAAAATTGGCAAAACTTTGAGGCAGGATTGGAAGATGTCCTCCATTAATAACAGACATGATTGGAACACGGCATGACATGACTATTAATTATGTTATCCAAAATGATGTTGTTTTTTTCCATAGACCCAAATGTTAAAGCTGGATTCGCCGGCCAAGCTGAGGTACAGTGCTACATTCAAGCCAGCCATGTGCCAAAAAACAGGCCATAGTGACACTTCCACTTTTATACAAAAACACCACGTGATTGTAGCTTAGGCCAGTCAGCTTGTACAGGTTAGTGAGGTAAGGCCCCTAGAATATAGTGTCTGCATTATGTCCAGTTTGTTTGGCAACTAATTGATTCATACTTAATTATAACTTTTGGGGGGGAGCATCATCTCTATAGAGATACAAATCTTCTGACTGAGTAAAATCAGAGAGCAGAGGTCAAGGTGGAGGGTGGAGGGGGGCTCCAATATTGTAGTTGAAATCTTGTAGCCAGGTGGGTGTAATAGAGGCTGGTTTAAAATATAGATGCTCATATCTGTGGGTTATTTTACAGCAACCTACTTAAAATAGCGCACACAGTGAGTATAACATTGGAAATCATCTTCCTTCTGATCTGTCAAATGCATACAGCTTCTGCAATCAGGATTTGTCTCTGAAATGGAACACAAACGTTCTGCTTGCATGGCAGTCAGGAGGTTCACTTGGAGTAAAACACTTGCATTCAGCTCATATGCAAACATATTCAATTTGGCAAAGCTGTAGTAGTCTTGTTGCAATAAGCTTGCTGTCACCATAGATGTATACTGAATTGTCTACAACTACACTTTTCTTCACCCGTGTGTTTTTGAGTAAACATGCATTTTTATAAACCCCAATATAAATCTGAATTTGTATCTGTCAGCAGAGATGTCTAGGGTTACAGAGATGAAAGTCCCAGAGCTCCACGGTAAGAAGATTAGTCACTTCACAGGGTCTTCCTGCCCTACTGTTATCTGTTAATATGTAAACACCATAATGATGTGAATAGCTTCATCATGCAGAGATGCAGTAATCCAGCACCCAGGAGGGTTCTAAATGTGTGCACTGGGGGAATAAATGCACATGTCATATGAAAGAAAAAGAAATTGGCCAGCATCCCATTTTAATGTTTTATTTACAGCATGAAATAGTGCTTCTGCTCTGTCTTAAATCCTCCAAATGTGTTAAAACTGAGTGTTTAACACAGTATGGATGAGGTTCTCAAAGCTTACTCCAAGCTGTCATTAGCAAAACAAAAGTTTCTGGAAGGAAGAAACAACATTAAAACGAATAAGAAAGTGGTTAAGATTCGGAGTCAGTGAAACAGCAATAACTTTGCACAAAACAACTTGCAACTTGGTAGGAGGTCTGATAGAAGCGAGTTACACAGCTCTACTGAAAACATTTGGATCTTCCAATCTACTTATGATAAAGCACCCAGGGAGGCTGTAGTTATTATCTGTTTTTAATGTATTTATGTATTCTTTGTTAAATGGTTTTGAGTTACAATTCTCTGTTTGCTGCCTCCCCGGGATGACTTCAGGAGATGTCTAAGTTATTAAAATGCTCATTAAAAATAAATAAATACAGTAATAAGTTTGATTCTGCAGGAATTATTATACAGCAGTTCAGTGAGAGATAGGGCCCTAGAGAAGCTGCAGACTTGGAGACAGATGTGAGAGAGAGAGAGAGAGAGAGAGAGAGAGAGAGAGAGAGAGAGAGAGAGAGAGAGAGAGAGAGAGAGAGAGAGAGAGAGAGAGAGAGAGAGAGAGTTGTATCTATTGTGTTTGTGCCAGGCAGGAACTGCTTTAGAGTGACACAGAAAGTAATGGAACATGACCTGAGCATGTAAAATTGTAAATAGCTCTCTTCAATGTTCCATATTCTGTTTTGTTCAAAACAAAGTTGTGATTATACTCAGTTGGTAAAAGTGTCAAACCCCCCGGTTGTTTTTCACCCAGTTTGCTTCATATATATACTGTATATATAGCAGTGACCAAACATGAATTCTTTTGGAAAAGCGTTTAGTTTTTTTTACTTATATTCTCATCTCTACCACATATAGTATCCCTGATCCTGTTGCAACTTGCATAATATTTGTGGTCTTTCATTTGATATAGGTTACATGCATGCAGCACAAACTATCCAGTAGTTAAGCATACATAAATGAAAACAGTGAAAAACAGGCGGAAATAGGGTGTAAAGGGTTAATGTGTAATTTTGTTTGCATAGTATATCCCTAAACCTAACCCTAACTCTAAGCCTAGCCCTAACCCTTCTGTACACTCATATATAATGTGCAAAAAGATTTACACATTAAGTGCATCGTAATTATACATAATTAACATTGTAATTATGTGTAAGTATTTTAGAGACACTTAATGTACAGTGTTACCAAGATTTATTTGAAGACCAGAGTTATGAAGATCCTCTTTGGATCATTAAATATACCTAATTACAGCCTTTATGGAAATTAGTGTTTTTTATTTTCAATAGTGGCATTTCTTACATTGATAGATTTCTTAGATTTAACATGAAACCTGAATAATACAACATTTTCAACACAAGCTCATACGCCAATGATGAGTATATGCAATCAAGGATAATCAGTTAAAAAGAGGGAGTGCTTCAGCAACAGTGCCTGCAGGAAAGGAGGGTCCAACTCATGATGTACTGCAGAGTACTGCTGTGCAGTATGTGCTGCTGCTAATGACAATGCCCCTTGTCAGCCAGCCTCAGTGAGACACTGCAGAAAATCCCATGAAAGTCACTCTTTACATTCTCATTGTAACAGCTGCACAATTCATTTCATGCAGGAATGTGCAGGCATGTGATATGACATCTTGGGGTACGATTTTGCGCCCCACAGACAGGGAATTTGGAATTTCCCTGAGCTTTGTGTGTTCAGAATCCCTGTTACTATTGGAAACGTACATTACTTAGGATTATATTTATGTGACCAGTAGCTTTTTTGAATATTAATTTGTGTGCAGCAGACAAAGAAATGAAACCCATTTATAAAATGTGCAATGCATGTATGCAAATTAGAGTCCCTGGAATCTGCTAACTAGAAGTAGCTGCTGATGTCATTTTATTTATTTATTCTCCTTTTCCCTTTTTATGATGCTTATAATCCTTTTGAGTGGAATTGCTCCAATATTGAATTGTAATCCCTTTTCTCTGTTTAAGAATCTATGTCTGTAGAATCCTACTTCCCGATTGTTTTGGAGTACCGATTCTCAAAGAAATCTCTTGACACACTGGCCTTTTAAACTATGCCGGCACCAATAGTAATAAAATGAAGTTAAAAACACATAGGTTGTTGATTCAGATAACATTTACCACTGGGTAACTTACAGTCTTCAATAGAGAAGGTGAGCATTAAGTTAGAGGTTTGGGGTGAATTGTGATTGAATGCTCATGTAGGTGCTCCAGGAAGTGTAGATGTTCTTAGAGCACTTGACCAAACAGACAAAATAAAAACAACACAGAACTAGAAACACTGAACGAGATTCCCTGTAGCCCTTTGTTTCTTCAAATAGAGATCTTAACGACATGAAGACAAAACCCTCAATATTTCAGTTTGACCCACTATTACAAATACAGCACTGGATTAGCATTCTTGCAGGGTTAGGGAGGAAAAACAGCTTTTTTTTTGGTTTGTCTCATCGCGCTTCAGCAAGTCCAGGCTTGTTCCCCGCCTCCAGGGTCCAGCAGCATGATACTAGCCGTTGCTCAGCTGGCTTGACAGAGGAAGGGAGGTCAGCTGTTGCTCTTCAGTCCTCCTGATCGTGAGTGGGTTGCTGTGGTGAGGCAGCGTTCAAATTGGGTAGAACAATGAGAGTAAAAATATCTCAGAAACAAATAAATAAAATAATACTACATAGAGGATAAAACAAAAACTCTTGCATGTAATTGTCTCCAGTTCAGGTCCCTTGTTGTTTGAACAGCGACCAGTGCAGCTCCCTGTTCAGCATCCCTCACCAATGACTCCCTTTGCCTTCTAGCCTACACAGGTAGCAATCAACCACTTTGAAAGATGATTGCTCTTACACATTTATGGAAAGCATCTAGCTGGTACATTCTAGCCCTGCTTCCCAGTCCATTAATCCAAATACTTATATAAAAAGAGCAGAAAAACACACTCAAGCATCAAAGCTCTCCTGTTCTGCTTATAATGCACATAGAAAATTTGACGTTAGCCTGTGTGAACCCAAGCGACAGCAACATCGGAGAACAGAGTGAAAACAATGAAAATTGAGGCCAAATGGACCCTTGCATATATGAAATGGGATGTCTTCTCTAGCAACCACTTCACCTAGTTTTGTGTTATTGTCTCAAACTGAGCAAAAGCTAGTAAGTCTGGACCACGGTATCATTTTTATAATTGAGTTGCATAATAGAAATACAGTAAAATGGCCTGTTTTGGTTTTATTTATGGATGTTTTATACTGTATTTAGCTAGGTTTCTCAATGACCAAAATGCAGCTTGTTAAAATGTCTCCTAGAAGAGGGCTCACATGGGAGGTATGAATAGAGGGTATTGATGGATAGGTGGGTCCCAGAGCTCCCATCCCTCAGGAAAGCTGGGACATGTTTGCCAGGTCACCTCGAACACACTCAGCTCTTTGGGGGCCTGTAAAAGGTCACTAATGTGCAGTTCTGGAAGAGTACAGTCAGGCAAGGGGAGTCAGGCAAGAATCCCAATGGGAAAACTCAAAATTCAAAAATAAATCAAAAGGTTGCTTGATGATGGTTAAAGTATGAAGGCACTGGTCTACTTGTTTTCTTTCTTTTTTTAATCGTGTTTAGAATAAATCACTAGGCTAGGAGTCATTTTAATGTGCTAGAGGGACTGATATAAAAAAGGAGGTTGTTTTTTTGGCAGTTTTCTGTTTTGAAATGAGTGAATGAATGAGTGTTTTGGAAATTGTGGATGCAGTTTATGATGATAGAAGAAACCAGACAACATGCTGTCCCCAGATCCCAGATTTAAACTGCATCATTAATATTTAACATGACAGGATGTCATTTTTATTATTCATTCCGGAACTATAATGTGAAAACCACATTTTCTGTTACTATTCAGTATTATTCAATTGCTATTTAAAAGACCTAGTATTATTTTCAGCACTGGAAGGTACAGTATGACCTTATTAGGTATGCGTGTGAGTGTTCTAGAGTGTATTTATTTTTCATTTGCTTGTATCTGTGTAACATCACAATTGCAGCTTCCGTACGTTTTGAATTCCGAACTCCCCACAGCAATGGCAATATGAGTAAATTGTGAATTATGTGTGTGTAACTAAAATAAGCAATAATAATTCATAATAATAATCCCTTGGTTTTTCATTATTTTTGCGTTTCCCACTTCGAACCATTGTGCATCCTCTCTAGGTTTAGCAGTGCCTGTCAGGGCAGAGTTTACTAGAGATTACTAGAATGAAATTGAACAGAAGCAGCACCATGTCAGCAGAGAGGGAACTGTGGGTCAGTCTGTGTAATTCAGAACAGCAGTGCAGTCAGTAAAGGGCAGCAGGAACCAGGGCAGGCTGATGAACAGGTAACTAGACCTCTGATGTCCTCATATTTAAAGGCACAGAAGCTTAGTTTTCAATTTACGAAAGAGTCGTTTCAGTAATATTATCACCTCTAACCCTATAGCATGACAGCACTAACACTAAGGAGCCCAGCTGGCCTGATCCTGCAGCACACAGTTACTCCCCAACGTGCATTCATCAGTCCCCGGGTGTCGTTCAGCAGTAGTTTATGAGAGTGCTCAATTAAGTTACAGGCTTTTCCCCCCAGCACTGAAATATACTTGATCTCAGTGCCCCTGGGTAATTAAAGCTGCAATTGTCTCAAAGGTTTTTCCGTTTCACTTACTGCAACACAGACCTTTTGTTATCTGTGCTAAAGAACCTCAGGATAGCAACTGTGGATGCTGTCAGAAAGATAAGCGTTCCTTTCTGTGGCCCCAACGAGTAATAAAGGCACCACCACTTCTTTAACTATGTGTAGTACCATCTATAATGTGTTAAAAAAATAGTTTTATTATTTTATTGTACTTTTGTGTTTCTTTCAAAACTAGACATTTAAAGCCAATATAATGGAATGGAAGTGCACATCAGGTGGGATTTTTTTTTTAATGATTATTAGGTGTGCAATGGTTGAGGCACTCGCTAAAATGTTCATCTTCTTGACCCAGAGTATAGTTTTACCCTAGAGTTCAGTTTGGGTGTTTTGTCGCTCGCCCCCTTTTGATATGTGCTGCAGCAGTGAGGCGATATTCACATTGGTTTACAAAAGAGAAATACAATATAATACTGATATGAAAATGCATTTCTTTTTGTCAAAGACCAGACCTGACCCTTCGATGCTGCAATGTGCAGCCAGGGAAGCAGGTTAGTATTTCTCATGCCTCAGGCACTGAACTGCGTTGTGTGAAGGAGAGAATTCTTAACAGTAGCCCGTGGCTGTTCTATGTGTGGTTCAATGCATTCACAGTCCCACTCTGAGGTTTGGTATGTGATCCACACACAGCTTGAATTTTGTGTTTACCTCAATAACTCATATTGTACAGCATTTAGTTGTTGTATGCATCTGAGGCAAATCAGGTCAAAGCAGGTTTTACAAACAATATATTTATTCTTTTTCAGAAGGGGTATTTTTAGAGGTTAGAATGCATTTGTGTTGGGAGTGTTACGATGCTGTATGGAGGGTATTGTATTGTAGTGTCATCTTACTTTGAGCAGGTGAGTCAGAGCTGCCTGCTCAATGATATTCAGATATTTTTTTATAATAGAAAATGTACGTTGTGTGAAGTGATGGCAATACATTTTTGGTAATATTTACAGCATTGTTAGCTCTATGTGCTTTAAAAATAAAACATAAAGCACCTGAAATCGCGCTGGAAACAAAGCAGGAATACCAAAAGTAAAAACTAGTTCAGTGAAAGGATAAGGGATGGATGCATCCTGGTGCTTGTTCTATCCCTGATGTAAACTCTAAAGGCACTGCCTGCACTATTTACATAATGCAGTATTCTGAATTCCCAATCGTTCTGCTTCACTAAATAATATGTACAACTTACACTTCTCAGGTCTCAATTTGGACATGAAAGGGTTACAGAGGCAGTGATAGTTAAGGGGTGGGTCTGCAGTATTACAAATTCAACATATGTAAAAATGCAGCTAAAGTTATTATTTTATGTAACATGATAGCTGGGAGTAAGAAGTACTGGACAGTATTATAATTACTGTCAGTGATCAATTTTGCAGTTAAACTAATTCATATTATTAATACTAGTATGTTGGCTTTCAGAATCTACACACTAAATACTACTGCTACAACTACTACTACAACTGCTATTACTACTACTACTACTACTACTACTACTACTACTACTACTACTACTACTACTACTACTACTACTAATAATAATAATAATAATAATAATAATAATAATAATAATAATATTACAGCCCTATTATAAAAATCCAGCTGTTTATACCTGAACTGAAGTTAAAAACTTACATTGATCAAAAATAAGTCTGTAGTTTTTAAATGATGTCATCTTACAGGTACGATAGAGATGTAGAATGAATGGTTCTGAATCTCCTGGTCCCTACAGCAGCAGCGTAATAAAGACAATATTATCGAAGTAATGCTTACATGAAGTGTCTCTAATTACTGTGTATTTACATAGTAGTTACATCTGTGTGGTCCAGTGGTTAAAGAAAAGAACTTGTAACCAGGAGGTCCCCGGTTCAAATGCCACCTCAGCCACTGACTCATTGTGTGACCCTGAGCAAGTCACTTAACCTCCTTGTGCTCCGTCTTTCAGGTGAGACGTAATTGTAAGTGACTCTGCAGCTGATGCATAGTTCACACACCCTAGCTTCTGTAAGTCGCCTTGGATAAAGGAGTCTGCTAAATAAATAAAAAATTATACCTATGTTCTTACACAATTGCAGTGCTATTATGCATAGTTATAATGTGTAAATCTTTTTGCATATATATGCAGGTACACAATTGTATCACATAGGGGTTAGGGATAGAGTTAGGTTTAGGATTAGGGTTATATCATGCAAATTAAGTTAAGTACATAGTAACTATAAATAACAACATTGTAAGTACACATGTATTTACTAAGTAAGTACTATGTAAATACACAGTAATTAGAGACACAAAATGGAAAGTGTTACTAAGATCTATACTGTAACCTCATAGTCACAATTATAAGCATGGATGAGGTCCTGTTCAAAAGTTTACCTGCATTCTATTACATTAGGTAACCTCATTAGTGTTTTGCTACTTTGAAAATAACAGGTAACTGTGTAAAATACAAATTCAAATCTTTTTTTTTTCGGGATATGTAGATTAGAAGTTGAAACCACTGCCTCCTTGTCCCTAACCATGTCCTGGGCTGTAGGTCACATGATCTGATTGACTTGTCCCTAACCATGTCCTGGGCTGTAGGTCACATGATCTGATTGACCGTTGGAGAAAGACACTGTTCCAAACGTTTGTTTCGTCTTGGTTTCTTTTGTGATCTGGATTGTCTCAGAATTGAATGTTTAAAGTGCTGAATGCAATGAAATTCTTCTTTGGGTTTGCCTTTCATCTCGAGACAAAGAGTTGTAGAACAGAAGAGTGACAGGGAGAGTGGGAGAGAAGAAAAAGAGACAGGTTTTACTGCCACTGCTTTGTCAAAACTGAAATCATCTCATTATGCCAAGAAAGCCTGATTTGAATTTAAAAGACAGACAGACAGAGAAGGAGGAGAGACAGAGAAAGAAGAAAGAGATTGACCTACAGAGAGGAAAAGAAAAAGAAGGAGAGAAACAAACCAAGGAAGAGGAAGGAGAAAACACAAAGAGGTAGAGAATAGTCAGGCGTCTATGGGAGCAGTAGTCCTGTCTTTAGATGACATGGTAAAGGCCTTGAGAAGGACATACTGTGCTGCTTATCTTCTATAGGGCCTTTAACTCTGTAGTAGGACCCATACTAACAGACAAGCACAGAGACAATCCCATCCTCACACAGACAGCCGAAGACACAGAAGCACACACATGTAGACAGAAACAGACACATGCAGACACAGAAACAGACACACAAGCTTGTATCTATTTAAGTCTGTCCCAATGTGTTCAATACAATATGGAACAAAGGCTAACTGTAAGCAGTTTATCCATGCAGAGAACGATACTGGAACTGGAATTCCTCATGCAACACATGCAACAGTGCAGGCAGGTCACATGACCTACCCCACTGGAATATTTAACAGCGACTCTCCACCTCCTTGCTGCCCCATCACTGCTCTATCAGACACCCTTCCTAGTAAAGCTGTGTTTGTGTGGAAAGCAATCTAGCAATGAGACCCAGTGATATGAACTTCAGCAGAACTTCACTGTATACCACTCAGGTGGCTAAATTTGTTATTTCTATGTTTCATATTGAAATGTTTGTGACTAGATCTTTTTTCATTGTGAAAACGCAAACATGTTCTATTAAGAAAATCATTGCTATTCATAGAATACCAAATTTTTTTAACATGGAAGTAGATTTAGATGAGGATATTTTACTAGAGGAATTTCAAAAAAAGGAAAAAAATATCTATTTTTATACAATTTTCATTATTGCCTACAGGGGAAATTATAACAAAACTCAGTAACATTTACTTTTGTCAGTCATAGGTTTCCACATCACTTAATATCGCTTTAGGAAATAAAATCAAAAGATTACAAAGTTTACATGTTAGTCTGTTGAAATGTTTTGATATATGAAGTAGCACAATATATGTATTTGTACAATTACAGCTTTCTTATATATATATATATATATATATATATATATATATATATTACAACATGTTGCACCTGTTGTAGTCAATGCAATACCTAATACTACATTTCACATTCCTCAGCAAAACAGGATATTGTCCATTTTAACAATCTAATTAGTGGTAGAACTTAATAGCACCATCCTAAAGTTTACAAAACACCTTAATGTTACAGAACTATAACCATGCAACTAGACTATACAATTCCAGGTTTCTTTAGCACCCGTAATAGTTCATTAAGGACTGGAGTAAAGACAGTACAAATATCCTCTATTGTGTTGTAACAAAAGCAATGCACTAAAACTGCAGCTAGTATAGGAAGGCTGTAATTCCATCTTGGGGCTCTGGGGACATTGATAAACCTCTCATTGTGTATCATGTCACCGCTTGATGGGACTGCAGCCCTATTATAAACAGCTTGATGACGATGATTATTATTATTATTATTATTATTATTATTATTATTATTAGTAGTAGTAGTAGTAGTAGTAGTAGTAGTAATAGTGTAAAAATGATCACTGACAGTAATTATAGTACTGTACAGTTCTTACTCCCAGCTATCATGTATTGGAAACGTATGACATTAGCTGCATTTCTGTCACTGCTTCTGTAACCTTTTCACCTGTAAACTGAGACCTGAGAAGTATAAGTTGTACATATTATTTAGTGAAGCAGAACGATTGGGAATTCAGAATACTGCATTATGTAAATGGATGCAGGCAGTGCCTTTAGGAGTTTACATCAGGGATAGAACAAGCACCCCTTATTCTGGCACTGGGCTATTTTCTGCTTTATTTATTTTTGGTATTTCTGCTTTGTTTTCTGCTAAAACGTTCCTTCTGTGTTTTTTCTGTCTCAGTTTAGATTCATGCAGAGTTTCAAAACAGGTGAGCGAAGCCTTCCACATGCTCATTATTATTATTATTATTATTATTATTATTATTATTATTATTATTATTATTATTATTATTATTATTATTATTATTATTATAATACATAGTACATTAAAGGTATTTGTTGAATAAAGGAAAAAAATGAACAGATGCAATTAGACAAAACAGTGTGTGTCACTTGAAAAAACAAGGGGTGAATTAAACAAAAAAGAAGAAAAAGAAATAAAAAATGACAGCGAGACAGAGAAGAAACAGGGGTGTTGAATAATTGCATGCATGGTACAGTGATGAGAGCAGAACGGAGATGCATGTGGCAGGAGCCCCGACTCACTGAGGAAGGTCTGAAACGGACTCATCCCAGCCTGCCACACGGCTAACGAACTGCTCCATCAAAAACCATGACAACTGCAGCTTGCTGGCTGGACCTACAGCAAGACTTAGGAAACCAACCAAATAAGAGGGAGGGAGACGAGGGAGCGATTGTTTTCAAAGAGAGAGAGAGAGACGAGGGAGCGATTGTTTTCTAGTTATTTGCAACAAAAAGAGGGAGAATCCTAGCTAGGGGAAAACAAAAAGAAACAAAATGATTTTCTTTTGAAGCTGTGTCTTTATTTGCTGTTTTTTCGGGGGAAAGTGCTGTTCTTCCATGAATCATCAGGTCATTCTCTGTTGGAAAAGATGGTCTTTCTGTTTCTAGTCATCTCTTTCTGGTCTACGCTGAAGACTGGATGATTTTCTGCCAGGGTTTCAAAAAAGATGAGTAGGGACTGGATTCTAACCAAGGGCATTTGGATCTGCAGCAGTTTTTCTTTTTTCCAATGCAATAATGCTGTGAGATTTTGAGCTGGACGAATACAATTTGCATACAAGCTGTGTTCCAAATAAGGACAGAGAAAAGCATGTAAACAACCAGGTATGCTTGTGTGTTTTATTATTCATTTATTGCCATTTTAGTTCAAACAAAACTAACATTTATGCTTGCAATTGTTGTCAATATTTTACCTTTTGTGCTGAAAATGAATTTCATTTGGTAGTATTGAAGCCAAGTGTAATTCTTGGAGAGTGTAAGGAATAAAATGCAATTTTCTCTATGGTGGAGGAAAAAAAGTTGAATATCTTTTTTTTTTTATAGGGGAACTGATTAAACAATGATAATTTACTTTGAATCATACTCAAAACTACATACACCCCCGTTTATAGATGATTTACAGATTGCGCAACATGTATAAGTAAACCACACATTTTTGGGGGGTTATACATTTAGGCAAATTTCCATCGAAAAGTCTCTCCTGAAAAGAGATCCTGTGATGTAGAAATCTTGATCTTGATGAGAATGAGATTCATCAAATAAATTCAATTAAAAAAAAGAACCGGATGCACCATACGCTCAAAATATATTCATAGGTAATCTTTATTCATAGGTAAATTCACACGTATCAGTGTTTATTGCAAATACAAATTCACAGCAGGGGTACGCACCTGCATATTAAGATTATAAACATAAGACCCCAAACACTTTGTTATCATTTTGTATTAAGTAGACCCACATTTTCAGTTCGCTGTTCACTGCCAGCCAGTCAGCCAGCATCCTTCAGTCACTTTTCACTAAATCTGCGTGCTTCTTTGGAGCGCGAGGTCCTTCTCCTGCTGGATTACCTGCATTGTCTGTATTACTTGACAAACCAAGACATCTTTACAGCTCCGTGTTTGACTTTTAGTGAAACATCCTTTCTGATAGGCGGTTCCTTTCATTAAAACTGAGGTCGGCAAAAGCGCTTTCATGTGAAAGGATTAACTCCGCAATTTTACATTTTGGTCCGCATGCGGACCGGCGGACCCTGAACGCATAGCATTAAGATATGAAATAGTTATGGTCTGAAGTGTGCGGGTTTAAACTGAATCAAAGGTATTGACCTTAATTCTTAAACCCTGATTTGCTGCCTTGTGTGCCTAAGGGAGACAAGTCAGGTTTTGTCCTAAATGATGCTTGCCGATAGGTAATGGCATTGGTGTTTACAAACTGCTGATGAATTTTGCCTGTGTAACTATAAACTATATAAATCCATCAGATATTGTTTGCCAGTTACCAAGCTTGGAATAAAAAAACCCATGGAAATATATGCATTTAATGTGTTTTATTTTTATTTAAGCATTGTCAAAAACTTTTAATGTCATGGTCCACCAATGTTACATTTCAATAACACTAAACTACAATCATTTTAAACCAATAACTATGCATAACTACATTTTAGTTGTCTGTTTATTGAATACCTTTTATTTTTAATTAAACTAGAAGAGGCACAAGTTCATATATTCAATACATTAGTGTAGATTACACGTGGCTGCTTCTTGCTATCCCAGGATTCCCTGTACTGCTGGTCCCTCCCATGGTCTAGCTGCAATCATAATGTAGCCCAGAGGTCAATTTGCATAGTGTGATGTCCACAGTAGAGCATATGGACTTTAGACACTGGCAAAAGATTAGGACTAGAGTGAGAGAAGAGGCACAGTTTATAAAGATGCACCAATAAAATGCCAACCATCTCTGCCAACCACAGAATCCCTGAGAGTTTAACTGAGCTGGGATTTTGAACCTTGGATCTCCCCCAACCTCAAATCCCCTTACAAGGATGTTCAAGATATACCGCCTTATGAACAGTGAGGTGCTTGCAATACAATCCCTCACTACAGCTGCTGCCCCCCCATACAATATGTATGAAGTATGACTGCAATGTGATGCAGTTAATTTGTTTTCTTTGTTTTTCTTTAGAAAATAAATGGATGTGTTCTTTTTTATATTGCACAAGAGTACTGTTCAGTAGATTTGATGTGTTGAAGCATGCTGAGAACTGCCCAAATCAGATAACAGCACAGGTGGGAATCAAATGCAACAAACACAGTAAACTGTACTGCCAATGGGTTCAAGTGAAACATATAACTAGTACTCTCCAGTGGTCTTCCTTTCCATTTTTCATAGGATAAATGCTTCTTTTTCCTAGGGTTGTATCTGTGTGTATCAGATAGGACCTGACACCAGAAACCCTGTGTATTGAAATTGTGTTGAACAGAGTAGCTACTGCACTCGGTTACAATGAAGTAATACAGCCACAATGAGCCAGACTGCAGTACAGATACTGTAAGCACTTAATATTGCTGCAGTGATCTCCATAGCTATAAGACATGCAGCAGGAGTGAGATGAAACCATTGGTAACACTTCAGTTTTGGTATCCATTATAATATAAAGATATATAGATAGCTTCATGAAATAATATATAACATGTAGCAAAACAGAATTTCAAATGGCATTTGGTGTTATTATTTCGAATCTTATTTCTATTTCTATGTAAATTTACATAACATGTTTATAGATTATACATAACCAGTTATAAATTTCTAAAGTGTGACTCAGTGTTGTCATAGTTGTTGCGTAGCTTTTGTTGGCATGTTTATTTCACATTTGGTTCAGTAAATGCATATTACCGTTTGCCATCATTCATAAGAGCATAAAGAACATTTCCGAGAGAAAGCCATGCGGTTCATTAATACTTGTCTGGTTCTTAGTTAATAGTTAAAGGATCCCAGTGATTCAGCATCACCATGGCTAGGTAAGTGATTCCATACCCACACCACTCTCTGTGTGAAGAAATATCTCCTATCCCATGTTCTAAGTCTATCTCCACTTCATTCTCAGCTGCTCCTCTGGTCTTGGCTTCTGTGATGAGTTTAAAGTATTGGCTTGGGCTAACTTTCTCAACTCCTTTTAAGAATTAAAATAGATGTATCAGTTTCCTCCTCGAAATTCATTTGCTGGGTCACAATGTCCTTTTTGTATTGCAGGAAGCAGAATTCAACACAGCTTTCTAAGTGTAGTCTCCCCAATGCATAATACAACCTTGTCATAACCTCCTTGGATTTCTATTCTGCACTTCACCATTCCCCATGCTTATGCATGTGTAAAGTTGCTGCCCTGGGATTGCAATGACAGCATGTCATCGATGACAGTCCCTCAATAGTCTCAGCACCAGATGGAAGGTTCTCAATGTTCCTCCTGATGAGCTGTGCTGTCGTTCAGGATTGAACCGTGCTTTCAATGAGGGCTGCTCATCTGCAACGTGAGATATCCCAGGACAGAAAATGGGGGTTTGACAGGATGCAGCTACAGTAAGACTACGATGCCAGTACCAAGTGACAAATATCTGAGGTGTCTTTATGACTATGAATGCCATGTCTCAGACACCTCAATCCTTCTGAGACCATTGCTAATATATTACAAAATATACAGACATGTTTCTTTTTCATAGTAGCTGGACTGTGTCCTGGAAAAGATGACTGGATGACCCTGGGATGAATGACATGTGCAGAAGTCTAGTCATATTATTATATCTGACCTTGACCTGGAAGTGAAAGATTACCTGTGTGACAACCTGTGACAGGAAAGGCGTAGAGTGGTGTAATAAAAGACTCCAGTTCAGTTCAGTTTAAGCGTTTGGGTTTTATTTTCCTTTTCTTACAACCTGGACACCAAACGTACTCAAACAAAAAAACAAAACAAAAGGTTGCCGGGGTACACAACAATGTGTAACCTGACGACACAAAAAAGAAACGGGGTTGCAGTCCCAAATAAAACAAACAACAAAAAGAATCCGTCTTCCTTTCGTAATCCAGATACGGGAAACACGGGGTAACGAAAAAACAGCACTTCCGGGCAATCGCTCCGCCGTCGCACACTGGAGCGTCCCGTCAGTGCTCTAGAATGCAAAAACAAAGAAGTTAGCACAAAACTCTCGCAGTAAAGACGACCCGTCTTTTAAACCCCTTCCTCTGTTTCCCTCTCTCTCTCTCTCTCTCTCTCTCTCTCTCTCTCTCTCTCTCTCTCTCTCTCTCTCTCTCTCACGCACGGCACCTTGCAAGAAGGACCAGAACACTGGACCACGCCCAGTGTTTTGTGTGCTCCGTCTCGCCCCATTGATCAGCGAGGCAACCGCCGTCAGCCAATGCGTGATTGCCACCTCGCTTCCCGACCGGGTCGATGACCTTGCGCACCGCAGCTCTGCCCCCGTTCCAGGTAGCCGATTTCCACCTACCCTGGGGATGACTGCTCCTCCTCCCCAGCACCCTCACCAGTCGGGAGGGAGATCTAAAACAAGAATTCATTCTCTGTTTGTCACACAATCCCATTTACTCTTTTGTTTGTGAGATACAGGGTTTAAATGATTATTTAATAACCTGACATAATCTGAGCTTCACATTGCTATATTTACAGTACAGTACTGTCAACAAGAGCCATGCTGCGATGCACTGCTTCCACTCCATCTGTATTCCTGCAGGTCTGCTGGTGATGTGATGTCATGACTCCCCCCATGGAATATTTCTATAACATACTGCAGTATGGTACATCCATTTTTTAAAATTCTTTAAAATGAAAAAATGCATCTTGGCTATAACTGATGCTTCTTTCAGAAATGCACATATGAAGGGATGTGCATGTGACAGGCAGTTGTGATGCTGACCTCACAGATTCATACTCGTCGTTCAGGTGATGTTAAAAGCTCTACAACCGCACCTGCAAACGAGCCTAGTGCACAGTGGTTAAGCCGCTCGCTTGCAGTATGTGTTTCTCCGGTTCACGATCGGCTATTGATTTTGTTTCTCTTGTTTTGTTTGTTCTGTTGTCTGCTCTCCAGCTTGTTAGATTTTCTCTCTCAGAGTAAGTGATCATTAACGCAGCCCGTCTCACCCGCAGTACGGTCTGGCTGATTGTGTCCCCACATGTTAATACATGACTGTGTCGTAATGGACCCGAGAAGAAGGCAATTTTTACTAGGCGGCACCTTTTGGAAATGGATCCGACACCTTGTTACCCTGGGAGTGTGTATTTATAGTGTATGTTATATTATTACCAATATTATTGTTACTAATGGTCTATTTCTTGCATTTGTGAAATGTCCTAAAGGAATTTAGATCATTTGTATATGTGGTGCAGATATTCAATGGCAGCTCAGTTTAACAGAGCACATTCGGCAACACTTTACATTAAGCGTCTCTAATTACATTGTAGTTAGTAAATACATGTGCACTTACAGTACATATAATTACAATGTTAGTATGCATAGTTACAATGTCCCTAATGTGTAGATCTTTTTGCATGATATATGTAAGTTATTTTATCAGAAAAGTGTTAGGGTTAGAGGGGGTTAGGTTTAGAGTTAGGAATAGGGATAGGGTTAGTGTTAGGATTAGGGTTATATCATGCAAAAAGATGTATACATTTAAGTGCAGCATAATAACATCATAACTCTGTGTGCACATGCACATGTATTTACTAAGTAACTGCTATGTAAATACACAGTAATTAGAGACACAATGTAAAGTGTTACTGAACATTCTAATCATAATATATTATTATTATTTATTTCTTAGCAGACACCCTTATCCAGGGCAACTTACAATTGTTACAAGATTTCACATTATTTTTAACACTATTTGTTTTTTACATACAATTACTCATGTATACAGGTGGGTTTTTACTGGAGCAATCTAGGTAAAGTACCTTGCTCAAGGGTACAGCAGCAGTGTCCCTCATCTGGGATTGAACCCACGACCCTCCAGTCAAGAGTCCAGAGCCCTAACCACTACTCCACACTGCTGCCCATATATGAATATATGATAATGCCTATGGTGCCTGGCTTATGGAACTCCCTGTAAAAGGGCAATACAGTGGTTATACCTCCAAGCCACTGCTGTACTTAGAAACATAAGGAAGCAGCAATGCTAAACTCAATGAAACCATTTCCAGCTTCCATAATTCACTTATTTGAGCTAGTGAACATATGTTGTTTTTTTCTCAGGCTAAAACAGTCTGTAATATTGTGTTTGTGTCATGAGTGTCGTTTGTGAGATCGGAAAGGGGGTGCTGTGTCAGATCTGGTCCTTCTTTACAGGCCTTTTGGGCCAGTAGTTTCACTACCGGATTCATGATGACCTCGCCTTGACCCCAGCACAAAGTGACCAGCCTTTTGTTCTCCCAAACAAGGTAAAAATGGAAAGCAGTGTTTGGGTGGTTTAAGCTTCAAGCTCCCAGTGGACATTAGGTCATGTCACAAAACCACCATACAATTAGCACAGCCGTCAGCCTGTGGAGGACTGAATGGCAGATGGGGTGTTCAGGTCAGGACAGAGGTGGCTTTAGCTTGCAGAGTTGATAGGGGAAGCTGTTGTCCCCTTTCTTTCAAAAACACCACAATCACAATCCCTGTTTGTTTTTAATAATAGCACTGTTTCATAAAGAAAATTAGCGAGATATCTTTAGATACTAGATACTGTATGAGGAGATATTTGTTTTCATAATAAAATTCTACTTTCAAATAATGGGTATTAACTCGCTGCTGAAATGCATGGTTCCAAGGAAACAAAAACAAAGGTGGATATTCCTTCAATGCTTTTCAACTGGGGTCTTGCTTTCCCATATCTACTGTATTATATTGAGGCTATATCAATTATATAGCAACTGTGTCTCTCAAATAAAATATGCCCAAAGAATATGGGCAACACTTTACATTAAATGTCTCTAATTACTATGTATTTACATAGTAGCTCCATAGTAAACACATGTGTACTTACACATAATTGTAATGTTATTATGCAGAGTTACAATGCACTTAACATTTTTTTTGCACAATATATGTATCAGAAAAGGGCTAGGTTTAGGGTTAGGTTTAGAGTTAGGGTTAATGTAAAGTGTTACCAGAATATGTTCAGACACATTTTATAGCTTTGCGATATATTTCTATCCTTTTTACAAATCCTTTTCTTGCCTTTATAGTTTTAACCAGCACTGCAGCAGAAATCTGAAACAGTGATATCAGACACCCAAGGTTTGAGGACCTGCTTCATTAATGGGAAGTCTCATGTAGATATCAATTCTAAATGTATGCAGAATGCAATGAGTACCCCAAACAGCTCGACTAAACGAATCAGCTTCACTTGTGTTTCGGAGCCCCTGCGGCTGTGAGAGGTGTCAGTAGCGGTTCGCCCCCATAGGGTACAATGACCCTTTGAAAAGCATCAGATCCACACATAATGGCAGTGAAATCTTTTATTAATCTTATTCAGGCTGAATTCGTGAGAATTAAATTCAAGTCAAGTCAGTTTTTCACAGTGTAAGAGCAAAAGAAGAATCTTGGCCTTGACTTTTCTGTGGAGCCTTCCTGGCTTCTGTCACACCGTTACTGTGCAGCATGAGAGCGCAGTGGCACAGCAAGAAAAGACAAACACACATTTCAGATATGTCATTTGTGTACTTAACTGTACTGTACATTTATAATTGAGACGAAAATTGGACATTTTCAATGTTATATATCTATATCTATATCTATATCTATATCTATATCTATATCTATTATGATTCAGAACCTACATTTGTGCTGCTTGACCCTTCTAGGGTGATCTCATTTGTGCTCACAACACCTTGTGTAATGGGAATTGCAGTTCTGTGCACTGGACGTTGACCTCACACATCACCGATTGATTCGAAGGCTCCCAGAATCATTACACCTTGGGGAAGGGTGCTGTGAACAAAGGAGATCATGCAATGTACTGCAGGTGTGTCAATTGAACACGGCTGTGTCCTGTACAAAACGAGCAATACAGTAATCTGTTGAAACAGGATTTGTTGTGCTTTGAGGGTGCACATCATTAATGTCATCTTCTGGAGGCAACGAAGACTTTTTAGAGTTCTTATAAACTCTATCGAGACACACTGTGCATGCACTCTGACTGTTAATAATAATAATAATAATAATAATAATAATAATAATAATAATAATAATACAGTATTTATTTCTTAGCAGACGTCCTTACCCAGTTGTATACAAAACATACATATCAAGAATTACAGTACAATTAAGAGCAAGATACAAAATATAATGACTTTAGTCCTAATAAGAGCAAATACAAAACACAGTACGATTTGATATCGGGGCAGTTCAAGAGCAGATAACAGTGTTGATAGTTACATCAGGGTTAGATACGAGTGCAAGTGAAATACAAAATACTACAGATTGGGTTCAGTGTAGGATTAAATACAGTAAAGTAGGGAGCAGATAAGTGAAAGTTAAAGTGCATTAAAGGCAGAGTGCTATATTGTCCAGAAGGGAAGGGTTGAGTTTTACAGGTGCTGTCTGAAGAGGTGTGTCTTGAGGTGACTGTTGCTTCATAGTGAGACTGGGAGCTCATAAAGAGCAAACCATTACATACAAAATACACTGTCAGGCCCCTTTATTAGGACCTGTACCTAATACCGGGTTGTGCTGCCATATATCAAGCATGGTCTGAAGATTGTTAACCATGGAGAAATCAGGGCTGACCATGTTAATAGGTTTAACCATGATTCAAATATCTAGGTCTTGTTGGGATAATGTGAACAATGCTCCATTTATTGCAAACTCAATTGTGTGACACGGACTTTCAAATACTGTTGGCCTTTCCAGTGTAAATACTGCATATTCTGTTGTGTCTTAGTTATGGCAACAACTTAGCCATCTCGTATTGTGTGACAGTTAGTACCGTGACGCAGGTTCATTGCTGATAATTATCTAAATATGCTATTTGGGCATTGTAACTGTTTAGAGAGTGACCTACCCTACTGTTGGCAGCAGTCACTAACAACAATACAATAACCAGACCATCATTATTGCCACTCATAGTGAGATGCAGTATACGAAAATGATACTTTCCACTTTAACGCCTGACCTCCAGGTCGTAGTCACAGAAGACCAACTAGGAGTGGAACTGAATAACTATAGCTCTGTGGTTTTCGCAAATACAAAATAACACGAAATAAAACTAAATACTTACATATTGAACTAAATAAAACGGAAAATCATTATGAAGCAAACAAAGAATGACATTTTTAAATTGGGAGGTTTATACAAAAAAATACTTTAAATAAATACTTGCAATCATAGTTTTCAAGGCTCAGCCGTTGCCATAAACGCGGCTTGAAGGGAAATGGTAGCTCTGTGTAGCACTTGTGTAAATGTATAATTTGGAGCGAGTCCAGCTTTGGGAATTAATATTGTGATGGAATAGATGTTTGTTTCTAAAATGCCTAAACCGTGCATAACAATTAAACAAAGCTGCAAAGAATTTGAGCATGAGGGGATGTATGCAGCTGACGCTGACAAAATAATGCTGTGCAGATTTTGCAACTGTTGGCTTGAATGGGAGTCTAAAGATACTGTCGTTAAGCATTAGCTCTGTATTCCTTTTGGGGAAAATATGGCTTGTTTGCTTGTATTTTGTATTAGTATGCTAATTCTTTGTTTTATTTCAAGTGATGCAAACTTTGCAATGGAGGAAATGCTGATTTGGTTTTGAATGAATTTGAATGAATGAATCTGCTTTGCTTAGTGTTTAAATACTGACAAACCCCAAGCTTGTATACTGGAGCCTTGCTTCAGTGCAATGGGATTGCAAGACTTCACGTATGTTACTGTTACTGATGCTGAGAAATTATGGTTACTAAATTATTTTTCTGTGCTAGGTCTGTTTATGTCAAAATGTTTTTTAAAAAAAGCTGATAATGTTTAATAAAAAAATATGTATATATGTAAAACATGATGTATACTATGTTTTTATTTATATACATCTATTTGAGTTATCTTATGAATGTGTATCTGTAATAAAACAAAATTTTAAAAAAAATAGCGGATAATAGGAAATAAAACTACATTTATAAAAAATAAAACAGAAAATTATATATATAAAATCATGGGGCTCTATGACTAACCAGTACGGATACACTTTTGTACAGTTCCTGAGTTACAAACTTTGTTTCAAAAGATCAAGATAAATGTCCCAAATATTTAGTGGAACTTGATAAATGAACTGATGAGTAAATACAATGGACAATAGAATTCACTTGAAATGACATCCTATATTGATACAGTATACAGCTTCTTGCCAGCTGGGATGAGTGAGTCAATCTCCTGATAGACATTTCAATTTGTAAGCACCCCATATAAATAAAGCTAGAGGCAGCTGTAAAGGCATATAAGGGGGGAGGGGGAGGGATGCTGATGCTAGCACAAGCACTGTTGGCTGACTGGAATACTGTGAACTTATACCCTGAGGGAAGTGGGGTAGCTCTGGGAAAGGGGTAGCACTGAGGCTGTCTCTCCTCCAGAGCTATGCTTAACATTCAACGTTTCTATTGCAGTACTGTAGCTCCATCAGTCAGAAAGAGGTTATGTCAGCCATCAACAATCCATCCTCTGTTTACACCTTGCTCAGAGAAGGAGTAGAACTGATTCTCCGATATGGAAGAAAAGTTAGAAGTTAGTTACAAACTTGGTTCCTATACATTGTGATGATGTCTTCCATCTTTCACAGTGATTTCAGTTTTGTACAGTTGCAGTCAAGTTGGAACCATAAGAAGATAAATCCCTGAGAACCTGTCCTTTGATCTCCCATCACCAGGCTCCATTCTAACACCTGTCCTTTGATCTCCCATCACCAGACTCCATTCTAAGAACCTGTCCATTGATCTGCCATCACCAGGCTCCATTCTATTCTCTACAGACAAGGTATCTGCTTTTTTCTTGAACAGTAACCTGGCAGTCACTGAATTCATAAATATTAAAGAGTTCTCATTCTTGAGTATAAATGTTAGCTGAACAGAAGCGCAAGGAGGTCCGGCTCAATCACTTCAAACACCAGCCCCAACACATCAGTCTAATTAGGGAGTCCAACATCTGCCACCTAGCCTGCTTCACACAGGACTGTCCCAATACAGAGGAAGGGGGCTGATCAAAGAGTTCACTGCCACCTATCCTTCTTCACACAGGAGAGCTCAGAGCTTATATCTTACACAGCACCCTATTTTTATTTTATAATATAGTATAGCTCATTTGTATGTGACATCATTTATATCTCTATCTATCTATCTATAGTGATATTTCTGTAATACAGATGTGATGAAACCATTTGAAAATTCTTTGCATCTGAAAATCTGTATCAGGTGGTAATGATGTCATAATAAGATGATGTACAGTTGCTACCCTTATAAAAGTGTACCATAGTAAAAGCATAGCAAAGTATAATAAAGCACAGTGAAAGCATAGTAAAGCACAGGGAAGCATTGTAAAGAATAGCGAGTTGTGGAAAAGCATATTAAAATACATGGCAAATCAAGGAAAGCTATGGTAAATGCATCGTACAAACACGGTAAAAGTGCAAAAATAACAATGCAGAAATACAGTGATTCATTTTATGAGGGTATACTGTTTAATTATTCCTATTTCACTCTATGTAATGAAAATATATAGTATAGAGTGCTGTACGATAGAAACTGATGTTTCCCGCTCTGACAGTGTGGATGTGAGCTTGTATTGTATACCACCCTATATGATAAGTATTACAGAGATTCTACATCTGGGTCAGTTGCAATATGGTTAAAAATGTGTAATTGTAATGAGTAATGTAGAAATTCTTTACTTTAGGGTACACACAGGGACATGCAAAAGCGTTTTTGTTCCAATTTGCACAAGTGCTTTAATCTGTTTTGTAAACTAATATAAATGTACATTTCATTTATGTGAAAAGAAATGTAAACAAGCAAAATCAATCCGAACAAGGTTTGTTCTTGTGAGCTAAATAGTCGCCGTATGTTTTAGAAAAAAATTATGCTGTCCTGCACATTTAAACAGAGCTCTGATCATTACACTGAAGGAGAGCCTCTGTGATTAATGGCAGATTCTTTACAGATGTGCACAGCAAAGATCAATAGACACCAGATTCTGTGAGGCTGCAAACAGTGGCTTTCACTGGGGTCTGGACAGCCATCATCACCCTCATCATGGAGGGTGTGCAGTGCTGCACACAAGCCCCTCCTGGTGCTGGCACGTGGGATGAACAGGCTGGCTCTCAGGAGGCATAATTGGGGTACATTTGCCATCCAGCAGATTGGAGACTATAGTGATACCAAAAGTTTTTAAAATGTCCCTAGTTTTCTAAAATTTTGTTGAGGTTCAATGGTCTAATACCCCATATCTAAGTGTTTTACTTTGCATGTATTTATAAGTTATTAGAAAACAATTCAGTACCATCAGCCAATCAGCTTCCAGCTCTAGCAGGCTTCTTTCAGATGGTAGATTCCCACTGCTACGTCACGACATCAACTGTGAATCAAATTTAAAATCAATCCGCACAAGTGCCGGCTTTTTCATTTTTATTTGCTTTAATGAAAGCTCAGTTCACATCTATTGGACAGCAAATACCAAACAAGACACATTTGGTCCAAAATTATTTTATTATCCACCAAAACCAGCCAATCAATACTTTGCGCTGAAGAAAGCAACCAGTCCTTAAAATGCAACCACCGAATCAGTATATCACAACCTGTCAGCTCGACAGGAGCTCAGACAGCATCTTTCAACAACAGCAAACCGAGACACGGACAGTTCAGTAATATTGCTCCATTCAGATATCTGGCATTGTCCATATAAACTATAAGGAGCTCTGACAAGTAAAAAGTTATTGTTTAATAATGTTCTTTTTTTCTCTAATCATGTATGTGACAAAACATGTGTTTGAGACCTACTGTATATAGCAAATGGAAATGCACAGCAGCTCTGTTTTATAGAATTCTTTTGATGGCTCCAATAACTTTAGAGAAGTTCTAAATTCCATTTCTTTCCTTTTATTCGATTGATTAACATGATCACTGGTCCTCGTTCACTGTGTTTTCTTTAACACAAGGACAGAGATAACGTTGCTAGTGCTAACAAGCGGTAAGACGGTGGATTTTAAAGCCTTGGTTAGCACTCCTTGAAGGCTTAGAAACTTCAATTAATTTTCTGAGTGACAATTTAAAAAGCTTTCACAAAGGGCTACTCATAATACTCTCATGTTCAAATCCTGATGGACATACACGGCCTGGCTACTTTATTAGGATCTGTCCACCCGATTGGATCTGGCATCGCCTGGTGTGGGGCATGTTCTCCTGAAGTTCCTTGATTACTCTGGAAGGCTTAGGTTATGCATCGTCCTGTAGAATTAACTAATTTTGCTTCATAAAGTCGAATGAAACCTGCTGAATAATGTTACGTTAACATATTGAATTACACACCGCTTTGTAGTTTTCCATATAGGCCTACTTAACGAAAAACTTGAAAAATGTGACATGAAATACTGTACTGCTATTATGGCTTCCGGTAGACTTTTGCAATATTATTTTGTAGTTTCTTTGATTGCATGATGTTAAATGAAATATCTAAATTATGTTCATGTATTTTATTTATTTTTTTAATTAGGTCTCAATCCTAAACTTCGAGGTGATGAATCTGTCTTAGCATTTAAAGTTTTGTTTTACTCAAGTCTACAAAGTGCTCTTATCAGTCTGCACATCAATATACTGGCACTGAACTACACATTGAAGGGTATTTAGCAAGACAGTTTTGCAGCACTTAGCAATGCTCTCACAGTAAATGTTTTCCAATTCGGCTACACTGACTGCGCGCATTTCTATCTTTAAATATTTGTTTTTCGTAAACATGTTGTGCATGCTTTTTCACATTTATGCAGTTCAAGCGGAAATGAATGTGGTGGTTTTAATGTCCGCTCGGGCATGAGGGCAGTCCAAATAACAAAGTAAACACAATTCATCACCGTTCAGCATAGTTGTCAGCCTCTGCTTCAGGGAGACCTAGGGGCTTGTTTCTAAACCAATTCACTAGAACGACGTCAGGAGCAGAATATATGATAGAAATAGCGTTTCTATATAAAAGTTGCTCACATTACTTGATTGTATTGCCTGTCGTATTCCACTGACACCAGCTTACCTGCCTTATAAATACGGCAGGTGGATCACAGTCATTTCCCTCATTGCACTTTGAGAAACATGGCTGTGCGCAGCATCCTTGACTTGGTTTCTCCCCAGTATTTCAATGACCCTCTTCTTCTGCTGAGAGTGTACCAGGGTGGGGGGCTTTGCCTGTTTTGTCACAGTCACGTCTCCATTGCTGCTGTTTTTTTTCGGGTCAAGCTGCTCTAGTTTGTCCACTTTTTTGCTTGCTCCCATTTTATGGCCCTCCTTTCGCTAGCATTTTATGTGCAATTTCAGTCCATTTCATCCTATGATGAAAATGTTACACGGTTGTTAATTTTACAAAATAATATTTACTTGATCATTTCTGCTTCTTATGCTATAATGCATTCTTTTTGTTGCTGTTTGGGCAGATGCCATTATTGACTTAACAGTGAGGAAGTTCTGGTGAGCAATTAAAATGTCAATTTTGCACTAAGCCCTGGTTAATTGTATCCTGTATCTGTGGAACATTTGAACCCATTAGGAATTGTCCATATGACTGTTTTGTTTAGAGCGCAGTCATTTTGTAGCATTGCACCTTCAATCTGAGAAACCGTTTGAGATACAGACTTTGGATTTGAGTTGTATAAACAAAACAAACATTCCTCTCTGACTTTGACCTGAAAGACCACTGCAATACTGCTGTCATGTGACTTTTTCAGTTTCTGGATAACCAAAAGCTTTCCAATATTGGGGTTGTGTTACACCTGCGGTGAGTAAACCACCACACCGGTGAGTATAGGTCAGGGATTTATTTTTGTTGTTTATTTGCAGGGCCCAACTTCGTAGCACATTTTTTTTTATTTAGAACTTTGAAAAGCCCACAAATACATTTGGGTTACTCACGATCGATAAGCACAGCAGTAGGTTGAGGTCAGCGTTGAGGGCAAACTCCTTTTACTTTGTCATTTTGGTGTTCATTACTTTTTATTTATTTTTCACAGCGTCTCCACTTGCATGAGCTTCTTTCTCCCTCTCTCTCCAGCTACGTTCTGCCACTCGCGCACTTTCTCTCCCTGCTTTTGTGCCTACTCCGTAGTGATCTGCCCCCTAGTGTTTGGAGTCCAGCACTTGCAGTAAGTTAAGATGACAGATATGGACTTCAAATTGATACATGCGGTATCAGTGTTCTAGAATTGTCACTGCCAAGTTTGATTATCTAGATTGTCTTTATTTTGCTGTTGGATTTTCAACACCTCAAATCTCACAAACTATTGTGATGTATTCCAGTGAGTTGCTCGCTTGGGCTGAAACAGAATATTTTCTGCCAAGTCTCTGCTCATTTTGGCAGCATTCGCATTCACCGTGCCACAGAGGTTGTTTAGTTTTTATAAATCACTGATGTCTTGCTATGGTTAGAAACAGAATGCTTTAGGCGATTCCAACACTCTTTAACCTAGCCTTTTCAAAAGCAGAGGGGATTTTAAATGTAGGTGTGTGAGTTGTCCTTGGCAGTACCAGTATGTATTTTAGCAGTTGAGAATTGTGCTGTAAGCTACTGCACTACCCTGCCCTATAACTTGGGAGAGAAACAGTAATATTGCCTCAAAACATGGTCAAAAGCCAACTTTAAAACTTTATTTTCTAATTTTTTTTTTTTTACTTCAATAAGAACAAATGCAAACAGAAAAAAAACGCTTATATAATATGCTGAGTATATTTATTTATTTATTTATTTATTTGCATTTTTATAGTGCTTTTTATACAGAAGTATCTCAAAGCACTGTACAGTACATAGTAAAAAAAAAAATCAAACCACAATACATTTATAAAACATATTACTGATCTTCCACAATCATACCATTTAAATAACATTCAAACAGTATAATAAATATATACACATATACACACATAGATAAATATACCTACAAACACACATCCATACATAATAATAATAATAATAATAATAATAATAATAATAATAATAATAATAATAATAATAATGCAATATAGAAGTTACATTAAAACCAACTAAGACAAGAAAGCCATTTTATGAAAGTAAGTTTTCAGTCTTGACTTAAAAACTGTAATGGTCCCAGCTTCCCTGACAGACGCAGGCAGAGCATTCCACAATTTAGGAGCTTTACAAGAAAAAGCCCTTCCTCCCATGGTGACCCTAGGAATAACCAGTAGCCCCGCATCCTGTGATCTCAGAGTGCGAACAGAACATATGGGGTCAGTAACCTGCAAATAACTGGGTACTAATCCATACAGGGCTTTATAAGTTAACAACAAAATCTTAAAATCAATTCTATACTCCACAGGGAGCCAGTGCAAATAGGCCAAAGCGGGGTAATGTGTTCACTTTTCCTGGTTTTAGTCAGAATTCTAGCGGCAGTATTCTGAACAAGCTGTAAGAGAGAAACCACACGTTTTGGGATACCAGAGAAAAGTGCATTGCAATAGTCAGTTCTTGATGAATCAAAGGCATGCATTAGCCTCTCAGCATCAGGTACGGTAATAATGGGCCTAAGCTTAGCTACATTTCTCAGATGATAAAATTATACGTAATTTTCCTAATGTGATTCTCAAATGATAGATCACGATCAAAGATGACCCCCAGATTTCTCATTTCTAGTTTTAGTTCCAACGAGACACTGCTAAGGTCTAGCTTATGTAAATTGATATTCTTTAGTTGTTGCTGTGAGTCCACAAGCATGGCCTCTGTTTTGTCAGAATTCAGCATTAAGCAGCTCTGTGACATCCAACACTTGATGTCAGCAAGGCAAGCAGCTATTAGAAGTATTAGAAGATGGATTTAGTAATTTATCTAAAAAGAAACCTTGGGTTAATTTGATTTGTTTCAATCAGATTGGAATAGTATGAAGATCTAGCCTGGGACAAAGCCTTCCTATATTTAGTTTGATGGCTTTTCCATGCAGAGTAATGAACATGCAGATTAGTTCCTTTCCATCTGCGTTCCAATTTGCGACCCTCGCATTTCATCTTACGAGTCGTGTCATTAAAACCACGGTGAGCTTCTTTTGTAAAACACCTTCCGAGTATCTGACATGTTAGTCATGGAGGTGTTGTTGGTGTTAACCAACTCATCTAATGATACAAACCAAGTAACCTGCGATAAATTTAATGCCTCACAGAACTTTACAGCGGTTGATGAATGAACTACCCTGATTTTGATTATATTGATTTTGATTTTGATGATATTGATTATCCTGGCTCTTTGTAGCGTAAGGTAATTTAACCTCAAAACGAATTGCAAGATGATCATAAATAGTAAGGTCAGTAGTTATAATATTTTGAACAACCAGGCCACGAGAAATTACTAAGTATGGCCACGATTATGAGTCAGACCCTGAACATGCTGGACAAAATCTAAGGAGTCTAATAATCCCAACAATTCCGAACATTTAGAATCCGATTTAATATCGATGTGGATATTAAAATCACCCAAAAGAAGAATCCTATCATAGTTGACAGACAATAGTGATACAAGCTCACTAAATTCAGTAAAAAATGAGAAGTTTGACTTAAGTGGAGGATATATAATTACAATAAGAAGAGCTAATTCGTTATTTAGTGTTAAAGTTAACAGTTCAAAAGATGAATATCCCACAAACATTCTCTGTTTAATTATATATTCATTGCGGATATACTGTATATATATTCATTCAAGTCAAGTTTCAGTTAAAGCTAAAATATCCAGGTTAAAGTCCTTAATAAAATCATGAATTAAAGGTGCTTTATTAGAGAGAGATGTAACATTAAATAAAGACAGGTGTAAAGTTGTATTATCAGAAGCATGCAGCTGGGCAGAGGTAATAGGGATATGATAAAGATTACTAAAACACCACAGGGTCTGTTAAAAGCCAATAAATACTGAACATTGAACCCACAACCCTTCGGTCAAGAGTTCAGAGCCCCTAACCACTACTCCACACTTAGGTGCAGTCAAGCTCTGTTGTAGAATCTAGTAGTTCCAAAACAGCAATCACAGTTATTTGTAAATCCCAGCCCTTGCACACACCACTTAACTAGCCAATTATTGATAGCTTTCACTCTACCAATAACAGGTAATAAAGCAAGACACCATCATTTTGCACCCTGATTCTTTGAGGTTTTTTTTGTTGGTTCTTTGTATTTTCTTTTAGTACCTCTGATTTTCTATCTCTTATGTCATTTGTACCCACATGTACAATGACCACAAGCTCTTCTTTATATCCATTTAATAAATTAAGCACTCGTGACACAATGTCAATAACTTTGGCTCCTGGGAGGTATGTAACAGTCCTGTGTAAAGGGTCTTTATGACAAAGGTTACTATCGACCCGACGTAATATTGAGTCTCCCACAAGCAGCATCTCACCCTTGATTTCGTCTACCTCGCAGTTGTCTGTAGTTAATACTTGAAATTTATTTGATAGATTCATTTCAACTGTATCTTGACCGCTGAGCCTCGGCCTCCTCTTTCTGCTGTCTTTCTGACTTTCAACTTTCACCTTTTCAGGTTCCTCAGCACATACATATCATCATAGTCTTGTTGCAATTCCGAAATGGTGCTTGGAGCAGGCGCATTCTGAAAGTTAAATTCGGAATCCTGTGCAGTCTCTTCTACAGAGTCCAGAAGTGTTATTAATTTGGTTAAAACTGTTTTCAATAAACAGCTCGTTTTTATTTATGCATCTTACTATTTCTAATTGTTTTTCTAGTTCAACAATCTTTTGTAATAAGATCTGTGAAAAATAACATTTCTGGCAATTCAAGTCTTCCTTAAATTGAGAAATATGAACTACTATATTCATTTCACACGAATTACAAAGCAGTGCACGCATGTTGGATTCCATAGCCGTTATAAACGTATACAGTATGCAGATTTCTCTGATTTAACTGCTCGTTGCATTTATTTTCACGTATACACTGTTAAATGCGCAGGGTGACTTGATGTGCTTGTGTGCGTTGTTCCTAGTTTGTTAGTTTAACTGATCTGATGGAAGGCTCCAGTAGATTACATAGTCTGCATATAAAGCACTACCAGCTCATTTTATACGCCTCTGCTCTCATTATAGTCATTATTAGCAGACATCGTCTGCCCATTGCTGGAGCACAGCCACTTGGACTCCCTGCCAAGCTGCCCTTACAAACCAGGCCAATGTATTCTATTGTACTTGCCTGAGGAAACTCTAGTAGACCACAGCATCACCAGCAACAGCAACACAATGGCCTGGGAACAGATACTACACTGTGGTCCTGATACAGTAACAGACAGGTGTCCATGGTATTGTAATGATATTAACAGCAGGGGATCTGAATACCTTTCCCCTAATACTTGTGTTCAAGCATGGACTTCTTTCTACTGTACTATGTTTCCATTTGAATGGATTACTAGACAGTGTGCATTGGTTCATACCATTGTGATAGTGCCATGGTTCTGAATGGATTACTAGACAGTATGCATTGGTTCATACCATTGTGATGGTGCCATGGTTCTGAATGAATTGCTAGACCGTGTGCATTGGTTCATACCATTGTGATGGTGCCATGGTTCTGAATGAATTGCTAGACCGTGTGCATTGGTTCATACCATTGTGATGGTGCCATGGTTCTGAATGGATTGCTAGACCGTGTGCATTGGTTCATACCATTGTGATGGTGCCATGGTTCTGAATGAATTGCTAGACCGTGTGCATTGGTTCATACCATTGTGATGGTGCCATGGTTCTGAATGGATTGCTAGACCGTGTGCATTGGTTCATACCATTGTGATGGTGCCATGGTTCTGAATGAATTGCTAGACCGTGTGCATTGGTTCATACCATTGTGATGGTGCCATGGTTCTGAATGAATTGCTAGACCGTGTGCATTGGTTCATACCATTGTGATGGTGCCATGGTTCTGAATGGATTGCTAGACAGTATGCATTGGTTCATACCATTGTGATGGTGCCATGGTTCTGAATGAATTGCTAGACCATGTGCATTGGTTCATACCATTGTGATGGTGCCATGGTTCTGAATGGATTGCTAGACTGTGTGCATTGGTTCATACCATTGTGATGGTGCCATGGTTCTGAATGAATTGCTAGACCGTGTGCATTGGTTCATACCATTGTGATGGTGCCATGGTTCTGAATGAATTGCTAGAGAGTGTGCATTGGTTCATACCATTGTGATGGTGCCATGGTTCTGAATGGATTGCTAGACAGTATGCATTGGTTCATACCATTGTGATGGTGCCATGGTTCTGAATGAATTACTAGACCGTGTGCATTGGTTCATACCATTGTGATGGTGCCATGGTTCTGAATGGATTGCTAGACACTGGGCGTGTTAAATAAGTGAGCCGCTCAGAGTGAGAACGCTCAGAAAGCACACTGAGCAGATTTAAATGACTTAACGCTGTGCTCCACAAGAGCGCTGAGCGACTTTTAAAAATGGAGAATAAGAATTATTTACTTGTTTGTGTTTCTGAAGTGATGGTAGATAAAATGGCCCCGTGTGAAGTTTCTGTCCCCTGCTGTACCTTGCTGAGTTTGGCGCTCTGTTTGGACTGAACCTCATATCTGGCTGTGTTTAATACCGGCAATACCGACATTAATAATGAGAATTATGAATAATATTAATACTACAAGCCTAATAATAATACATTAATAACTATAAACAGCTCTACATTTAAAAAAAAAATGAAATTAAATGATACAAATTCGAAAACAACCATTTTTACCATCTTATTTAGTCAATTAATACATAACTTCATAACTCGAAACCAGTTCATCGTTCTTGACAAACGTATTTGTCAATCCTGCCTGTCATCTCCACTTGTTTCCTGCAGGTGGCCATTCCGTCCGCTCACTCTGATCACTGATGAAAAATGTTCAGGAGCGCTCTGAGCGGCTCAGCGGGAGTGGAACTGAGCGAGGCGTTAAGTTGATTCTTTTACTGAGCCGCTCACTTACTTAACGCACCCAGTGTGCATTGGCTCATACCATTGTGATAGTGCCATGGTTCTGAATGGATTGCTAGACAGTGTGCCATGGTTCTGAATGGCTTGCTAGACTGTGCATTGGTTCATACCGTTGTAATAGTACCATGGTTCTGAATGGATTGCTAGACAGTGTGCATTGGTTCATGCCGTTGTAATAGTGGCATGTTTTTGAATGGATTGCTAGACAGTGTGCATTGGTTCATAACATTGTGATTCCATTAAAATGTCAAAATATGGAAATGTTCCCACTTGTGGTAAAATTCTTCATAATTCACCAATTAGAGCAATGTATTTCACGTGCAGAAGGATTCCTGTGTTCCGATGCCATTGACACTGTACTGTACAAATGCTCCTTGGAGGAACCCAGTCTAGCTGCCTTAAGAAGTCCTTACTGCTTTACCTGAGAGGATGCTAACTATACAACAGAAACTTTTACATACAACAAACGCTTATAAAGGTTACCTAAACACAGAGGTGAAGCATGATATAGAGTTATGTATCACAGCATTTTGAATTGCTTGGTTGTGTCGCTCAGCTTCCCCTGATTGTCACTGTTGGACTGCCAACCCCTCTGGTGAGTCTGAAAATGAGGGTGTCAATTCAAAAGCACGTCACTGACTGTTAATAGAGAGGTAGGGTTAAATGTACCTGGCTTGAATACTACTGAAAGCTGCCACTGATTGAAGGCTGACACAATTGTCTGTTTGATTTTTTTGCTGATGGTTGCAGTCATTCTGTGAGCTCTTTTGAAAAGAAGAGCCAGTCTAACATAAGAAAACGGGACACAAAAGTTGTATTCCATTTGGTGGTAAAAAACAGCATGCTGACTCAAGTAAGCTTCTTCAGTAACAAAGCTCCATTTAATTAGGAATCTTGAAATGCTGCTCCTGGTTCTAGTTGGTCTGTATTCTGTGTGCTTTAGATAATTGCACAATCATTTTGGGGTAATAATGTTATTGCCTTTTACTTCATAACACCCACTCAGGAGTGAATTTTGGCCAAGTGCCTGCCTCCTTCTCATCTGCTTCTCCAAAAAAGCATTCAAACATATTTGGCTCAAAAGAATGTCAGAGAAAGACATCACGTTATATTGTGCTTTATATCTTCAAGGTTACCACCAGAACAAATACATAACAGAAGCTTAGTTAAGTTAATATCTTCTTATGTGTGATTTTCTATTATTATTTATGCTTACATTATTTTCCTGTGAACCCAAAGTTGAACATATCCTTTACACTGTAAATGCATTTATTTAACAGTCATCCTAGTTATTACATTCTTTCAAGGCATACAGTTTCAGAGACAAAATACTGAATTAATAAAAAATCAGATAGACATGAAATGGGTCTTTCTGGACTTGAGTAGGTAACCCATTTCCTATTGTGTTTTGGGTCTATTTGATCCAACACTGGTTTCTATTCACCTTAAATGTCCCTTTTTTGTTTCCCCTCTCTAATATTTTATGACTTTTCCTAGGTTGGGGTCACAAACTTATAAACAGAAAATAACAACTTTGAGATGATGTACATATTTTTTTTTAGAATGACCTTGTATACAAACATAATTGATCTATATAGCTTTGCATGCATGAAGAAAATAACATGCTTTTACTTGGTCTTATTATTATTATTATTATTATTATTATTATTATTATTATTATTATTATTATTATTATTGTCTGGAAATGACTGCACCTGTCTGAAGAGATGCTTATAAACATGGTTTATAATAATCTCTAGCGCATTGGTGCTCAATAGATGGACCACAGTCTGAATCCGGACTGCCAAGTCATATGCCAATCTATGTTTTTACTTGCATTCACATTGGAAATGCTGTGAATTATTCAGACAGCATAGTTCTTATGAGAGTGTGGTGCGCGCGGGTACAGTAGGTGTCGCTGTGATAATAAATACCAGATACTCAGTGCGAGCGATGAATGAAAGTAAATGTTCACCAAGTCAACAGTATTACTATTAGCAGCTCAAATGAAGTGAAATGCGTTGGCTGTATGGCTAATAAAACAACCGTTATTAGTATTTTTTTTTTAAATACACAATTAAGATAACATTTTCATACCTTTGTGGTACAAAGACCAAGAAAACAATGACAGGTACCGGTGCTACAAAGAATATTTTTGTTAAGTAGCTTTTCCAAGCTGATTAAAAAATATTACTGATAAAAGATATACTATAATGCTCATTTTAAAAACACATACGAGTCAACGTTTATTTGTGTTACAGGGAAAGCACACAGTATGATACCGTACTGTACAACACATGTGTACGAAACTTCACTTTGAAAGCAATGGCAGTGCAATGGACAGAACCTGGCCACGACACATATCACACCATTTCACAATCCACCAAAATGTGCTACGTGTGCTACGTGTGCAAAGCTGAGTATGCTGATTGTATATTGTCAAATTCTCCGATCCAAGTCAGGCTTATACCACATGCAGTTAAAATGTTTCCTGTCTTAAGTATCTTCAGATCACACGATGTGTGTGGATATTCGTTCTCCAAGACAAACATTATTAATATTAATATCAGCGTTCTGTTCTGACTCATGCAAATCTTTGCATCTTTGTATTGCTCTAGCTGAGCTCATCTGTAACTCCAGGCCTTGAGGACCTGCCATTTCTCCCACTTACTGTATTAGCCGAATATAAATGTACTGAATGGAAAATGACTGAATTTTTTATTATTTGAAAGATGTTTTTATTTTTAATTCACTTGAAAAGAGAAAGCACAGTGATTTTTCAGTTCAGTTTTTTTCTTCTTGTGCTTCAGTTTTGTTTGCTACAATTTGATTTGTTTTTGCAATGGTAAAACACAATGTTTGGCTCTGCTAACACAGGCACATACAAATGCAGAAGTTATGCAATTCTATGGTTATGACAGGGAAAGAACTCATGCAGTAACAATCCAGTAAAGAAGGCAGACTAGTAAAAATGAGACAACTCATTTAAACCTAGTGAAGAACTCTCAAAACAACAACATGTGTACAAACTATATTTGTGTAGCTCTGTGTTTGTTTGTCATGGGGATGGGAGTGAAAATGTGCTCCGGACCTTGATCTTGATTAACCAAGAATTTTGGACCTTCACTAAAATAACTGAGCACACCCTGTTCTAGAGGCTAATTTTCTCTGCAAGCACCAGCATCTCTCTGAGAAAGAGGTTAAAAAACGAGCAATTGCAATAGGTTATCAGACAGACATTTTAGCAGATCTGGACAGAGACAGTGAATTGGAAGAGGAAGTGTCAGAAACTGAAGACAATAATGATGATGATCTGAAGATGCCGACTGAATCTGCCATGGTTTCTCCTTCAACATCAAAGGGAAGAGGTGGAAAATCAAACTCTCCCCACCAGCCCACTGCTTCTAATATGGATGAAACATTCAAGTCTAAAGATGGAAATATAACATCAGCAGCATCTCCACATAAAAATCAGGGTAGGCTACTCAAAAGAAAATTGACCATGCTTGGAACAGTGAGAAAAAACAAGCCTGAGCTTCCAAATGAGATTGTAAAAATGCAGAACCGAATTGTGCACTCTTCAAATGTGCTTTTACAGAATGCATAGCAGTGGTATCATACTGTCCAAAAAACGCAATATTTAAAGGGTATCTGTGTTTTATCATACTTTGCTGTGATTTTAGTTTTAGCTAAACCAGGATACCATTGCTGACCTTGATTGTTTTGGGCTTGGGTATAACAATGACGAGTTGTGAATGTGCTGAAACTCCATGGACTGACAAATACTATTTTTATTAGCTGAGCATGGTTTGGCTGTTGTGCCAAGAATGGTCTGGCAATGGCTAACCATGGCAATGGTTAACCATGGGAAATCAGGGCTGAGTATGTAGTTAATGGGTTAAGCATGGGAAAAACATGGTACAACGTGTTGAGAACCTTCCATATTGAAATGATAACTGGGCTGATTGGTAAATGTATATTTTTTTTGGAGTTCCCTTTTTAAAAGCCATTTTGAGTAGGGGCCCCCATCTGGCAAACAATAAGCAAGAAATAAACTCTGTACTGCAGTGAAAGTAGATGTTTATTGTATATTGCCTACAAGTATCACAAGACCATCACAACAGTGATAGACCGCTTTTAGTATATTACCTACATTAGGGTTGTTTTTACAAAAGAGAAGTTTCCCAAAATTACAGGGGGCCCCTAATGCCAGTTTGAGAACTACAAGGTTACATTTATTGAATCAGGAGGAGTAAAAAGAAACACCTCTAACTTTTATCAAAACGTCCTTTGGATTCATTATTTTTCAGATTGATTAGCTTGAGAATCTTGCAGTCTTAAATTATTTTCATGTACCGGTAAACATTTAGAAATTAGATGCATTTAAGTAGTCAATGACTGTGAATTGAACTGAAAGTTATTTCTTTACCTTCAGTTTCAATAAATATACAGGACACTATTGTATATGTCTAAAGCAGGGCTGCACACAATGTCCAGTCACTGCTACAAATACAGCATTGCAAAGGCAGGCAAAGCAAAACCAAATCACTACACTGTGATGAATCCCATTCTGTATACTCAGCATCTGTAAATAAAACCCAGAGAAGAATAAACCAGAAGCCTTGCTCAGCCTTGTATGCAAGGTGCATGTATATTGAATGATAATTACACACACTGGCGAGGATCTGTTTGTAATTTTATTTCATGTCACCAGCTGATCCCAATTTGAAAATACATTAAAATGTATTCAAGAGTTGGCTGAGCTGGTTTCCTTACTGCCTGCATGCCTCCCTTCATGGCTCTTTGTCATAGAGACTGCAATGGATAACAACATTTAGAATTACAGATTGTTATTTATGTAGTCAATAGTTTAATGGTTCTAGCTTGGCCTGCAGTATCTATTGATGTAATTACACGCCTGGACAACAGCTCTTCCCCAGTCTTTGCCCATATCTTTATTTGACCTGGAACATGCTGATCAAGGGAATTAACCTGAGGGACTGCAAGTCAAACAAGCGATAAACACTGAGAGGGGCCATGCTGGGAAACAGGAAACTTCAGGAGCTTCCCAGCTTCTCTTTCAATCATACCCACCATGTATAAAAATAGGTGCTGTTTTACAGAATGATTCAGGGATATGTGAAATAATAAAGTACTGGAACCTGGTTACAGAGGGAATATTTATATGTGGTCAGCATTATTAAACAGAACCCAAAGGTCAAATATACTGGAACACATTTGAATCCACGGTATAACTTAGGAGCTGGTGAAGGAATAACCTATAACGTGTTTGCTTTAGTGTTCCCACAAACTCAATGTCTACCAAGGCTTTATAATCCATTTCTTATTTCTTAATAGCACTAGCAAATTAAAATAAAGAATAAGATTTTCACAATAAAATGGGACAAGTGATAGTGTTGCTCATTTAAAGAACCCTTATTTGCTCTGGTCATATCAGTGGATCACTCACAATGGCCCTCTTATTGCATACAAACCTCCTCATCTGCTGTTACTGTAAGTAGTCTTTGTGTTTGTGTGAAGTAACACTCAAGCTTCAGTGCAGGGAAGTGGGAATGATCAAAGAACTGTGCAATGTATGGGATCAAGACAAGAATAATGATTTAATATTCAAAACGATACTACAATGGACAGCTGGGTGTATTGATCTGAACAGTGTCCTCACGGAAATGATTCAAAAAGGACTCTTCACGCAGTGCAAGGGACTGTCTTCAGTGTATTTCTTTCTGAAACAACTCTTACAACTTCAGATGTAAGAGTTGATTTTTAATTTATTTAAGTAGCGTCCTTCATGTACAAGCATCCCAGGGCACTTTACAAACATAACAAACTAAAAAGAGCTCCAACCATATGTGTATGCAGTACTAACAATGACAAATGATCTCATTTATTAGTTTAGTTTTATTTTACTGAATGTTCAGTGGTGATGCACATTGCTATTTTAAATTTCTCTTTACAGAAAAAAAATATCCCCCCAAAAAAGAAAGATCATTTACTAATTGTTTCATTATATGCCACTCCTCCCCCTTCAGGGTTTAACTGAACAGGAAGCTGTCCTGACAGACAGCAGAAGAGAAATGTCAAGGGTTTGTGTTTGTACTTTAATGGTTGCCATGGAGCTTACTACGCCTTCATCCATGAATGAGCTGTACTCTTTACATCCTCTGCAACAGAAAGAGTGTGGAACACAGTGCTTTATTTATTTATGTATTTATTTTAAATGCTGCTCAAGCTTTATGACCTTTTGTTTTCAGGTATCTTTTGCATTTGAGATGAATAATACTCAGTGATTATGAGAGATGAGCTAAGAAGGTCTCGGCCTTTGTAAATACAAGTACATGTGCATCCTATTGAGCAAGTGGAAGGACAAAGGCACATTTTATGACTGGAATAAAACAGCTTTAGTAGTATGAAACTAGCAAGAAACTTTATATTAATATTATTTAGCATATATTATTGAGAGTTTTAGATTGTGGGATATATATATATATATATATATATATATATATATATATATATATACTGTATATTGGGGGTTTCTGTCTGTCTGTACATCCATCTGTATCTTGCAAGCACAACAGGGAATTTATACTTTACTACGATACTAACACCGCACAAAATCAGAACTTGTATCTGTGATTGGGAGAGTAACACATTTCATGTAATGCATTACATGCGACGCATTACTGTAATCTGATTACATTTTTTCAGTAACTTGTAACTGTAATGGTTCCTTTTTAGTTACTTTTAGGTACATTTAAAAAAAGGACGAAGTTTAATGCATAACATGGAAACCAGAAGGCACTTCAACAGGGCAAACCTTACATGAAAACATGTTTCATATCCTCTTGCTAGAAACTGACATCAGTAGAGAGAATGAGTGGGTTCGATAGCTGGAGCTTGCAAAAAATATTTTGAGCTGCAGCCTGACCAAACCAAAAAAATATCTCTGTAAAATATAAAATGTGCCTGAGAAGTAACTATTTATAACTGTAACTAGTTACACTTTTTTCAAAGAAATACATTACTGTTACTGCAATCATGAAGGAGACTACTGGGATATATATCCCAAAAACATTTTCTTCACTAGTAATATCTTCAAAATAATACCATTAAAAAGGCAAATACATGTTTACATAATGTATGCATCATTCATAAAGGAAAATATGACAGCAATACATAAGATGTACTGGAATTATTGTGTACGCTCTATGGATGCACTGCCTACTGTGTCACAAGACTCAATCAACACAAGAAGAAACAAGGATTTGATTATTACTGGATATCTTCTGATTCACTGATTCCAGTTATGGATCATTATTAGTTATGCCTTCTCATGGTTCTGTCAGGTCAAACTGCAAGGATTTTTGCTTCCATAAGAGGCACCTTTCTGTGAAATGTACCCATTGCCATGTAATATGTAGTTTCCCGTGAAAATTCCCATTTCTGAAAGAGTAGTGTAAATATACACATTTGTATCAAAATAAATACAGCAAATGTTTGCCTTATTGATGCACTACCTGTTACACTGTATTTAGGAACATGGCAGCCGGTTTAGTTTACTTCCGGTAAATGATTGAACACACTGCATAGAGCTGCATGATTTCTTTAAAATATCTTGAACGAAAAAGACACCAAATTTAAAAATTTAGCAATTACTGTATTTCAGGTAAGCATTTAAATATTTAGGAACATTTGTTGTATAATAACTGTAGAGAATATGATCATTTTTGAAAATGACAACGCAATTTTTTCTGCTTTAATATATATTTATTTCTGAAATATCTTGAAATACCTATTATTAGACTGTGCCTTTGACAAATCCTTAAGCGTGATTCATAACATAAATTATTAATACCAGCGCCTAAGACAGCAGACACATGTTTCATCAATGCAATGAATACAGTGTCTGAAATGTGTGCTCACTTGGTGTGTGTGTGTGTGTGAAGTTGACTGTATTCTCGTTTCTCCTCAGCCGTTGCAGGTGGCCTGAACCATGGCGCAACTCTACTACAAGAAGGTGAACTACTCTCCTTACCGGGACCGCATCCCCCTGCAGATCGTCCGGGCAGAGGCCGAGCTCTCTGCCCAGGAGAAGGCCTACCTGATCGCGGTGGAGAAGGGGGACTACGCCAGTGTGAAGCAGGCCCTGGAGGAGGCAGAGATCTACTACAACATCAACATCAACTGCATGGACCCCCTGGGGCGCAGCGCCCTGCTCATCGCCATCGAGAACGAGAACCTGGAGATCATGGAGCTGCAGCTGAGCCACAACATCTACGTAGGGGACGCGCTGCTCTACGCCATCCGCAAAGAGGTGGTGGGGGCCGTGGAACTGCTGCTGAGCCACCGCAAACCCAGCGGGGAGAAGCAGGTAGGCAGCAGGGTGGGTAGGGTTTACTTCCAGTATTGCATTGACTGCAAAATCTGGAGCGTTTATGACGTTTATGCATTTATGCGTTTATGTGTCAGAGCTGTCAAATCCTGATAACCTAGTCGTATGAACTGTATATAAAAAATTACAGTGTAAAGAAAAATGACGAGACCTCTCATCAAAGGCACTGAAAGGTTACACATTTTACAACCACATAACATTAAATCATTGGTACTCTCTGAGAGAATACTTTAGTGCAGCGGTGAAATATAGATTTATGACAGGATATTAGAAACCTGCAGCAGCTGGAGAGGTTTTTTGATGTCATTGTATCTGCAGTTTCACAAACAGCGCTGTCAAATCCCAGGCACTTACAAATAATTAGAGATGAAATCAAATTGAAGAAAAGATGTGCTTTATGTATAAAGGTTATATATATATATATATATATATATATATATATATATATATATATATATTGAAGCAGAGTGCTGAAAAAACATCTGAACCCGGTTTGCTTCCCAGTAAGATCAATCTGTGTGATCCCAGGTGAACAGAAAGAAAGCTGTATATGGTTTTTAAAGAGAACATACATTGTTTGTAGGTTAGTCACTGCCACCACTGTTATTTTTAACAATATATTTATGATGATACAGCCTATCATTAAAATAAGTGAATATTGTCTACATTTACAATGAAAATGATTGTTGTACTGTTATTCCTGAAAGTAATGTCCCTGTTTACAACAAACTTCTATGTGCCATGCCAGTGGATGTCATTTTTTGGTATTAAAGGAAGGGTTATGTTAATATTTCAGATAATTAAGTGCCCATTGCATTAAAAATGATGTTTACAACAATTTTAGAATGATATTACAGGAGTGTTCCAATTTGACTTACCTAATTGTGGACATCCGGGTTTACAGCAGATAGAACTGGAGCGTTCTACTCAGCTCTGTTTCTGTATATCTGCCAGGATGGTTAAATTAAGTTAATAATATGAGCTTTGTTTTTTGGTTACTCAGCAAGAATATAGTCAACTTAGAAAATGATGATTCTTCAATTCGTCCCTTAAATTTGACGCATTGTGACTCATGGAATAATTTAATCATACCAAACTGGCACTGGCCTACCCCCTCCAGGCATTCCACGCTTGGAACACGCATTTTACGAAATCTAGAAAACTATAGTACGATGACGGCATGATGACATCATGAATCTAGAAAAAGAACGTTCCATTCTGGGTGTTAAAAGCCGCTGTAATTGGTAGCCACTGAGTCCTCTATGCTACAAAGAGTTCCACGTCACTTTATTTGTCATGTTTTCCTTTGAGTCCAGTCCCACCGAGAGGGGCCTGGGATATTTCCCCGGGGCCCGCTGCCCCTTAAGGGGACCCTGGAAAAGGCAAAACAAAACAAAAAAATTCTGGTCAATCAATACCACATAAAAAAATGTCACATACCAATCCTTCCCCGGGGCCCATGAAGTCTCTCGGCGACCCTGCCAGAGTCCATGTGCACTCTGTTTGAAAGGAGCTTTGAATAGCAAAAGCTGAGGCTTGACTTGATGTGACTCCGGCTTTACCAGCTGTCTAATCAGCAGTCTCCTTTGTCTGGTAACACAGGGACAGCGTGAGGAGTGGTACCATTTGCACAACGTAGCGCCAAAAAACTCGTACGGGCTCCTCCACTTATAATAAAATTGAGAACTAAGTCTAAGATTTGCAGAATCCATGGGCTTGCTTGGGGTGATATGAGCTGCCCTCAGGCTGCAGTATGTTTCATGCTCCATTAACTGATGAAGCCATTAGAAAATGCTTGTCTGCTTATTTTTAAGTGTACAAAGTTGTCAGGATGTTAACAATGAAAAGAAAACAGTTTAAACAGTTGTAGCATCACATGGGGACGTGTAGCACTATATTTTTCAGAACCCCGCTACTTACTCTTTAAGAACACGTTATGTGAGCATCTGCGACTGTAAGCTCATTTCAAAACCAGGGAGTTAGGTTTATTGCAACACTTGAAATTGAACTTGGCCTTGAACTTTTACAATGGCGAAAGATATTTGTGAGGACAGACAGGTCCTTGAAAGGGATCCATATGACTCTCGGGGCGAATACAGCTGCTCTACATTACTGCACTAACAGAACACAATGTTATCTCTCTGCTGCAAGACTTTGCTGAGAGGCTTTGAACTCGCTCCTGAAGCAGGCGCTCATGGACTTGTTAGGGATAGGATGTTTACAGCTCCCTATTGAATTGGAATATTGCTATATTCTCAGTCCTGGAATAATCAAAGTGTTGTTTTCCTCTGTAAGGCCTTGCTCGTGATCAGCCGGTGAATTTAAAGTGTTTATACCTAAGAATATCAGTTAGAAATGGTTTCTGACAAAATCATTTTGTATGACTCCTTACAGAAAAAGATACTGCAGCATTTGCGAGACTGTCACTTTGCAGTAGTACAGCAAAATACACATACTGCAATTGTACTGGATGAAACATGACCGGGGTCTATTCAACTGTACTGTATTAAAACATGACTGGGGTCTAGTCAATTGATCTAAACAGTGGTGCATTTAAATACCACTTTTAATAAAAATGGCTTTTTATTACAGATAGAAATACACTAAAGCTTAAAGCAAAGGTGTACATTAGAAAATATTGTCATGCAAATGTTTGGGTATCACCTTCATTAGTCTATAGCCTTTAGCTGAAAGATTTGTCTAGGGACTTAAAACAGCTAGCTAGTCTAGGGACTTACAGACAACTACTGTGGTAAAGATAACTGAAGGATTTTGCCAAAAAAAAGCATTCTGTTGTTTAGTTATTGGATTTTGTTTGATTTTGTACTTAAAGCCAGCTCTAAAGATAGCCGTGCCTATATTAAAATGGAATTCTAGGGATAGATATAGATTCAATAAAAAATACAACACCTACCTTGTGTGTGCTGTGCCTCAAAGTCTCTTTGGCTTTGAAGTTAATAATGCGATTCTCTTTTCACCACCAGGTCTCTTCCTTAATGATGGATAACCAGTTTTCAGAGTTCACTCCCGACATCACCCCTATCATGCTGGCAGCCCACACCAACAACTATGAGATCATCAAACTCCTGGTCCAACGCAAGGTCACCATCCCGCGGCCACACCAGATCCGCTGCAACTGCGTGGAGTGCGTGTCGAGCTCCGAGGTGGACAGCCTGCGTCACTCCCGCTCCCGCCTCAACATCTACAAGGCTCTGGCCAGCCCCTCCCTCATCGCTCTGTCCAGCGAGGATCCCATCCTCACCTGCTTCCGGCTGGGCTGGGAGCTCAAGGAGCTGAGCAAGGTGGAGAACGAGTTCAAGGCGGAGTACGAGGAGCTTTCCCAGCAGTGCAAGCGCTTTGCCAAGGATCTCCTGGACCAGGCCCGCAGCTCCCGGGAGCTGGAGATCATCCTGAACCACCGGGATGACCAGAGCGAGGAGCTGGACCCGCATGAGTGCCACGACCTGGCCAAGCTCAAGCTGGCCATCAAATACCACCAGAAAGAGGTGAGAAGGGTTCCACCTTTGGACTAAGAGGGGAGGGGGATTTCCTTGTTCTATTGCAATTTTTTTTTTTCTCTTTTACAAATACAGTGCTGTGTTCAGGGATGTAGTTTTAGTCCTGGTTATTTACAAGTTTTAGGTTACATGGATTTTGATATTCTTGTTTTTGCAGGTAATAGTATTTGATCAAAAGAAAACCTCTGTTATTAAAACAACTTAGAAGCACAGAAACAGCCTGTACTGTTGGAGCAGCAAATACATTCCAGTTAGACAAAATGCAGAGAGAAGTTACAGTATGTAATTCATGATATTAGCGTAGCTCATATGAAGATAAGGATACGCTGTTAGAAGAAGATGACTGATTGCACACACAGGAGAACTAGAACAGGAGAGAGGGAAAGGATGTCAGTTTGTTGAACATGAGGATTTTCAGCTTTAAAATATGCAATAGGTCAGGCCTCAGTTTTAACCATCCTAGCATTCCCCTTCATCTTCAATACCCTACGGTTTCTGAAAAGTGAAGTGCATGTATAGAGTGCAGGTGTATTTATCAGATTGGGTTTTGGATTATTATTTGTTTATTTAGCAGACGCCTTTATCCAAGGTGACTTACAGAGACTAGGGTGTGTGAACTATGCATCAGCAGGAGAGTCACTTACAACTACGTCTCACCCGAAAGACGGAGCACAAGGAGATTAAGTGACTTGCTTAGGGTCACACAATGAGTCAGTGGCTGAGGTGGGATTTGAACCGGGAATCTCCTGGTTACAAGCCCTTTTCTTTAACAACTGGACCACACAGCCTTATCTATTGAAAGTCACGTAAAGGATTTATTCTGAAAACTTGATCTCATGTAAAGATACTTGTGTCTCTCATCTGGGAAATGCTTGATAATCTTGTTTTCCTCTCATTTAAATCTGATATACTGTATGTCTGAAAGGTTTCGCTATTGGAGGAACAGCAGAAGAATTCCAAGCGAGACATATTTCAGAAGCATGAGCAGTAAAAGAGAAACGGACCTGATTTACACGTGTGAAACCTACGAGACACAGCGTGTCCCGTTTGAAAGGTGTCTCATTGGTTTTGCTTGTTTCTCCAGTAGTGGGTTCAGGCACTCAGGCATCTGTCAGAGAAGCGTGAGACACAGATGGGCAATGCATTTCCTCTCATTCCATTGTCTGAAATGTTGATTTCTTGATGGTCACGTTACTTAAAGCTTTGAGTGTCAACATGAGAAAAGCATTGTGATTGGTTGATTTAGTGTTCTTTTTTAGTAAAACACCAATCGCACTCCTCTTTACATGATATGCGAGATGAGAATTTGGATGTGAGGAAAATATCTCCTTATCATCTTAAAATTATAGTTATATAACACGTTCATTTAAATAAAGAAAAAAGTATTACAAATGAACATAATCAAAGCTAAAAGCGATGTTGTATTCCCCTACGCTTTTTTGTTAAAATCAATAGCACATTTACATAACAGCTACTCAGGAAATGAGTTCTTTTGAACTAGCAGGTGTCCCTCCAGACTCACTCTGCTGTTCTGTTTAAGCCTGGGAGGGTATTTCTTATATAAAGAGGCTCAACTCCTACAACAAAGGATTGCTTTTACTTTCTGAAAAGTTATTCAACTATAAGCTGTGTTACTGAAACTGGCCTCACTGTTACAGCCTTTTATGTTATAGAGTTATAGGGCAATACGTTTTTTGTTTTAAGAATTGAGTTATCTGTGTATGATGGAATATTAGTACGAGTAGAAGTGAACAGACAGAGGCTGAAAATAGTGTACAGGTTATAACGCATATCAAATCGCACATAGATGCTTGCAGTCCTATAGCACTGTTAAATACTGCTTTATTTTTAATATAGTAAACATTTTGTTTATTGCGATTTCCATTGAAAAGACGGCAAAAGTTGCTGAAGAAAACACCGTTTGTGGCTGCGGTACGTGGCCGATTGTGATGTCACCGTTTTGAATTGACTTTGAATGGAAGTTTAATGGAATTCCAAGAGGAGCCTCAGTTATGCTTTTTTGAAGCAGGTGACGTGAACAAAGCGCAGTAAAATCTAGATATGGTACAGCAGATGTCATGAAGTGTGTGTTTTTTTTTGTGATGCTAAACATGTGCTCTGGATGGCTAAAAGATCTTCAGCAGTTTCAGTCAGGACAATCTTACGTTAAATAACCACCTTTATTATAATATAAAATCTTACAGATTTCCAAAAACATTGAACCCAAACAATGGTCGAAGAAAACTAAGTAGAGTAAAAATATCTGGAGCACAGCCTCATCCTTCGGAGCATCCTGGTGCTGCCTGCTGAAAAGCAAACAATAAAATAATAAATCTATGCGACTTGTTCATCCCGGTGAACAAAAAATAAATTCACAAGCATGGCGAAATAGGTTTATATACCTTATAGGTTGATGGGAACTTGCCGGTAATTGGCTTGTAGATTGGCCAATTAAATGTACTAGGCCCTTGTATCAGTGATACTATAGATTTACCGTCTGAAAACCTTGCAAGCTTTATATTAGAATTAACAATATATTTCTAATGAGACCTCTTTTCATTGGCACATTTGGGGAGCAGTAAAATGACAAGACCTCTCGTCATTGGTCCATTTACTTTCCTTACAAAGTGCTGCGTGAAAACATCGTCTAAGATTGAGATAAAATAAACATGTTAGCCTAGTCCGCATGAGATTTGGTGGATAGTACTGATTTCTTTAAACATGAATGAGTTATAGACAAACTATAGTTCATAGTCGTGACGTTTTCCTTGCGAGACATTTAACAGTGTGCTCCTTTCCTTTAGCCTTTCAAACCTTTTCCGTGTCTTTTATATTCAATCACAGATATATGGGTAACAGTATGGAAATCCTACGTGTTTTATCTTGTCTCTTGCTTGGAAATGATAATCCTGGTCTGCAGGCAGTTGCTTTGTTCTGTCTGGAATGTAGCTCGTCATCAAGGAACACAGAAGCACCTCATGGCACATATCAAAGTGTATTGAAATGATATCAGATTTAGGCTTTTGTGCCGAAATATTGATTTGTGCAACTTTCTTTTCAGTGCTGCTTCTGTTAGATACAGTGGCTCAATAAGGACATAGAAAATAAAATAACTACATTGCAATGGGATTTGTTGTGATATCAAGCTTCACCAGGGCTTGGGACAGGGTTGGGTTTGCTCCTCACTTGCTGACTTAAAAGTCAGAGGCATTTCTCTCATTGGTAAAGCAGCACAACCTGCCCCTGATATAAGCTGACTGGTTTGTATATCCAACAATAGCGACACAATTGATCACAAAGTTTAGATTTACATATCAGGAGTACATTTTGTCAGGTTTACAAATAAATACTAAATTGCCTTGCGCTTATACATCAAGCATTCTGATGAGTAAACTAGAAAAATATATGAATCCATATCTCTGATTTATAAATAACAAATACTTAAATATTCCAATGAATTAAAATATATATCCTCATTCATTTAACACATTCATTGAGGAAGTGGGTTGCAAGGGTGATGCACCTCTATACTAATGAAATAGAGATGAATCTTGTTTTACTATTTGTGTTTATCAAGGACACCACTTGTTAAAAGCGAATCACTAAACTGAGTTCTGTCCTAGTGAAGTACTTGGCAATCGTGTTTCTTCATGTCTTTTACTGTTGCTGTGGTGCACTGGGAATTTATTTCAAACTGCCTCTTTAATTATGTTGGTGGCCTGAGTGAAGTACCTGCATTTCTGCATAAACTATTTAATTTCAAAGGAACAAAATTAATTTTATGTTACAGAGGTTTTGTGAGTGTTATGCCAATCCAGATATCTCCCGTGGGCCATGCTGTATAATGTTCTTGCTTATCTGAAATATTTAAAAGGTTGTGTTATACACTCAGCAATTGAATGTGTGCTAGCGTTGGATTCTAATATGAAGATTATTAATATTAACAACAGCACTGCCCCCCATTGATTGTGCTAAAGCTACTTTGATTCTTTGCTTGTTTCTCTTTTTTGAATTCAGTTATGCGTATTGGTCAAGTACTGTACAACTGTACAACTATAGATTAACTGATACATCTTAATACAGACTCATTTCCTGTGCTGTAGGTCACGGGCAGCTAGAATTTGGAATAGCTACGTCGAAGAAGCAGCAATGGTAATGTTAAACAATGTTGTTTAAAATGTAAGATAATAGATTTTAAAGCCTTGGTTCCCACTGTTTTAAAAGGAGGGCAGTGATAATGTTGTTAGTGGTAATATGAAATGAGAGGGAAGATTTGAAAGCATTGATCATTTAAATATATTCACTTTGCTTTGAATGTGCTTCAAAAAGGGACCTGTGTTATTTCTCTGGGCTTCATTTATGAAATAAGAAATCAAACAAAAGGAAGCACGTTAACAAAAAAAAAAACAAAGTACCGAACTAAAATTTCCTTGCAGGTCATTATCACTTCTGTAAAGTCGCAGAAGGTTTATACAGCGCAGAAATACTTTCTTTCAATGTTAAGAAAATTTATTAGAAATTAAAAGTAAAAAGGCTTTTACCTCTGAAAATCAGGCAACAAATCTGGCTTCAGTACAGTATAGTCCAGTGCTCTTATTGGCACAGGAAACCAGCACACAACTGTGAGTCTCTGCTTGAGAGAGGCCCAGGACTGAATGACAGGTTCAGGATTGAGATGTACTCCGCCTCGTTCGTGGAGCTGTGAGGAGAGTCCATGCCAGAGCTTTGTTTGCTGGCCTTCCCGATTCTGAACTACGTTGGCTCCAGTTGGTTCAAAATGCTGCAGCCAGAGTGTTGACTCACACGCCTCGTTCACAACACAACACCGCAGCTCTTAAACCACTGCACTGGCTTCCTGTTCAATTCAGGGTTCATTTAAAAATTCTGCTTACGATTTATCAGTCAATCAATCAATATTTATTTTATATAGCGCCTTTCATAGTGGACCACCGTCACAAAGCGCTTTACAAGATAGTGAGGAACAATGCATAATACATTAAATACAGGGCATAGTACATTAAAAACAACAAAAACAAAATGGAAATACATTAAATATAGGTAGAATGCATTTAATAAAAGACTAGGATGTGAATTTTAAACATTGTGGATGCGTGTGTCAAGCAGAATCATACGAATAAGATGGAGTGAAAAACCTGAAATAGCAATTTAGACCCTTCATGGTTTACTTATAAGACCCTTCTTGGTTTTGGGCCTTTACATGTACTGGAAATGTTGGTACTTTCTGCTCCTAGTTGCACCTTGAGATCAGTGAATGCTTTTGGTAGTTCCAAGAAGCTGTCTAAAAATCAGGAGGGGCAAAGAGCCTTTAGTAGTTATGCTCCCTGTCTTTGGAATTCCATCCCAAGCCATATCAGCGATGCTGCCACAGTTGAGTCTTTCACATCCAATTAAAAACGTATTTGTTTGCGTCGGCATATTCTTGAGCTGGATTGATTGGCCAATGGCTTTTTATTGTAAAGCCCCTGGGATGCTCCGCATGAAGAGTGCTATATAAATTGTATTGTATATTTGTGTCTGGAGCACTGTCAAATCATAACTTAATCTGCAGTGAAATGCAATGACTGTAATACAATGCAAAACAGGAAGTGTTTCTGAAAGCCTGGACACTCCTTGGGGTACAAAGCAAATGCCAAGGAAGTTGAAGGAAAGCACTCTAGCGGCCCGTAACCATTACAGTTATTTAGTCTCATCAGGAGAAATGCTTTGCAATTGGTCGATTTATCAACGTTTCTTTGTAAAACACCACTCACAATGCTCTTTACATTAAAAACCTTACCTGTACATATGTGAGATAAGGCTTTAGGTACAATCATGAAAAAGAAACAGGGTTTAACGTCAGACAATGCTAGACAGAAGATCCCACAGCTTCAGTTTATCTAGGTCTTGTTGTTTGTATGTTTTAGCAAGACAGAGAGGGGATGTGCAGTCTTCATCAACTGTACTGTAGGTATGAAATATGAATTTACTGGCAATGAGATATCTTGATGTTGCGTGAGGGAGAAAGAAACTAAACTCTAAATATTAATGTATTGTATATGGAAAACTTTTTGTTAATTCTATTGGGTGATGCAAAACCTTTGGCCATAGCTGTAGGTTGTTTGAAGGAGTTAAACAAGGCTGGAAATGCCAGGAATCATGGGGTGAGTACAGCATCATATTATTGTTGCTGTTGATAATATTAGACTGTGCTGATATAAAGAATTGTCTTTGATGTCATTTATGCATTAGACTTACAAAAACTCTCATCACAACACAAAGAGCTTTCAAGTAAGGTGTTTTTTATCTGGAATTGTGAATGAAGTAACAGTGTACAGTGTACATTCTTAGCATCATCACTATCATGCTGTATGATCAAGCAGACCCCAAGCTCTACCTGATTAAACCCAAAAGAACATAGAAAGATGCCACCCCATGGAGGAAGGATCCAGTAAGTAAGCCACTGGCATTGTTTGTTTCTTACTTCTTATTAGCAAGAGCTACTTCATATTAAAGCTATTTGCTTGCTTATTTTCTCACTTATTTTAGTATATAAAGATTTTTCAAGGACAATACTATAACAATATAGTACCTAATCATGGTGCACATGATCTGTTGCACACATTAGACCATTGGAGTGATATTGACCTGCAGCATTTTTTTAAAGAGTTATATTAAAATTATTCTAATAGAGTTAATTAGGGTATAGAAAATAAGAACAATCTTCAACACAAGAAACAGTGGCACCAGCAATGACTTTTCTAATTAAGTGATAAGAAAATCGATTTTAGAGCTTTGGCTAGAACTCCTTTATGAATAATAACTGTGAGAACAGCATGCCTACCCAAAGATGCTGTTCTGTAATTACATGAAGTGAAATGCACATGATTTCCGATAGCAAATAGTGGTGTAAAGATGTAGGAAGTGGAAAGCGTGGAAAGGGTTCATTATACAAGTGTTCCTCGTGGCCACAGCGTAGACTGGCAGAGAAAGGATCCACAGCAGCTGTGTACAGAGATAAACAAGAGTAAGCTATGGGACTCATGGAGGTGAGGAATGCAATGCAACGGTGCCTGTGAGTATTAACACCTTTTCAATGCAAAGGCTCCAATTCACACTGATATTACACTTAGGAAATGCGATTATACTGTAGAGGATAGACCATGGACGTTCATTACCACAGAATTCTATGAACATTCATGCAGGATTCGTTTTATATAACAAGTACTGTAAAAACCAATGTATAAGTCGCAATGAAATCAAGCGGAGCCCATTGATGGGAGAAGATGGATTGTGCTTGAAGAATAGGAGATGAAAGCAACTTGGGGAATTTAGAAAATGACCATAATGCACAGTTGAAGGGGCATTTTGTTCAGTGAAATAAATACAGAAATGACTTCAGACTTTTACAAGCTGGTAGACTGCAGTAGGGGTGCATTTTTCGAAAAGGTCATTATTAGCAAATGTACAGTATTGAAAAAATAAACACAACAAGCAGCGGGCCAGATAGTGAAGCAACGAGACACAACTTCATTTACACGTAGGAGTGCTTAACCTGGCCTACACTAACAAAATAATTCCATAAACTGCACTTGTCCTGCCCTTCCACCTGTCTCTGTGTGCTTCACATTGGAGAGTTCATTTAGTCTTGCATTATATAGGGCTCTTCAGTCTCATCTGAAATCGATTCAATCTGCTGCTGATGGAAATGAGAAGAGTCTCATTTCAAACTGCTTTCAAGCCAGTCCCAAACGTGGCATGAATACACAGTGTGTGTACAAGGCTAGTTAACAGTGAGCATGTCAGGAGCTACTAGAGAATGGAGAAGGTTGGGGCAGTTTGGGTAAAGACCACAAGTTTATTTTCCAGCAACATCTCTTCCTGAGTGGAATTCTAAACTTCACCAATATCTTTGATTAATCAAGCATTATTTCTGAGATAAAATAAGAAAAGGGTTCATCAAGGCTTTCAGCTATGAAGATTATTAATATTTGTTTATTTAGCAGATGTCTTTTTCCAAGGCGACTTACAGAGACTACAGTGTGTGAACTATGCATTAGAGTCACTTACAACAACGTCTCACCCGAAAGGCAGAGCACAAGGAGGTTAAGTGACTTGCTCAGGGTCACACAGTGAGTCAGGGAGTGAGCTGGGATTTGAACTGGGGACCTCCTGGTTACAAGCCCTTTTCTTTAACCACTGGACCACACAGCCTCCTTATGGAATGTTTTTCTACTAGACTTATATGTTTTACAGTTTTCCCTCTGCATTCAAAACGAGGGCAGTGAAGGGGGTAGATTATACAAGCATTACGACGATACGCTTATTAGACACATGTTAGTAGTCTGAGCACTTACATAGCTTTGAAAGAGCTCAGTCCTGTTTAATTTGATGAGGGAAAAGGGGACTCATAAAATGAGATTTATAAGGGAGATAAATCAGATTGTTTCTTTGGGAAATCATCAGAGGTGAATTTTTCATTTGATGGGCATTGATTTATTTAATTGTATTCATTGATTCACTGGTACTAAAATATGATATTTGCCCAGTAGCTTTTTAGATCACTTTTATATACATTTTTAATAAGACTGATGTCTTAATTTTATTAGAAACTGGAATTAGAATATAATGACCTTTGTATTAAGCAGCCTTGTGTTCGATCCCCTGTATAATGCGCTCCTCTTGTATACAATCCAATACCACAGTACACATATATATATATAACATACACAACATGCAGGAGTCTCCTAAAATCAGAAAGCACAACTGTTTCAGTCTCTCCTTTCCCATGTTTTGAAAAGATGACAGTCAGATGTGGAGTATCAGAGAAGGCCTCTTGTTCATTACCATGCTGTAACATAGCAACCAGGATCTACATGATTCATCAGACTAGGTCACAGTGGAATTGTAACACTAGTGGTAGCATACTCCCCATATCCTGTAGAGGATCTTTAGATTTATGCATGAAAATCCCATCATACTGCCCTGGGTTCTCAGTAAGCCTGGATTGAGAACATCTAAACATGACAATTCGAGGGATTAGGTCTCTAAACGTTCTGTTTTGATATATAACTAAGGAGAACTCACCTCCCCAACTATCAGGCTGCCGTTCCCTTACCATAATACTCATGGTTGTCCCATAAGGTGTACCAGGTGTGGCTGTAAGAAGTAACTGAAGGAGTGCTCACTCCACGGAGAACTCTCATCACCCTCAGTCTGGGTTAGAACTTTCTGCTTCCCTCTCCCTTTATTAATGATTTTGCAGAAGGCTAATCTGGCTTTTTCACTTTTTGACATTTACATCTTTGTGACCTTTTTTAAAATCCAACCCATCACATATGCTTAGCCAAGGTACAGAATAATTCATTAGCTGATAAATATTTGATCTTTGGCAGTGTCACTGACTTGAAACAGTCTTGAATGTTAACTGGGGATGAAGATCAGGATTCCATTTCCCACATGGATGCCTGTGATAGACGAATTAGAGTTGGAATACATGGTGTGTGGAAAACCCCTAGCCCTTCATATCTTTCACCTCTGGAGGCCTGTATCTGCATGTGTGGACATTACAGTGCTAGCACAGGTGGTGTCACAATTTGACACAACTGCCAGTCTCTGCTTGAGAGAGGCCCCAAGACTGAATGGCAGGCGGTGTGATTTGTTCTTTTCCTTCCCAAATGATCTTTAAATGTGGTGTAGTTACTCAACAATGGCCATGTAATGGTACTGAGCCAATTGGCAATGGTAGTTACAATCAGGGAGTAACTATAAAGGCAATGGTGTGGTATTAAAGGTGGAATGGGTCCATAGTGGGACATACCAATAGTATCCAAATGGTATAAACAGCCAACACATTGATGGTGACCCAAATCAGAACCAAACAGACAGTATTCCATTGCATTAGGACATCATGCAATATTTCTGTTAACCATTATTGCCACGCCTGGTAATGCTTATGGTCCTCCTAAGTTTTCTATACTCCTGTAAGTCATTTGTAAAAATACAGTGGGCACACCACCCAGTTTATAGAAGGACTGGCTTTCATCCAGCAAGGGGCAGATGACTGCTGCTAATAACGATTCTAATTAGAGCAGAGGTAGGTGAAACGTGTTGTCAGGGTTTTATATGCAGAATATTGAATCTGCTGGAGTGTTCGATCAATTGAAGTATGGCATACTGAAGCAGTAACAGCGTATGAGTGTTCTATGCTTTTCCTTCCAGTTTGTGGCTCAGCCGAACTGCCAGCAGCTCCTGGCGACTCTGTGGTACGACGGGTTCCCTGGCTGGCGCCGGCGGCACTGGGCTGTCAAGCTGCTGACCTGCTTCACCATCGGGCTGCTCTTCCCGGTCTTCTCGGTGGTTTACCTGCTAGCTCCCAAGAGCAGCCTGGGCCTGTTCATCAAGAAGCCGTTCATCAAGTTCATCTGCCACACCGCCTCCTACCTGACATTCCTGTTCCTGCTGCTCCTCGCCTCCCAGCACATCGTCCGCACAGACCTGCACATGCAGGGCCCTCCACCCACCATCGTCGAGTGGATGATACTGCCCTGGGTGCTGGGTAAGCCTGGATTGAGGAGATCTGAGCATGGCACTAAGAGGGATTAGCAGGGTTTATCCACAACTTCAAACACTCCCCTTATAAAAGTTTACAATAGTACATTTGCATGGTGAATTTGTGGTTTTCCCATGCTTTTCCAATTTAATTGTATAATGGTTATACCATAGTTTACCATGGATTGCCATGGGGTATGCTTTACTATACCTCTCTGGGCTTGACAATGCTTACTGTACATGTGCTTTACCATGCTCTCCATGTTCTACCATTGCTTTTACTTTTGTAATCTTTTAAAAGGCTTGTGGCCTGTTTTACAGACCCTGATTAGCACTAATCTTGAACTACATTACCTGAGGTAACATTATGTAGTCCAAGATTAGTGCTAAATTATATAACTATAAGGGGTCGTTTCACAGGCACTTGACACTTTAACCCAAAGTTATTTAAAAAAAAATATATATTGTTTATTTAGCAGACGCCTTTATCCAAGGCGACTTACAGAGACTAGGGTGTGTGAACTTTGCATCAGCTGCAGAATCACTTACAGTTACGTCTCCCCCAAAAGACAGAGCACAAGGAGGTTAAGTGACTTGCTCAGGGTCACACAATGAGTCAGTGGCTGAGGTGGGATTTGAACCAGGGACCTCCTGCTTACAAGCCCTTTTCTTTAACCACTGGACCACACAGCCTCCTATTTCCCTGTTATAGGAGCTATTCAATTAACTGCCTCAAAATAACTGTTCTGTCCTTAGCACGCATATAAAAAACACATTTATGTACAAAAATGTAATTAAATTAAAAGTGAAATAGCTTTTTTTTTATTGGATCTCCCTGCCTGTCAGCGTCGATACATTAAGGAATTAACAAAAATGTTTTTTCTACTTGACTGCTCTTCCTGTATTTTTTACCTAAGAACTACTGCAGTTTCTAAACTTTTCTGAAGGTCTCAGCCAATCAGAAGTAGATAATTCATTACCCTCTCCTCTTAAGAATCTTGAAACTATTATAACAACAACTTAGCTGGAAACAGATAAAAAGCACTCATTTAATTAAAACAAACAAACAAACAAACAAACAAACAAACAAACAAACAAAACAATATTTGTTGTGAATGCCAATGTAAATTCAGGCTCAGCCTTAGGCAGGATATTGTTTCCAGCTTCTGTCTGTGACGTGTCCGACAGATTAACAGGGATTCTGCACTTCAGCAATTCAGATATTGAGTGCGGTCCCAGTCTGTGAGGTTCAGGTCTTATGTTCAGGCTCTTATGTTCAGGAGCAGAAAGAAGGATATTATGCAATGTTTCCAGCAGCACCAATAAATCAATCTTTAAAACGTTATCTCCCCTCATTCCAATAACAATGGGGCTCCAGTTTCAGCAAAAACTCTAAAATCCAAACTGCAGCCAGACATTATAATAATCTTAGGTCACTGACCTTTCTTTGCAAAAAAATGATTGACAGCCCTACACATAACTGTTTCTGCAGGTCAAGATTGTGACATCATCCTCTAGCTACCTTCTCATTGGATGCTCATCAGGTAGCTCCCTCTATCAGTACGAGAGAGAGAGAGAGAGACTGGTTTCTGCCAATGAGCAGCAATGCGAACTGAGGATGATGGAGACCTCATCCAGATCAATTGTATCTCAGTGTTCTGCCAATAGAAACGAGCAGGTCAGATTCCAAAGCATGTTCAGCTCGATCTCAGTTTGCAGGTGGAAACGTGGCATTAGTCATACATAGCAAGGAAGTGGAATCTAGGGTAAATAGTGCAGGTCTTAGTGAATATGAACTGGTTCTTTATAATGAGCATGTTATGTAACTACATTAGCTGAAACACATTTCTATTTAATGAACGGTGATGTAATTGCTGAGGAGATGCAAGTGTTCAAGTGGAATGGACTGAAAGGATGACGGAGGGTATTGAAGGTTCATTATGGAAGTATTCTTTATTACCACTGAATAGACTGGAGGTGAAAGGATGGGTGACAGGTGTTTGTTTTAACCTCTATCTGTAAAAGATAACCCTGGATTGAGATGATGATGAAATTGATTAAAACTACCAGCGATTAAACCTTGAAATGCTTGCTTCTAGACTACTAAACTGATTTTTGCAAACATGCAATACATAACATTAGGTCAGTTCTTTCAGCACATCCACATGTAATACATATTGTTCTAATATTAAACTGCAAAAATTATTGTATCTGCAATTCTTTTGAAATGTGGTGCTGTGTTCAGGAAAAAGTCGTAAAAGATTCAGCAAATGTACAGATCGCTTTAATATCCTAGGCCTGCTATAATTTAAAATGTAATCCCAGGGCTAGTTTAGCTCTTTGACTTCGTTAGTGGAAGGACACAGGCAGACTGATGGGCAGAACAAACATTATTTAGTATAATGCCCCTTGTTTCGTGTGCACATTGATGATTCATCCATGAATAGCCATGCTCCAGGAGGGTCTACACATACACGTAATCCTCACCTTCAATCACAATCTGAAATCTCTGACAGCAGGAGCTAGTTGTTCACTGAACATTTATCCCCAGACTAATAGAAAGCTTGGATTCATGCTACTGCAGATAATAAAAACCATTTAGAATGATGCAAGCATCATAAAACAGCAGAAGAGAGGTTAAACATGCAGTAAATATCATGTGAAGCTATTTACTGGTTAATACAATATTTGTCTCATAAGCAAGATCAAATTTGGATGAACTTCAATATAAATAATTGAAATAGGAAGTGGAATTTGGGTAATGTGGAAACCATTCATCAAAAAATATATATATATATTTTTCAAATAGAAGTATAAGAGGGAATAAATCATGTATGTACCTCTTGATAACTTGATTAATTTAGCATAAGTGCGGCTTTTAACTGTATAAGAAAATATCCATTTTGCATCTTGAATAATTGATTTCTGATCTGACTTACAGAAAGCAGTATGTCTGTGTCTATTAGATTAGCTCGCAGTCCAGATCTCTCTCTCTCTCTCTCTCTCTCTCTCTCTCTCTCTCTCTCTCTCTCTCTCTCTCTCAAATTCAAAAAGGCTTTATTGGCATGACAAAATAAAATCAGGTATTTACAGCATCAGCCATGAACAATAATGTCTGGTCCCCATGCAGAGTGTCTAGGCTGTCTCTCTCAAGTTGTGGCAGGTGTCTACATACTGGGCAGCGAGCTCTGCTGTCTGCTGCTCTTATCATAACAGGACTGATATTTCTCCATGTCAGAGAGTAAAGGGAATTCTGTAGCTTGATTGGCCAATTTGGGAAAAAACGTGTCCCTGGTTTGTTTGTATTGGGGGTAGTGACACCTCTGCTCTAGACTATTGTAGTTTATAAATACTGTATTCTACTATTTATGGCCTTAAAACAGACTCATTAAAACTACCAAATTCAAGTTTTGTAAATGGAGTCCTGTATAACCACAACCTAACTAGCTTTTCAAAAAGAAGATAAAAAACTTAGATAACTTAGGACTGAGCTAATATTTGCCTCTTATGACACAGTGGCAAGTGCACATCAGGATGTAGTAATAAAGAATGCAGCAAACGAAACCAAGGAATTATATTGAATATGACTGCAGGTCACTGTAGCTTTAAACGTGGCTAAGGGAAAAGTGAAATGCATTACATTTGGTAATGCATTTATTTTTTCAGCTAATGAGTCAGTTTATTTATTTCACCTTAAAACCCATACAAACGACTTTGCATTTCTTTACAGACCAAGATGATTCACACTCTGCAGACTATCAGTGCTTTTTTTTTTTTTAGAAAGCTGCTATTTTTAATGCATTGCATGTATTGGTTTATACAGCACTGCTTCTTAGAATAAGCTGGTTTTCATATTAGACTCGTAATACCACTGGTACAAGCTAGTTAAGCTAAGAGACTGAAAGTAAGATGCTACTGCAGTGGACTGGGTAATGTAACACGATGAGTTCTTCTGAGGAAATCGCTGTGTGCACTGTACGCTACTGAGAGTAGACAGTGCCATCAAGGGAAATATTGCATACATGGTGGTATTAAATATTTGAAATGTATGTAGATTCCCCTTCTTTCAATAGCACCGCTCTCTTCTTCTGCTTTCAGGATTCATTTGGGCTGAAATTAAAGAAATGTGGGACGGGGGGTTCACCGAATATATCCATGACTGGTGGAACCTGATGGATTTCGCAATGAACTCCCTGTATCTCGCCACCATCTCATTAAAGATTGTTGCATACGTCAAGGTAAAAAATGCTATTAATGGTAAGGGTATCAACTGAATAAAGATTAATCCAAGTCAGGTTAAATCCTTCAGGTTAAATTGGGTATTATACAGTACTTCACATTTAATACTAAGAAGTGCATAATACATTTTCTTGTAGAAAAGATAAATCATGGGGTCCTCAAGTGGCTCACCTGGGAAAAGCATGGCCACGGTGGGGAGTGCAGGATGAGTCGTACAGTCAGGGGAGCGCAGGGGTCGGTCTTTGCTGGGGATTCTGGTGGGAGTGTTGTATTGGCTTTGGCGGTGCTGTGGGTTAGGGAGGCAAAACCATCAGGGACTGTTTCTCCTCAATGCACTAGGCGTCTGGCGAGCTCAGGCAGACACCTGCAGGACTGGTCTTTGTCCTCTAGAGGCCTAGAGCTCGTTGCCATCTGCTCTTGAGTTCCTGAGTGTAAAGCAGGAAACTGGCTTGGTTGTGGGATTGGAGGACGCCCACTGAACCTTCAGTTCTCCTGAGCTGTGAGGGAAGTTGTTGTGGTGAGGAAAAAATTATTGGACATTCTAAATTTCGAAGACAATTGGGGGTAAAATAATTGCGGATAATATTAAAAAAAATAATTAGGAAGATAAATCAGATACTTAAGATGCTTCTGTGGTGAAGTACAGAGCATTTGTTAAACCACATGGCTAAATTACATACAGCAGTGTTTTTCAACCTTTATTTAAAACTGTACCCCTTCTGCCTGGAGGTTTCAGCTCAAGTACCCTGTTACAATTTTCACTCTACTGAATGGTACCATATTTGCAAAAAAAGCAGAACAATCTGATAAACAAATTAATGTTTCCCTGTTTATTTAATATATAATTTATGTCACATGTTACCATTTACTTCCCATCTCAGCGTAATTATGTGTGCCATTTCAAATGTTTACAGCATCAAAACCATTAACCTCAAGAAAAACTATAATAACTAACAATTATAAGCTTCTTATTAAAGCCAACATAAAAATGATCCAAAAGGGACTCGGTATAACTTTCCGTGGCTTTGCACTTTCTGTAGACCCTTTTGTGTTTTCTTCCTTCGTTTTTGTTTTGCAAGTAAGAAATGTATCCATTTTTGACTGTTGAAATGATACACAGGATAATCTGGATGTACAGACAGTACTCTGTCAAACACCGTAAAGAAATTCAAGCAGACGCTATTGCTGTTACAAAAATGCAGGCGTGCCTAATAAATGAAATAAACCATCAAAAGTATGAGTATTGCGATTATTATGTATGTTTACCAGAGCATTTATACTTTAAAAAAAACCCAGAAACATTGTGCTTCACTGATTCGTACTGCATTTAATTATACAATGAGTTGAAAACTGCAACGTTCATGAGCAGCACAGAGCTCTCCATAAGCAGAATCACCAGACACCTGCTTCACCCACCCTAATATCAATTGAAGATCATTATTTTCTTTAACTTTCATTTTTATTTTTGCATTTCTTAGTCATCCTGAGCATGATGTTGCTGCTTTCACATTGTGTGAAGTCAAGTTTATGTGTAGACACCTCCGGAGTCACAGATGTTTCAGGGGATTTTTATCAACAGATGAATCTGCAACCTGTTATTTATTCAATTGTTCAATCACCTTTATTTAAGCAGACAAGTTCTGATTTACAATGCTGCCCTGGCCAAGAAGGCTCACACTGCTGCAAAGACAACGGTTAGCATACAATGCTGTTAGAACAGCTACACAATACATACATCAAGTATAGCAATAACATCACATACAAAACAGTAACATAAAGGAATACAAATGATAATAAAATAAAGGTGACTCAGTGCAGTGTTAGCAGTTACAAGTATCAGTCAATAGCAAAACATCTGAAATTAATCCATTTACAGTCGTAACAACTAAATTGATGCATTTCAAATGCTTTTGGAGAGCATTCCAACTATCTGCTGCTGCAAATTAATCTGTCCCAAAACATGTTGGCGGGTAGAGGGTGTCTATACATCAGTATATATGCATGTCCATTTCTGTGTGACATGTCACTTCAAGCAAAGCTCAGAAGCACAGATATACTGTGAGCTGCTCCGAGAGCTCTGGCTCAAAGAGAGACACTGCTCACCGTGTCTGTCAGCCGAGCCCTGCAGCGTGTTTGAGCCGTTGGTTTGACACGACTGCCCTCTCAGACCTGCGCAATGAGAGCCACTAAATCAAACAAGGAGGGCGACGGATAAATGCAACCGTGCATTCCTGACAAAACAAATGTCTCACTGCAATGAGCTGGGAGTGGAAACACAATGCTGCTTCTCAAACACAGCTCTCATGCTTTCCATTTCCTTTCTCTGCACCTGCGGCAGTTTACTGGTGCTTTAGAAAATAAATCAAAGTGGGTATTGCTATGCCGACAGGCACCTAATTGGAAATCCTAATATACAGAGCAATACAATGTTTGTTCACAGTGTTGAAATGAAAAGAGCATTGAGCACCTATGTTTTCCCCCCACATACTGTATGTACATGTGAACTGATCAGTGAAAAACTAGAAGGGCTTTTAAGGCTGTACATCTGTGCTTAAACATCTAAGCCTGTGGAGTAAATTGTTTAAACTATTACATTATCACAAAACTTGACTTGGCATTTATGTTTGAATTATTAATATATTTTAAGGTGGCCTTCTTTTTCCCTGCAAACAGTGAATTATACAGTAAATGATGGCACTGGTATTGGAAAAAATAAATAAATAAATGTCCTTCACTAACTGATACACAGTCTGATCGAGTACACTGAAAATGGCACTGGCCGAAACATTTGAATATCTGATTTATTTCCACAGTGCAAGACTCATGTTGACAGTAAAATGCTGTTTAGTTTTCACTGAAAGTTTATGCAGCCTTTTTAAAAGCTGTGCATTTTCAATTGAAAATAAGTCATTTACAGGGAGTTTATTTGTATTTGTTTAAAATGTGACAAATCAATGGAAAAATACTGTTTTGGTTTTTCTTTTTTACACCTTTATAGCATTCATAAAAGCTATTCTTGTAAAGCTCCTAAATAATGGAATGCTCTGCCTTCTTCTGTCAGGGAAGCTGGGACTCTTACTGTTTTTAAGTCAAGACTGAAAACTTAATTTTACAAAATAGCTTTTCTATCTTAGGTTTCCTATTTTACAATCAAAACTACATTATCTGTTTGTCCTTTTTTAAAATTCCAATTTCATAACACTCTTATTGTTCAATTTCTACAAACTAGCTTTTTTACAATTAAAAAACACATTTTATATCTTTTTTTTTTTTTTATCAAATTCTGTAATTGGTCAATTGTTCGTTTTTTTTTGTGTTTGCGTGAAGCGCTTTGGGTTCCTTGAGGAAAGGTGCTGTAGAAATCTGAATGGTTCCTGTTGTGATTTTTAGTTTCCAATTTCTTGAAAACATTCATTATAAATGCATCTCGCTGCTTCTTCCCCCAGTACAACGGCTCTCGTCCCCGGGAGGAGTGGGAGATGTGGCACCCCACCCTGATCGCAGAGGCCCTGTTTGCCATTGCCAACATCTTCAGCTCCCTGCGGCTCATCTCCCTGTTCACTGCCAACTCCCACCTGGGGCCCCTGCAGATCTCGCTGGGCCGCATGCTGCTGGACATCCTCAAGTTCCTCTTCATCTACTGCCTGGTGCTGCTTGCCTTCGCCAACGGCCTCAACCAGCTCTACTTCTACTATGAGACCAGCGCTGCAGAGGAGCCCCATAACTGCAAGGGCATCCGCTGCGAGAAACAGAACAACGCCTTCTCAACGTAGGTACTGCGGTGAAACCAATAGCACACATAATATCCACTGTGAGAAACACAACAACGCCTTCTCAATGTAGGTACTGCAGGAAACCAATAGCACACATAATATCCACTGTGAGAAACACAACAACGCCTTCTCAACGTAGGTACTGCAGGAAACCAATAGCACACATAATATCCACTGTGAGAAACAACAACGCCTTCTCAATGTAGGTACTGCAGGAAACCAATAGCACACATAATATCCAATGTGAGAAACACAACAACGCTTTCTCAACGTAGGTACTGCAGGAAACCAATAGCACACATAATATCCACTGTGAGAAACACAACAACGCCTTCTCAATGTAGGTACTGCAGGAAACCAATAGCACACATAATATCCACTGTGAGAAACACAACAACGCCTTCTCAATGTAGGTACTGCAGGAAACCAATAGCACACATAATGACCTATTTACCTGCTCATGTGCTTGATGCACAATCACTGGGATCCAACTTGACAAAGTTTTGAGATCAATCAGATGCGATGTACTGGATGAGCTTAGATGAGGCGAATGTTCATATATGTTCTTATGTTTAATTTTCCCTTTGGAATCAACAAATTCACTCCACTTTCCCAGGATATGACAAGTGGAGTCTCTGACATTCACTTTGTGATTCCCAATCCTGTTATGCTGTGATTAAAACGATACAGTACAGTCTGGATAAACAAACATCATAAAGACCCGGATGGCTGACTGGGTTGAAATCAAACTGAAACGCAAGTGGTACTTAACTGAACCAGGAGCTTAAAATAAGGCGATATCAAAGTATAGATCATTATAGATCATAGCAATAACAAGAGGACACTACAATTCCATCGTCCTCTCTACTTCACTTCCTGCCAAAACCCTTTAGCACAATACTGGCAAGGTGAAAACACACCAAATAATAACATGGGGTGGGATTTACTGATCCTGAATAGATATTCTATAATTATAAGAAATGATATAAACATATTCAGAACCAAGCTATAAGATGCACAAACAAACAGGAGCATATGATGCAATTGTAAAGATAATAAAAACAACATGTTCTTCATGTTTGATAGTACTGTAGTCCCCAAGTAAAATCTTCATTTTTGTGATCTATGCCAAGTCATGTGTAGCATGTCTCTTATTAAAAGAGACATCATTTGTCCCAGTTTTAGCAGATTTGCCCAAACTACACACGATTAAATCACTTATAATAATTAGACACCCTACACACAGCATATTAACGTATACTGTATGTAACACTTAATATCAAATTGTAAATATTCCTTAATGCAAAAAATAAATACCCAAACTGTTGTCATATAATAACTATAGCTTCAGGGTGCATATACTGTGGTGAACTTGGAGAAAACAGCCACCTTCACCAGTATAATATCCTTGGTTCTGTATCAGAGTTTTTCCACTCAGTGATTGCTGAAGTAACTTATGAAACTGGTGACCCTATAGAGATCTCATCAGTAGCTCACACTGTTTACAGCAGGTGATTGACAGGAAAAGTCATAACTTCTACTCAGACATCATCATTAGGATTAGGATTGTGTCATGTGGGTACAGTGAGTGATGACTTTGTACAGTATAGGTACAATCATAATCTAATCATTTGCTCATCAAACATAACAGCAGTATAGCTTATGCATATCTTACAGCACAAGTGATCAATGCCACTATTGATTGTGTGTTAATGCTGATACCCTGGGGTTATTTTGTCAGTCAGGTTTGTGTTCCAGTCACGGTTTGACGGATTGTTCGAGGCACTTCAATAAATCCTATCCCGTCCCATCTGTATATAAACCATGCGCCGCCTATCAGAGGCTGTATCATAATGAAAAGTCAAAAGCATGTCTTCTCTTTTTAGTGCCATTTGTCTGTGACATTTCAACATACATGTTTTCCTTCAGGATTGGCTTTATAAATATTTAAAAACAGCTTCAAAAGGGCCCCTGAAGAAACTCAATGTTTTACTACACTGCTGCAAGTGCCTGTTCTGTAGAACGTGTCTGACATTGGTTATATAAAATGTTATGCAGAGAATGTCACTTACTATAAACCCATTAATCTAATGCTGGGGATGCATATGCATGGAGAATGTATCTTTAAGTACAGTATGTACAATATATCACACAACCGCTTTTGTGATAAAGTTTATTATCATTTTCTATCTGTTGAGGGTATCAGAATGTGAGGTTATGTGGAAGACACTGTCCATCCATACTGTATGTCATACTGTACTGGTGTATGATAGTCATGGTGATTTTTCGTGATCCTAACAGCTCTAATTTTGTACAGCCCTGGAGGTGGATTTCAGTTAATAACATGCATTAACCTTTGCAATCCCACAGTAATAATGAACTGAGACTGACTGTAGCCAGTAAACTTCATCTTTTCATTAGCACTAAAATTCAAAAGCAAAAGAATTAAAAAATAAAATAACAATTGAATGTGAGATTTCTAATGAAGGCTGTTTGTCTTTCAGGCTATTTGAGACCCTGCAGTCACTGTTCTGGTCTGTGTTTGGTTTGCTGAATCTCTATGTCACCAATGTGAAAGCCCGACACGAGTTCACGGAATTTGTTGGCGCCACCATGTTTGGCACGTACAATGTGATCTCTCTCGTGGTGCTGCTCAACATGCTGATAGCCATGATGAACAACTCCTACCAGCTCATTGCAGTGAGTACAGCATTGCATTTACATTCCCAGCTCACTGCAGTGAGTACAGCATTGCATTTACACTCCCAGCTCACTGCAGTGAGTACAGCATTGCATTTACACTCCCAGCTCACTGCAGTGAGTACAGCATTGCATTTACACTCCCAGCTCACTGCAGTGAGTACAGCATTGCATTTACACTCCCAGCTCACTGCAGTGAGTACAGCATTGCATTTACATTCCCAGCTCACTGCAGTGAGTACAGCATTGCATTTACACTCCCAGCTCACTGCAGTGAGTACAGCATTGCATTTACATTCCCAGCTCACTGCAGTGAGTACAGCATTGCATTTACACTCCCAGCTCACTGCAGTGAGTACAGCATTGCATTTACACTCCCAGCTCACTGCAGTGAGTACAGCATTGCATTTACACTCCCAGCTCACTGCAGTGAGTACAGCATTGCATTTACACTCCCATCACACTGCAGTGAGTACAGCATTGCATTTACACTCCCAGCTCACTGCAGTGAGTACAGCATTGCATTTACACTCCCAGCACACTGCAGTGAGTACAGCATTGCATTTACATTCCCAGCTCACTGCAGTGAGTACAGCATTGCATTTACACTCCCAGCTCACTGCAGTGAGTACAGCATTGCATTTACACTCCCATCACACTGCAGTGAGTACAGCATTGCATTTACACTCCCAGCACACTGCAGTGAGTACAGCATTGCATTTACACTCCCAGCTCACTGCAGTGAGTACAGCGCTAAATTCTTAAAAATACTCATTACTGAATTTTTTGGTCTGAAAGGAAAAAACACCAACTACAAATCTAAAATGAATAAGAAACAACTTTATAGTACCCACAAGCACCTACAGTAAAATGAAATTTTAAAATTTGAAAAACTAAGCATGCTAATGATGATTTGGAGTATGTAGCCCATTGTGTTTACACCCTGTGATTGGTAGAAGCTACACTTTCACTTTGATTTGGATCAGTGATGATCTGCATTTGGTCACTGTTTTTGTATTTTTTTTATTTTTTTTTACAGTAGACAGATTGCGTGAGTCAGCGGGTGAGATTGAGACAGACAGGAGGGGGTGTGTGTGTGATGGATGGACAGAAAGACAGATAGACAAAGAAACAGATTGTGTGTGACGTCCAGAGACACAGGATGTGTCAAAGACAAGCTGATTTGTGTATGATAGAGAGACACAGAGCTGGGAGTGTAAACGCTGTATGTTCTTCTATTTCCCATGCCCTTCATCTCCAGCTCATCAGTCATCATGTGTGAAAACAGACACCTTCCAATCCATCACACAGGGCTTGAGTCACCAGCAGCAGGCCTTCTATCTGCTGCTGCGGAGGCAGAGATAAACCACTTAACTAAATGAAGCAGGCTCCTCATACACTCATTACATTCATCTATTCATTACATTCGTTTTAACTGTTGCCCTCCCATACTAAAAAAATATATATATTTGAAATATATTTTATGGTGGAGTGTCCCGCCCCTATATATATTTGTGCTCTGTTTTTGTATTTTTGTTTGCGGCGCGGATAAAAGCGCTGTGTCTGTTGTTATTGTTTTTGTATTTTTAAAAACTTTGTGAGGATGCGTAGCTGATCAGCTACTGATTATTTAACTAGCTGACAGTCACGCATCCTTACTAAACTCGTGCAGACTGTGGCCGAGGGGTAATAAGATAATTAACAGCTAGTTAACCCCTCGGCCAGAGTATAAGAACCTGCAGCTGTCCGTGCTGCGGGGTTGAGTGTACAGAGGAGAGTATGGGGAGCGGAGAGAGCGAGGAGAAAAAAACTAGATTTAAAAACTACTGCTAAACAGAATTTGTTTATTCGTTTGGCCCTTGTACCTTTTTGTTTTGTTGATTGTTTAAATCTTTTGTTTTGTTTATTCGGTTAATAAATACGCTGAGTGCCGAAGCATTCAGCTTCACCCGCCCATCCACTGTTTTGGTTTCTGTACTTCCTGGTCCGTGACGTCACCACACCTCACCACTGTAAGCCATCCTGCCACAATTTTTGTAAACATATTATTCATATTAAACTCATAGTCGTTGGGAATGATAAAATATATGGAAAAATATATGTATTATGTATGTAAAAACTAGGCTTAGCCCAGTTATTTTTTATGAGGTATCTGTAACACTTCGGTATCTGCAGAAAGATTGATTAACGACCATATTTGTACCGTCAAGAATAAACTTATTTACCGAATTAAAATCAGTGTCTGTGCTTTTATCTGCTGTACATGGATAAACTTATGAAGCCGCCTTGTTTTAAATTTAGTGCTGCCTGACCGTCGCAGTCTACCACTATATGCAATATATAAATATATTGTTTGAAAACACTGCATACACTTTTAAATATATTAATGTGAATATATTTATTTACAACATATTTTACAATGTATTTTGAATATAATTTAGAAAAATAAAACGTATAAATGTGAATATGTTGATTTACAAAATACATTTATAGTATATTATAAATATATTTAAGCAACATGTCATGTTTAAGAAAATATATAATAAATACATTTCAGGTTTAAAAAATATATAATTCCATATATTAAAAATATGTTTATTTTCCGTATGGGCTCCCAAGTCATTGCATGCTCACTCTCATACCATGCCAGTGGGGGATGGGGCTTCTCTATAAAACACAAAGCTTGAAAATAAATGTATTAAAACCCTTTGAATTCACACAGAAGTCGGTTATTTAATATGCATGGGCAAGAATAAATTAACTTTCTTTTTAAAGTATTTTCATTACGTTTTAAAATGGTATACAGTAAAACAATGCTTTAAGGCCTACTCATTAAAAATGCCACGTTCTGCTCCTGTTGAAAGCAATAGGACGTCAGCTTCAATATTTAGACCTGTCAAATAAGAGCAGCACACTGGATTTTTTTTAACAGTTATCACAGATTTCATGATTTCTGTTAAATGTACCAGGGGTGACCAGTCGTCCCGATAAAATCAAGATCGTCCCGATATTAGGGGCTTTGTCCCGCGATCAAGGTACTGTCGGGATGCCGTTTGTCCTGATTTTTAAATGTTGAAAACCCAGACGTAAAATGTGAAATTTTTATTTTCTTTTTAGGAAATTTCGTATATGTGGCTGCTGTACTGTCTCTCGATGCAACAGGTTTAGGTCATGTTGTTAGAGTGAGTTGTTTGCATTGCATCTATGTGGCTATCCAATCATGTTAACCTGCAGTCACATGTTTTTTTGGTGCGTGCGCCTGTGTGTCCGGTTTTCCTGGTGGTGTCATGATGGCTGGTGTTGTTAACGAGCCTGTCACCTAAAAATCAAAAAAGACAGTGCAAGTACCAAACACAGTGAGGGAAAAAATAGATTCAATCATATGCCCATGGTCAAGTCACCCAGTTAGGATTAGGATTATAATTAGGATTTCACGGACATGAAATACACAATTAATCAGAGCACTATAAAAGCCTAAAAATAGTGGTACTTGCTTCCTTACTAAAACAGAGTGCTGTCATTTGTTAAAAGGCAATCAAGCAACATCTCCCAAGAGTTGCTGCCAACATTCTCTCTCTGGTGTGGATTTGCCCATACATTGCAAGTCTGCATCCACTGAATTGGTTGGAAGTGTAAGGCAAAGCTATGTGGACATCAATTAGAAACAGTCCCAAAACTCGGTTACCCAAAGGTATCTGACATTCTTTAATAAAGTCCAGCATGTTCGTTGTCATGTTATTTGCCCCATCCAGGAATTTATTTTATCAGTACCGAGTTAAAACAAAGAAAATGTGCGTTTGGGTCTAAAATTCTAACTTTGTTTAAAAAGTAAACAGCAGGTTGTTTGAACCGAGGTAGCTGTGCTTGATTGTACCTGTAGTGCTGATTTAACTTGGGTACAACCAACACAGGAATACTTTTTTGTCTGCGCTGACTTTCCAGTTTTTTTTCTGAAAGATGTTGTTTGTTTTACGTTCTGTTCAGCAGCCTCTGTAGTAGCCTTTTGTTTAATGTGTGATTCTGAAGTTATAGCGATCGATCGTATTTTCTTTAAGACACTGTGACAGGCTGGCTGCAGGGAGGAACTCAGACCAGAGATAGAAACACACAGAGACTTGGGGTTTTGATGAAGCTGAGTGCGTGATCGCGCTCAGCATTTAATACTTAAACAGAACAGCAAAATAAAAAGGTTGTAACAAACAAAAACACAGGACGCGGCACTTGAGGCCAAAATAAAGAGACAAACAAAACGGACTACACAGACAAACACGGTGAGCTTCTTTAACTACTTATTCTTTTACCACTATTACCTCCGTCTCCTATCCGTTCTCCACTCACCGAACACACAACCCGAGTGAGTGAAAACATGCTGCTTTTATGCAGTTGTACGAGACTTCGATTGCTAGTCAATCATTCAATTGGAATCTGGGTACAACTGCACGTGAATTAATAAAGTGCAATTCCCCGTGCTCACATTATTACTTTTTACTTGCACGTGAAGTGATTTGTGCCATCCTCGTGCCTAAATACAAATCTACATTTTTAAATACACGTGAAACACAGACCAGCTTATATCCCGTGTACCAATGCCTATACACCAACATTTACACACAACACGTAACATACAATATACACAGGGGGGGCACTTTGCCACATATACCCCCCCTTGTGCAAAGCACACATGGCCTCAATGGCCACCTCCCCCCTCAGTCTTAAAGTCCCGGAAGAGGGACAAGGTGTTTCTGGGGGGTGGCCATGGTGGAATGTCCTCCACTCCCCACTTCTTCGTGGCTATCAGCTCCCTCTTCCGGGCTCCGCCACACACTATCCTGCCGCGAAAGTGCGGCTGGGGAAGCTGGTCTCTTGACCTCCCCCTTCTTCATGGCCGGCATTTCCCCTCCGTGGGGCTCCGACCACACGATCTCCGGCAGCGAAACTGCTGCGAGGGAGCTGGTCTCCTGACCTCCCCTCCTCGTGGCCGCCAGCTCCCCTCCGTGGGGCTCTGGCCACCGTGTTTCCTGCCACAGAAATGCGGCTGGGGAGCTGGTCTCCTGACCTCCCCCTTTCTTCATGGCCGGCAGCTCCCTTCATGGGGTTCTGGCCACAGTGTAGCGACCCCAGGCGAAGCAGGACCCTCGGCGACCCCAGGCGAAGCAGGATCCCTGGCGACCCCAGGCGACGGCAGCAGCAGCGGACCCTCGGGAGGCGAACTCGGGAGGGGAGCCCCTGGCCATAGAGGCGGCAGCGGAGCTCCACTTCTCCCTCGTACCCTGTACCCTGTGTGGAGCAAAAGGCAGCCCCAGGCGATCGCGGAGCAACAGGCAGCCCCGGCGATGCCGGCGGCTGGCAACCCGAGGCGTGCGGAGCGGCTGGCAACCCGAGGCGTCGCGGAGCGGCTGGCAACCCAGGCGATCGCGGAGTGGCTGGCAACCCGAGGCGTCTGGAGCAGCTGGCAACCCAGGCGATCGCGGGCGGCTGGCAACCCAGGCGTCGCGAGGCAGGCATCCTTGGGCGAAGCGAGGCAGGCATCCTTGGGCGAAGCGAGGCAGGCATCCTTGGGCGAAGCGAGTCAGGCATCCTTGGGCGAAGCGAGGCAGGGAGTCAGGACAAGCTGGGGTGCGGGTTTTGGCCCTCTTCTCAGCCACTGCGGCCGGGCGGTTCTTCCCCATGCTTTCCTCAGCAGCCTATGCAAGGGCTGCCGAGGACCGCCAGCATCTAGTCCTGGTTTTTCTGGTGAAGGGAGAGGCAGCTCCTGCTCCTCGTGACGGTGGGGGAAGTGATACCAGCAGGCATTCATCCTCTGCTGGTTGGGGAAGTGATACCAGCAGGCATTCCTCCTCTGCTGGTGGGGTTGGCGGAAGCAGAGGCAGCTCCTGCTGCTCTGCTCCTGCCGATGGAGGTGGCGGAGGCAGAGGCAGCTCCTGCTGCTCTGCTCCTGCCGATGGAGGTGGCAGAGGCAGAGGCAGCTCCTGCCAGTGGAGGTGGGAGCGGCGTGTAGTCTCCTGGCGGCGGAGGTGGGAGCGGCGTGTAGTCTACCCTTGTTTCAGGGGACTGGTGCGGCCCTCCCTCTCTTGCAGGGGACTGGTGCGGCTCTGCCTCGGAAGGGGAGACCAGCAGGCATTCTCCCTCTGCTGGTGGGGGACCCAGCAGGCCTTCACCCTCTGCTGGTGGACAGGGACCCAGCAGGCATTCACCCTCTGCTGGTGGACAGGGACCCAGCAGGCATTCACCCTCTGCTGGTGGAGGAGACAGAGGCAGCTCCTGCTGCTCTGCTCCTGGCGGTGGCGGAGGCAGAGACAGCTCCTGCTGCTCTGCTCCTGCCGATGGAGGTGGCGAAGGCGGGACCAGCAGGAATTCACCCTCTGCTGGTGGAGGTGGGAGCTGCAAGCAGTCCTCCCATGGCAATGGAGGTGGAACCAGCAGGAATTCACCCTCTGCTGGTGGAGACTGGGGCTGTGGACGCTCTACCTTCCCCTTCTTGGGCCGTGGACGCACCGACTCCTTCCTCTTGGGCTGTGGACACACCGACTCCACCCTTTTGGGCTGTGGACGCACCGACTCCTCCCTCTTAGGCTGTGGACGCACCGACTCCTCCCATTTAGGCGTAGGACGTTCGGGCTCCTCCCACTCAGGCGTAGGACGTTCGGGCTCCTCCCGCTTGGGCTGTGGACGCTCGGGCTCCTCCCATTCAGGCATAGGACGTGGCAGCAAGGGCTCCTCCTCTTCATCCTGCATGGGGCATAGGGCCAACGTGTGCCCATATGCCCCACAGCCAGGGCACCACTCCCCCCATCCCAGTCTTTGGGCCATTGCCTGAAGGGTCCTGTGGACGGAGCAGGGTATGGTGGTGTGGCTAGGTTGGCCACAGTCGAAACACCACAGCCCTGCTTCCGCCTTTCTCCCTTTGCCCTCCTGTGCTCCTCTCCAGCCTCTTCTCCCCATTTCTTTTCCTTTTCTTTTTCAGAAAAAAAAAAAAAAACTGCGGTTCCCGCTCTGGCCTGAGTCCTGGAGGCGCTGTTTTCCCGGTTCTGACACCACGTGTGACATGCTGGCTGCAGGGAGGAACTCAGACCAGAGATAGAAACACACAGAGACTTGGGGTTTTGATGAAGCTGAGTGCGTGATCGCTCAGCATTTAATACTAAACAGAACAGCAAAATAAAAGGTTGTAACAAACAAAAACACAGGATGCGGCACTTGAGGCCAAAATAAAGAGACAAACAAAACGGACTACACAGACAAACACGGTGAGCTTCTTTAACTACTTATTCTTTTACCACTATTACCTCCGTCTCCTATCCCGTTCTCCACTCACCGAACACACAACCCCGAGTGAGTGAAAACATGCTGCTTTTATGCAGTTGTACCGAGACTCGATTGCTAGTCAATCATTCAATTGGAATCTGGGTACAACTGCACGTGAATTAATAAAGTGCAATTCCCCGTGCTCACATTATTACTTTTTACTTGCATGTGAAGTGATTTGTGCCATCCTCGTGCCTAAATACAAATCTAGATTTTTAAATACACGTGAAACACAGACCCGCTTATATCCCGTGTACCAATGCCTATACACCAACATTTACACACAACACGTAATATACAATATACACAGGGGGGGCACTTTGCCACAGACACATTACAAGATGTGCAAAACAATTACCGCCATCTGCATGTACAGTTTCTTTGGGAAATGTCTTGACACGATTCTCAGCTGAAATATACTTTGCTTGTTTTGCTTTGTCATCCATTTTTGGTATTTTACGTCTAATGCTGAAAACTAGATTTTAGCAACCTAAATCAAAACAATGCAGCACTGGCTTTGTCCCACCTGCTACGCACAGTACAGCAGGTCACAGAAAAGCCAGTACAGACGCACTGATTGGCTGATTAAAACATTGTTGTCATCTGAACAGTAAACAAGAAAGTTAACCGCTTTGGAGTATTTTGTTTTTAAAATTATATTTCTCTATGCGCACAGGAAGGTGAAGGAATAAAAAAGCCTATCTACAGAAGAAAGATACATAGTTTGCGTTAAACTGCGTTGTTCACAAGGTTTCTTTCCTCCCCTCACCAACTGAAGGTGTCCTGATTTTTCACTCTTGCTATCTGGTCACCCTAATTGTACCCATTGTTGTGTAATATGTAGTTCCCCGTGAAAATCCCACTTCTGAAAGAATAGTGTAAATGTACGTATCTGTAACACTTAAAAATAAATACAGAAAACATTTGCATTATCGACGCACTACCTGTTACACTTCATTTAGGAACCTGGCAGCCGATTTAGTTTGCTTCCGGTAAATGATTGAACACGCTGCATACAGCTACACGATTTCTTTAAAATATCTTCAATGAAAATAAAGACACCAGCTGCAGCAAAGATCGGAAATATTTCTGCTAAAGATTGCTCTGTCCAGTACAAGAAGGGGCCATTTCACGTGCCTGTTGTTATTTTTACATGTATTTATGTTTTTATTTTGTATGATAAATCACTGTTGGTGAAAAAAGAATGTCTTTATAAAGGTGGACATAAAATACAAAATATTCTCTTGATTAAACCCTGTTAAATTGGTGCCATATCCAATATCTCATAGATTGGCCGCAGCTGTTATTTGAGGTTAAAGGGCAGTTTAACGAGCAGTGTTGTGTGCTGTTACAGATTGCGACCCCTGTTGGTGAGATCAGGTTTAAATTTCTATAATAGCAGCATGGCTCTCTTGCATAGTGGTAGAGACACTCTGGTGTGCATGGCTGCCTTCAGCCATGTTACAACTCTCTAAATGTGTTCCATTCCACTCAGGGAATGAAGATGAAATGGCCCCCACATGAGAACCACCAGTCTGGGGTCCTCAGTAACCTTTGATTGCAGCGTTTCGGAGGGGAGATTATGCTCTAGAATTTGGTTTTAATAGGTTTCCTTACTTTTTTTGGTTTTATTTAATATTCAAATAACCGTACGAATCGCTCCTGGTGCCATGACCCCATTAAATGTGCAATCTGTTGTGTAATAAGAGCAGCTGTGACTGTAATTCAATCATTGCTGCTCAGATCGCAGAGGCACCCTGCGCTCGCCTACACACAGGCTGAGTAACACACCAGCTAGTTTGCGGTTTTGGTTTTCATTGTGCCTCTCTTTCTGTGGAGTCTAATCAAATTGTATAATATAGTGGTTTAATTCCTTTAAGTTGTGACAAATAGCTCATCTAAATTATTAGTGACAATACAGTTAGAGTGGCAGTGTCCTTCCATTACGGTCATTTTCATTCTTCTCTTTTTTCTTTTTAATTTCAGTCACTAAAAGATGAGGGGTGATGGGACTTGCAACACTAGAGCGAGAGAGAGAGAGAGAGAGAGAGAGAGAGAGAGAGAGAGAGGGAGAGAGGTCCTGGGCCTCTGTCAGTCAGTCTGTGCTAAATAGTATTAATTTTGTGATGAGGATTTCATTAATGTCAGTCAAACCCAGCCCTCCAGAGGTGAAAGAAATGAGATGCTAGATAATTAGCCCCTCAAATTTACAGCGTATGATAAAGGCACTAACTGAAATGTTTATCTACTTGACTTTATTTCTTATACATTTTACCTCATTGTACAATAAACCTGTATAGACCTGACATTCTCAACATGGTCTTGTGAGGTCACAGCTTTCTGAAGTATGTCAAGCATTTTGTCTCTTTTTTTTTAAATGGAAGCTAGTGGTGCAATAGGCGAGACCTGGGTTTGAATTCAGCTGCTCAGATCCCAGTGGACATTGGTGTAATCCAAATCATAAAACAAACACAATTCAGTACAATTGTCAGTGCTGCAGATAGGAGCAGGACTGTATGGCACGCAGGGAGTGTTCAGGTCAGGATTGAGATGCTCTCCCTGTCTCACTGTGTGTGGAAGCTGTCACATCCACAGACTCTATTCTGTGCCATCGTCCCTTACAACACTACACCAGATTAGCTTGTTAGAAAACATAAGGGGCTGGACAGCTCGAACAGCTCTTGACAGCTCTAACAGTCTTGATGAATGTTTGCAGGACCACGCCGATATCGAGTGGAAGTTTGCCCGGACGAAGCTGTGGATGAGTTATTTTGATGAGGGGGGCACCCTGCCGCCCCCCTTCAACATCATTGTGAGCCCCAAGTCCATCTGGTACCTGTGTGTGTGGCTCCACCGGCAGCTCTGCCCTGGGAAGAGCCGTGACGAGGAGCACAAGAAGCATGAGAACTTCAAGACATTCACGGTGAGCAGACATCCTCCTCATAGAGATCTCATTATCAAACATAAAGATGGCGTTTTCCTTAGTCATGGTTCATGTACGATATACAGGGCGATTCATGAAGTACGCACCACAGGAAAAAGATTACACAACACGTTTGGTTTCCCGGTGTTTGCAGTATGCAGTCATGGCAGACAGTGTTGTTGAATGAATGGGCTTGGTGCTCATGTGTGGAAGTGTTCGTAGTGCAGCACAGGCCTTCCGTGAAAAGTATCCAGACAGACCAAAAAAAAATCACACACAAGCTCTGCCTAATTTAAGATACCTGAAAAAAATATATATATATATATATATATATATATATATATATATATATATATATATATATATATGCACAAAAATTGGCTCACACTGAACTAACTTTGAGTTTCAATAGTTAAAAAAATAAAAGGGATTATATTAAAATAACATCACAATTCAAATAAAATGTTTTTCGTGTGCTGCATTTTTGTGTTGAAATATCAAATTGCTGACTTGGTTGTACAGTAAGTGCCTCTAAAAACACTGTCTCTCATTGTAAACCACCTGTCAGAAGTGGGAGGCATCCCCTGAGCAGCTGCAGTCCATACTGCTCTAAAATGCGTAGGAGTCATTTTAAAAGGGTCATTTTTTTAATTTCTTTTTTTTTTTTTTACAACATATCAAAATGTAATAATGATATGCTTATGTTAAAGTAAATGAATGTGTCTCTTAAGAGGTGCAGCTTTATAAATTATATTTCATTTTCACTAACAGTTATTTGGGGGTCACAAAGGCACAGTAGCACAAATGAGTTGCAGATCAGCAAGCCCATCATTTTTTGCCACCCCTATATAATCTTCGAAACCACACCTGATATGTTAGTAATTCAAAGTGGTATGTCTTCCTGACACATAGCACTAACCAATCATGTACGGTTTTCACGATGGGCAGGTGGTCATGACGTTGAAATACTGCTTACATTTTTTAAATTTTATTTTAATGTTCCGATTGGCAGAATTCCTGTCAATTGAGTCTACAGAGAATGCATTTGGTATGTGTAACATGAGACCCGGTTGAAATAGGGAGACTGCAACCCAGAATGGAGGTGCCACAGACATGTCGCAGCTGCTGAGTCACAAAATTGGCTGTAACGCTCGTCTTATATAATAAAAAAAAAAACACTTTGAAAAATTAGATTTTTTGTGTGCCGAATATAAGCTAGGTGAACTGTACAATTAAAAGAATGATATTTTGTGAGATTTATATAATATTTTGAGAAATTATTATACTATTAATATATAAAGGGTTTCGTTGTCTTTTACGGTTTGTAGCGACTTTAGAACTCTTAAACATAAAACCATACAAACATATGTAAATATTTTAGGACAGACGTGTAGCAGACAAAAAGCTGTATTAAAATATATGTATGTTTTGCAATTGATGATTATTGGGAGAATCTTGTATTTATTTCAGTCCTGCTGCATTGACTATATACACACACAGTCCTCATAGGGGTTGAACCCGATCACGTGCCGTTAACCCACCCTACTCTTACTGTTTTATCTGAGTTTTGTCCTTTTTAAATTCCAATTGTATTCAGTTTTTTTTTTGTTGGACTGTTTTTTTAATTGTTCTGTTTTTACAAACTGCCTTTTTATCTTAGTTTTTCCAGTTTTACAAATTTCTGTTTTATTAAATTTAGTTTTAATTTAATGGTTTGATTATTTTTTGTATGTGTGAAGTTCTTTGGGGTCCTTGTGATGAAAAGCACTATAGAAATGTGTATTGTATTGTATAGAGTCTAGTTTTATGCAAATTCCCATGGAACAGGTCAATGGAAATGCTGAATTCAATCATGTTCATTACTTACGTAGTCTCTAATACAGTGTCTTGCTTCATCTTGTTTACTGACATCCCTTTCAACTGTTAACAGCTGTATTTTTTCTTATATTCCAATATATAAATATATAAAGTATGTACTGTGAAGCTGAGGAAGCACGGTACACCAGGGAAACACTAAAGTTGCCTCAAGCTAGATCTCCCAGTCTGGGACCAGGTTTCAAGCCACTGGCTTTGTGGTCCCTCAGCTTTAATGTTTTATTGCAGTAGTCTGAAGAATTGTTCAGTGTCATGGTGGTTAAAAGTGAGCTGAAGTTTGTCGAGCTTGGTTTTTCACAGTTGAACAGTCAGCAGGGGAACCGAATGTAGTAAGATTAAAACATGTTATTTGTAGCAAACCAATTGATAGGCACTCTACTGGCAAATAAACCAAAATCCTACCTGACTGAAGTGGCATTGTTAGTTTGGGGTTAATGGTTCTAAAGGTTTCAATATTCAATTGTGTAAAAACAAAGCAACAAAAGTTCCCAGTAAAAGTTATCAACCTTAATAAAAAGATGTGTATGACCCTGCTGTGCCACTGTAAAAAGGGCATGTTTACATCATCCTATTAACACCTACATGAAACCTAGTTGGCTACGGCCTCTCCTGAGATTAACTCCCTAAAGCACTGAAAGCGGGAGCTCACCAGACCAGGCAGAGGCCATGTGTTTAGTTTTTATTCTTGGAGCTTGTACTCTTTTACATAACAAGCTATGCATGACCTCACAAATTAAGAGCGAGCACAATGATGAGACCTCCAGTCAGAGGCACTGAAAAGGTTAAAGCTGCCATAAGGTTATCTGCATGACCATTTTATTACCAGAGCGTCCTCATAGCCCTGTAATAAATCACACAGTGCGTAGAAGGCTAAAAATACTGCAAAATCAAGTGTTTATAAGATTATACCCAGAGGTGATCTGAACATCTGTAGGCGTAGGAGTATATGATACAAGTTTGGTACAAAACAACTTTGTTAGCTGTAACAGTGCAGTTCTCTTGGATGGGTTTCATTGTCTTTCTGATGAAGACGATTGTGTACCATCTCCACTGCAGCAGTGTGTGTGTGTGTGTGTGTGTGCGTGTGTGACAGGATGCAGAGTGAGGCTGCTGTTATTAATGAAATCTGCAGCGGGATTACACAGGGTCTGCCTTTCTCAGAGAGCAAACCAGAACCTGTCACTGCCCCCGTCAGCTCTCCTGTTTGTGATGCTCATTCCCTGGCAGTTTGGAGATTGAGAAGCACGTTAAGAGCTGCAAAGTAAGCTTTCATAAAAACCATTCCTGTAACCAGGACAGGACATCAAACTCACAACCCAGATAGGGGAGCTGCATCAGCTGACAGTGTAGGCATTCTGCTTCTAAAAACGTCTCAAATACCATGGGCCAAAATATTGGATTAGTGTATTGTTACATGGCACATTACTTTAATTGAAAAGGACATGCTAAAAAAAAAAAAAAAAGCCAAAGTGATGCACTATGGGTTTCTGAATCAGTTTAAAACTACAGGAATAGCATTTGTAATAAAATGGGAGGCTTCAAATTTGCAGTGTGTTTCTCTACAGAGGGTAGACTGCAGTTTGATTTGATGAAGAGGAGACTGGTCTTTCAATAGAGGAGTTGTTATTGTTGCTCAATTAAACCTCGTTATTCGCGTTCGTATACTGTAACTTTGTCAATTTTTTAGTTTGGATTATTTAAACAAAGTTTGATATTTATTAAACCTTTCTCCACTGTTGTTGACTTCTTTAGACAAACTACAAACTACTAAAATACAGTGTTTAAAATTACAAGTTTTAGAACACCATGTGTGCTCTATATATTCCTGAGTGCAAAACACAGGCAAATGTCCCTCCATAGTAAATATATCGCAGTGGAAAATGGGTATGTGAGATTGTCCTGCTGGTTGGAGTATTACAGACTTGCCTGTGATCTACCATTGAGCAGCACGTAGAACTCTTTTTTAATGCTGAGCCATTGTAATGAGTCACAGGACAGGTGTTCTTAACACTATGATACTGTATCTCATATAGCAATCACAGTCATATTATATACACTACCGTTCAAAAGTTTGGGGTCACTTAGAAATTTCCTTGTTTTCCATGAAAACATACATCAAATGAGTTTGAATAGGAAATATAGTCATTGACAAGGTTAGAAATAATGATTTTTAATTGAAATAATAATTGTGTCCTTCAAACTTTGCTTTCGTCAAAGAATCCTCCATTTGCAGCAATTACAGCCTTGCAGACCTTTGGCATTCTAGTTGTCAATTTGTTGAGGTAATCTGAAAAGATTACACCCCATGCTTCCTGAAGCACCTCCCACAAGTTGGATTGGCTTGATGGTCACTTCTTACGTACCATACGGTCAAGCTGCTCCCACAACAGCTCAATAGGGTTGAGATCCGGTGACTGTGCTGGCCACTCCATTATAGACAGAATACCAGCTGACTGCTTCTTCCCTAAATAGTTCTTGCATAGTTTGGAGCTGTGCTTTGGGTCATTGTCCTGTTGTAGGAGGAAATTGGCTCCAATCAAGCACCGTCCACAGGGTATGGCATGGCGTTGCAAAATGGAGTGATAGCCTTCCTTCTTCAAGATCCCTTTTACCCTGTACAAATCTCCCACTTTACCACCACCAAAGCACCCCAGACCATCACATTGCCTCCACCATGCTTGACAGATGGCGTCAAGCACTCCTCCAGCATCTTTTCATTTGGTCTGCGTCTCACAGAATGTTCTTCTTTGTGATCCGAACACCTCAAACTTAGATTCGTCTGTCCATAACACTTTTTCCAATCTTCCTCTGTCCAGTGTCTGTGTTCTTTTGCCCATCTTAATCTTTTCTTTTTATTGGCCAGTCTGAGATATGGCTTTTTCTTTGCAACTCTGCCTAGGCGGCCAGCATCCCGAGTCGCCTCTTCACTGTTGACGTTGAGACTGGTGTTTTTCGGGTACTATTTAATGAAGCTGCCAGTTGAGGACCTGTGAGGCGTCTGTTTCTCAAACTAGACACTCTAATGTATTTGTCCTCTTGCTCAGTTGTGCACCGGGGCCTCCCACTCCTCTTTCTATTCTGGTTAGAGCCAGTTTGCGCTGTTCTGTGAAGGGAGTTGTACGAGATCTTCAGTTTCTTGGCAATTTCTTGCATGGAATAGCCTTCATTTCTCAGAACAAGAATAGACTGACGAGTTTCAGAAGAAAATTCTTTGTTTCTGGCCATTTTGAGCCTGTAATCGAACCCACAATTGCTGATGCTCCAGATACTCAACTAGTCTAAAGAAGGCCAGTTTTATTGCTTCTTTAATCAGCACAACAGTTTTCAGCTGTGCTAACATAATTGCAAAAGGGTTTTCTAATGATCAATTAGCCTTTTAAAATGATAAACTTGGATTAGCAAACACAACGTGCCATTGGAACACAGGACTGATGGTAGCTGATAATGGGCCTCTGTACGCCTATGTAGATATTCCATTACAAATCAGCCGTTTCCAGCTACAATAGTCATTTACAACATTAACAATGTCTACACTGTATTTCTGATCAATTTGATGTTATTTTAATGGACAAAAAATTTGGTTTTCTTTCGAAAACAAGGCAATTTCTTTTTTTTTTTTTTAATTTTCAATATATATACACTGTATATATATATATATATATATATATATATATATATATATATATATATATATATATATATATATATATATATATATGTGTGTATGTGTATGTGTGTGTGTGTGTGTGTGAGAGAGAATTTAAAAGTGGGACTAATCAGACTTGCACAATAGGTTTCTTTGGATCTTGTCTGCCTTGCTGTCTTCCGTCATTAAAAATAGTATTGGGATTAATCTTGCCTTAAAATGCAGTGATGTTCACCAGTCTTGTCTCTTGTTTTTGGTGAAGATTGAACCAAACATAATGGGAAATTTGAGCCAGTCTAGCTGTGCACTCATATGTGAAGAACACCGGGTACACTATAGAAGTGAAATAGTTATGCAAGGTTACAGTCAAAAGGACTTCTAGTTATATTTCATCAATACCAGTATAAAATTATATTAATCATTTTTTGGATTTCTTACCTTTAAAACACTGAATAATAAGATAGAGTGATACTAAAACAATTAGACAGGCGTTTCAATGCAGGCTTTGTCTTTCAAACATTAAAAGACATATCAATTCTATTTAAAACAAAGACCTTGTTAGTACAGCAGACTTTTTTTATTCTACAGGTTTTTAGAATATTATACATTTCAATGCTCTTTTAATGCAGAAAAAAACTATTATTCTTGCAAGGAAGACTGTGTACCTTCTCAGGTGTGTAATATAATACGATAACAGATTAAATCCCACAAAAAAGAAACCGGTCAAAAATAACCAGGAAATACCAACGGCCTGTGTTCAACCATCATTTGTCAGTATGTGCCCGACGGCAGCCATGCGTGAAGTCATTTTAAATTCAATAGTAATGTTTGTGAATCAGCTTGCAGAGCCCAAACCTCTCTGAGTCGTTACCCCCTGATTCATTTTTAAAAGGTTTGATTGGGGTCTGCTCCAAGGTCAGATTAAACACCAACACCACAGACTGCTGAGGAAGGCACAGGGAAGAGGGATTGATTCCAGGTAATTAGGGTGCACAGCAGAAGGGGTTATTTCTTGATGTCAAAAGAAACAGGAAAAATAATAAGATATAATAATCAATACTCATTTTTGTTACAGATCCTACTGCCCCTGTGGGTGACATGAGGAAATGGGATATGGGTCGTTCTGTGATCTAGGGGCACCAAAAGAGTGACCAAGGGCTGATTTTCCACTTTGGAAAAATTGCAGATGTACACATTTACAGTGGCAGGGACAATTCTCCTGTGATTTTAGACCCAAATGGCTGTCCAAAATAACGCTCAAAACAGAGGTTCATTAAGAATACAACAAATTAACCACCATATTTTGGATTAAAATATACCATGGACAGTAAAAAACAAATACGTACATTGCAGACCAAATACACATTATTATTATTATTTTACTTTTAATAGCCCTTCTAGTTTATGGACGTTTCCCCAAAAATAAAACACAGAAAAACACAGACTCAACTTTAGATTCTGCCTGATGCATTATTTTGCAATTGCTCTCACTTCTCTTAACTTTAGAGTAATTCCCATGCCCATGGCTCTTGGTTGGCAGGTGCTTTCCCCCCCCAATGCAACTTCCCTGAAGGGAATAATCAGCAGTAATTATTGCGGAATGGTTGTGTATTCCTCTAGAACAGTTTAAACAGACTTGCAGACTTGTCCCGCCAGTCCATGATGGTCCTGCACTATATTGACAGTGTTATGGCAGGGGTTTTAATTTTTTGTACCTCTGTGATGGTGCTTATTATTTGTATCTATCATTTCAGGAACGCCATGCTGACATCCTCATCCAGAACCAACACTACCAGGTAGGAATGCTCTCTATTTCAATATCTTGAACACTCCTAGACAACACTCTATACATATTCACTTAAGCTGGGAATTATAGTGGGAATCTGTTGCCCGAAGGTAAAAAAAAAAAAAAGTGACACATAATGGGCTTTATACCCAAGGGGAACAATTTTTATTAAAACACACAAAACAACCAATAGCAACTATTTACAGAGCCCATAGTCCCTGGTCCCGCCCCCTGCTTACTGCAGCTCTGCCCCGCCCCCATTCCCTTACAGTCTTGTTCCAGAGAATTCTGTAAGGCTGTGGCTGGCCCACCATTTTGTTTTTTGTGGGTGAGGTCGGTCAAAGCGCACCAGTGCCCGCTCAACTACAGACTGTGTTTTGGTAACAGCAGAAACTATTTTTGGTCAAGTGACCCTGCATTAGTCAATTGGGACACAAGTTTCAATTTAATGAAATTATTTCTAGAGTGCTGCACAATAGAAGCTGATGCACTCTCAAGAGGCCTCTATCTTACACAGCTCCCTATAATATATACAGTATATATAAAAAGAATAAATAAATCAGTAAACTGATGTTCATTGAACATGATTTCCGTGCCATACAAACCATCTGATAACAGACATCACTTCTGTCAGTATTATTTCTTTACCATATCATCATTATCATACAAGCCAAATGTTGCAAAAGTAAAACTGACGGAACGGAGATATATTTCAAATGCAATGTATGCTATAGATGGCAGCAGCTTCTTAAAAGACTAATATAATATTGTGAAATCGCCATAAAATGGGTTTTAATTGGTATTAAACTTTAATAATAAACACACACACGTAGTACTGATATTGTTTTCATTGTGATGGGAAAAGAAATCTTGAAATTGAATTGAAAGAAATTATCCTTTTTTTTTTCCTCCACAACTGGTTTATTGACCACATGCTACATTAAAATTGTGTTCCATTTCAGGAAGTCATAAGAAATTTGGTGAAAAGATATGTAGCCTCCATGATAAGGAGTGCCAAGACAGACGAGGGTCTAACGGAGGAGAATTTCAAGGTGAGCTCACCTTCCTTGCAGTTATATAGGGTGGTACTGGTGGGGAAGACATTAGTCACACTGAGGGACACTGGAATGGGGTTGGTGCAGTTGTTACATAATGTGCTCCATTGTGTCACAACTGCCATTGTAGGGAACAGCGGGCGATGTTTAGCATCATTCAGAGGTTTCTATACGTGCTCTTAAAGCTTACCCTCTTTGTGGCATGATAAAGGCTTAACCCGATACTGCATCAAAAGCTGCCCTTTGTAAGGTGCTAGTTAATGCCCCTATCTGCCATAATTCCGTGCTGCATCTCTCTCAAGTAATACATTTTCCAAATCACTCTCAACACACACACACCCTCTCCCTCTATTATCAGGCTTCACAGAGACTCCTTTCTCACTAATTGCATTCAAGTACTATTATAATTACCTGTTAGTAATTATGCAGTGTCCTATAACAGTAATGAAATGACATGAGAGCCATGTGTACCTCACAGCAAACATGTTGCAGTTCTGCACAAGGAAATGCATCATGATCTGGCAAGAACTGAGCAGTCATCCACACTCAGTTATTACTTGTTTCTTGCAAAGTGAATGTAGTTAAAACTTCCCAGCAGCCTTTTAAAACTTCCTATCTGTCTTCTGTTAACAAAACAATTACAGGACTTTCCCAATGATTCTTTACAACCAGGAGCTACAAACTAAACACCTTATAAAATACATACATACATATATATATATATATATATATATATATATATATATATATATATATATATATATATATATATATATATATATATATATATATATATATATATATATATATATATATATACAGTACTGTGCAAAAGTTTTAGGCAGGTGTGAAAAATGCTGTAAAGTAAGAATGCTTTCAAAAATAGACATGTTAATAGATTATATTTATCAATTAACTAAATGCAAAGTGAGTGAACAGAAGAAAAATCTAAATCAAATCCATATTTGGTGTGACCACCCTTTGCCTTCAAAACAGCATCAATTCTTCTAGGTACACTTGCACACAGTTTTTGAAGGAACTCGGCAGGTAGGTTGGCCCAAACATCTTGGAGAACTACCCACAGTTCTTCTGTGGATTTAGGCAGCCTCAGTTGCTTCTCTCTCTTCATGTAATCCCAGACACACTCGATGATGTTGAGATCAGGGCTCTGTGGGGGCCATACCATCACTTCCAGGACTCCTTGTTCTTCTTTACGCTGAAGATAGTTCTTAATGACTTTCGCTGTATGTTTGGGGTCGTTGTCATGCTGCAGAATAAATTTGGGGCCAATCAGATACCTCCCTGATAGTATTGCATGATGGATAAGTATCTGCCTGTACTTCTCAGCATTGAGGAGAACATTAATTCTGACCAAATCCCCAACTCCATTTGCAGAAATGCAGCCCCAAACTTACAAGGAACTTCCACCATGCTTCACTGTTGCCTGCAGACACTCATTCGTGTACGCTCTCCAGCCCTTCGGCGAACAAACTGCCTTCTGCTACAGCCAAATATTTCAAATTTTGACTCATCAGTCCAGAGCACCTGCTGCCATTTTTCTGCACCCCAGTTCCTGTGTTTTCGTGCATAGTTGAGTCGCTTGGCCTTGTTTCCACGTCGGAGGTATGGCTTTTTGGCCGCAAGCCTTCCATGAAGGCCACTTCTGACCAGACTTCTCCAGACAGTAGATGGGTGTACCAGGGTCCCACTGTTTTCTGCCAGTTCTGAGCTGATGGCACTGCTAGACATCTTCCGATTGTGAAGGGAAGTAAGCATGATGTGTCTTTCATCTGCTGCAGTAAGTTTCCTTGGCCGACCACTGCGTCTACGGTCCTCAACGTTGCCCGTTTCTTTGTGCTTCTTCAAAAGAGCTTGGACAGCACATCTGGAAACCCCTGTCTGCCTTGAAATTTCTGCCTGGGAGAGACCTTGCTGATGGAGTATAACTTCCTTGTCTTGTTGCTGTGCTCAGTCTTGCCATGGTGTATGACTTTTGACAGTAAACTGTCTTCAGCAACCTCGCCTTGTTAGCTGAGTTTGGCTGTTCCTCACCCAGTTTTATTCCTCCTGCACAGCTGTTTCTGTTTCAGTTAATGATTGTGTTTCAACCTACATATTGAATTGATGATCATTAGCACCTGTTTGGTATAATTGTTTAATCATACACCTGACTATATGCCTACAAAATCCCTGACTTTGTGCAAGTGTACCTAGAAGAATTGATGCTGTTTTGAAGGCAAAGGGTTGTCACACCAAATATGGATTTGATTTAGATTTTTCTTCTGTTCACTCACTTTGCATTTAGTTAATTGATAAATATAATCTATTAACATGTCTATTTTTGAAAGCATTCTTACTTTACAGCATTTTTTCACACCTGCCTAAAACTTTTGCACAGTACTGTATATATATATATATATATATATACACACTATATATTCCACACCCATTCTGCTGCTCTTTCTGTGACATTTACAGCTTTCTCTGTTTCCTGCAGGAGCTGAAGCAGGACATTTCCAGTTTCCGCTACGAAGTTCTCGACCTGCTGGGTAACAGGAAGCCCCCGCGGCGGACCTACTCCTCCAGCAGCGATGCCACCCTGAAAGACGAGATGAACGACGAGGGCGAGGGCAAGTGCAAATCCAAGAATGTCTCCTTCAACCAGGCCGACAAAAAGAGAGACGCCTTCAGTGTGTCGGCTCTGTTCCGCTCCATGTCGGGAATCGACATCGCGGAGGAGAAACCAAAGAGCAACGGCCTCAAGAAGTCCTTCGTCAAGAACGGCAACCGGCTGCAGAGAATCTCCAGCTCCAAAAAGGACTCTTTCAAGAGACTGGGCCTGCTGTTCTCCAAGATGAACGGGCATGTTTCGGAGCCCAGCTCCTCAGAACCCATGTACACCATCTCAGATGGGCTTATTCAGCCCAAGCACATGTGGCAGAACTTCAAGTATTCTCAGAGCGAGGTTCACCTCAATGCGGTTGGCATGGACGAGCCAGCCAAGGTCAACGGCATGGACCGTCTCCTGCCTCCCGTCTGCGGCAACTCCCTTCACTGTGCTTCCAGCATCACCGCTTCCAGCTCCAAGCTCATCAACTCCACGGAGGACGTGTTTGATGGCTGGGAGGGGGGTTGTAGTGTGCTCATTAACAATTGGAAAGCAGGGCAAGAGGACAGCGTTACCACCCAGTTATGAAAAGGGAATGGCGAGCTCGTTTAACACAGGGCAGTGCCTCCACTTTTCTCATAGCTGGATACAGCAGGGCTGGAACACGGACTTGGTGTAACTTTACATAACCCATTACTGTCATTAGTGTAGAAACAAACTTTTAAAAACACCTTCTTTATAGTTGCAATAGTAGTAATATTAACAGGATACAATTTAGCTACACGTGTAAAGCCTTTAATCTCTTGCCGGCTACTGACTTTTTAATCTGAGGACAGGTGGATGGGAGTGAGCATAGGGGTTATAGGGTTGGGTCTACTCAAGACCTTCCTTCCATGTCTTGGAAGGGCAGTTCCAATTACTTTTAGGGTTATGTTTTGTTTTTTAAAACGTCGATTTGTATTATTGTTGGCAAAATGTTTCAAGATGGAACTGACATGAAGATGCTAAGCACTCTTGTGGGCCATTCCATTTCAAACGACCAATGGATTACAAATGCCATTCAAGTGTTTTTTTTTTCATCAATCACTCTGAAGGGTTTGTTGCTTCAATATTAAGATTTGTAGAATGTTTCTCTAACTGGCTGCCTTGTTGCTTGCAGGCCTGTTTTACCATGTTCAGATAATTCATTTTTGCTTCCTGATCTTGAGAAATCATGTGATATTGTGACCTTTCAGCTCTTCTATACTTCACCATAAAGCAGGTAGAGGTAAAAACTATTTAAATGGAACTGCTTTTGTTCTTGATACAAATTTAAAGTATTGCGTCCAGGTACCTAATAATGTAATACAATTGAGGTTACATGGTCCAGTAGCAGCTACTGGACACAGGAAGTTAATAGGAATCAAGAAACAATGAATTGATCTATTGGGTTTTAATAATGAAAATATGCAATAGAGTTGAATAAACAAGACAAAAAGCAAGCAATCTTCAGCATAGTTAATTTGGCAACAGTCCATCAAAATTATGCAGCCTGACCGAACCGAAAAATTAATTCTCAGTAAAATGTAAACTGTGGCTGAGAAGATACTATTTGGAACTTGAACTAGTTACCTGTAACACATTACTTTTTAAAAGTAACTTCCCCAACACTGCAGATACACAAGGAAGATGTTATTGGGATTGTGAGTTTCTTAATTACCACTAACAGAGTTTGGAGTATATTCCGATTCAAATATGTTATGTACATGGTTAACCCATATCAATGGATTATTGTTAGTATATAAAAAGGTGGTAAAACAAATTCTTCAATGATTCCATGTTAAACCTATAGCCATACCTACAGCCAATGCACAGAACTGCACAATCAGTGACTGACTGTCTTCCTCAGCACTGAATGAACATCTCGCACTAAAAGCAAAACAATACGTTACATTTTGGTTTAGTATGTATTCATACGTTTTTTAGACAGCCAAAATGTTTACCAAAAAGTCTAAACTAAAATCACTGTCACCATTTTGTTTCAACAATAATAATAAATTAATAGTAATTATACAACTACTAATAATATTGATAAGGTTATGTAAATGTGTCAATTTGAAAATGCTAAGGTTTTCGTTCAATGAAAATGTTATTTTTATATTTTTAGGAGGGTATGGCTAAGATATCATTTTTTTCTTAATGAAAATATTGGATTTAACTGAACGCTATGGATGGATTAAAGATAAGAAGCTTTGTTCGCCATAAAGAGAATGTATTATTTTGTGCCATTTATTGTTTTTAATGCTAAATAGAGAATGACTATGAAGTGGCTTGAGCTCTCCGGGGTGCTGCTGCTGTGGAGAAACCTGGAGCAATGAAACGCGCTGGTGACCTGAAGCTAATAGGAATGTTGTACCAATTACAGCAGTAAACAGAGAAGCATTAGACTTGAAGTACTGCACACTGCAGTGGTGGCCCAAAAACACTGGGAGGCAGAAAAAAAAGGCTGGTGGCTGCAGCAGTAGATTCTTATTATTGTATTCTGACTGACAACACTTTTCATATCTTAACATTTTACCCCAATTTAAAACACATTCTCCCCAATAGCCAGCAGAGAAAACAAAACCGTAGCCCATCATAGTTTATTCTATAAACTTAACTGTTATACACTGCCAGCGTATGTTTAAAGATGCACTGTATACAACATGAATATAGCATTTAGATTTCAAGACCACACATTTTGATTCTTTAACAATGACAACATCATTGTCACCACACATTTCACCTAATATATTACAGATGTGAAAATGCAGATGTTTTGGATGTTAAGAGAAATATTACAAAAAAAGACAATTGCCATTAGCACTGTATAAACTCCTGAATATAAAGCCATGGTTTGTCGCCATCCATTCCCACTTAGCTTGAGCACAGCAACTATCTTAACTCTAGATTACATTCTTGCATGAGTCCATCCATCACCCAGGAAATCATATGAGTAAAGCACTGGACAAATCCAACAGGGCTCATGTAGAAAACTGTTGAGTTTAAGAAAGTTATTGGGAAATATGACTTTCCTGGACTGCTTTCAGAATTAAGAAGTTTACACAGTGCAGAATGTATTACATTGAGCCATTTCGTGCTAAAAAGTAGAGTAGGTGTCTGTGACGGGCTTGTACATCAAAGTAGTGGTTGCATAGACCAACGATTCCATCAAGACAATTTTTTGTACAGTAGGTAAAGTTCACTGTAGAATTTCAAAGCATGCCTGCCATAGAGCAGAATGAGTTCCACTGTCCCTGATGATTTGCATACATGTCTTCTTCCCATGCCAGTCACACTAGGCTGTGCACTTTCACCATGCTCCTATTTACAGTACCACAGCATTGTGCATAAAGAGTTCAAGGCCACTACACCATTTTACAACACATAGCATATATTCATTATGCAGACCAGACCATTGCGAATAGATCCCAATACTTACCCATACACTCCACAGGCACTCTGATGAGCATGTGGAGCAAGGCACCAATTAATAAGATCACAGCATGCATGGCATCTGGATTGAGAGAACAATGTAAGAGATTACTCACCCATTTAATAGGTAGTTACAACTTTCTGACAAGAAATAAATAAATTCAGCAAAACTTCACACTGATTAATCTGGTGTATTTTACAACCATGCTGTGATACAATAGAAGAAAAAAATATCTGCAATGATATTTAAACAGTATAGTTTGGAGCTACACATTACTGCTGTGTATCAAAGCATGCAAGGCCTGCATAGATTTGACATTCTGAGGCGGTTTGACAGCAGGACTTGTAGCCTCTGGATCGATCAGCACATTCCACAGCCTTGCTTCAGGTTAGAGAAGGGCTTATAAACTGTCTCTTGTGCTTTTACACCACCGGGAGATATTTAAACAGCAGGCACAATGCAGTAGAATCTAAATAATAAATCATTGCATTTGCTGTAATAATCATATTCCAGTCATCTCTGCCCATCAGATTTATAAACCCCAAGGAAAAAGCATCCTCAGTTGTTGAGTTTTAAAAATCTATAATGCAAAAGCAATGTACTGTAAACCTACAGTATTACAGATGAGAGGGGACAGATTTAAAGGGAACTACCTCCATCTAAAACAGCCTATACTTTTCAAAATAACCTTTGCAATTGTCACTATATACTGAATATTTAGTTTTTTACATTTTTGAAATTACAGAATCTCACCTGGAGGTTCATATTGCATTACCACAGGCACGAGAGAACAGGCTCATGTGCTGTACTTCAAAACCTGGTGAATCACATTCATTATAATACTAGTACACTGTGACACTGCCTGTAAACATTTATTAAAACATCAACGTCCGTTTTCACTGTAGAAATATTGAGCCCCCCACAAGGTTAGTCTGTCAAAACTTTACAAGCCTTGAAAAAGCAGACTATTACATTTTTCTAGCTTTTGTTTTCACAGATGGTTGATATGCAATCTCCCATTGTTTACATACAATCATTTCTGAATAAATGTATTTTATTGAACACCATCTTCCTGTTTTATTGTTCCCATGTTTATTAAGAGTTTGCACCAGGTTGATCCTGTCCTTATGTCTTGTACAGTATTAACTATGCATCTAGTGGGGTTCATATTGCTCTGCACTGACCCAGGATGCAGTATGATCCTCTGCCAGCACCATTCATAATCCATTCGTATCCCAGACACCATGCAGCTCTAGTTGGTTTTGTGTCCAACACAAAGCGGTCGTACCCCAGATATAATTAAGGGATAACCAGTGTGGTAATCCCAATCATACTCCAAGTAGCAACACATTTTAAATATTGGGGGATCACACTGGAATACAAATTGATGTTTGCCTTTTTGTTTGAAGACTTGGCTGTGCCACAAAACAAACATTCAATCAATCTCGCCATCTTGCAGTTAAAATGCCAAGGAAGCTGTGGGCTATACATTACATTAAAACAGACTTAACTATCAGTATATAAAAATATACTGCATGTACATTTAACAAGGAATACAAAACAGCCCTTGTCAGCTACAACAGCAACCTAATTGTTTGCTCAAGTAGAATGCAGAGTTAACTAAGAACTGTGTAACTATTGTATACATTAAAGAACAAATGAAAAATCAGCCAAAACTCAGTGTTAATGCGTGTGTTTTAATTGAATATTTAAACTGTTGTTTTAAACACCAACTTTCCAACCACTTGTGAACAGTGACAAAACAGTGAAACTTTGGGGGAAAAAAAACACAACCTTCCTAAAAACAGACTAGTCAAAACACATGAACAGTAAGGAACTTCCAATTGGCTAAGAAATTGCAGAGAACCTGTGGGTGGAAATTCCAGAGTTATTCACTTTGACTGAAGCTCATTAATCCCAACACATCCTTGTTAATCGACTGGCTGTGCAGCAGGTATTACGCTCCCACCCGACACCCCCCGGCACGCTGGGGTTCCAATACCTGCTGCACAGGATGTGAATGATTAGTGTTACGGCAGGAAAAAATGGCTTCATGCCAGATGCGTTTTGGAAAGTATTCAGCCCCCTAGCCAAGTCTTTATCAACAAGAGAAAGCCATGAATGAGATTACTAGTAGTCAAGCGCTTGTTGCATTCAGTTTGGTACATTTATTCCCTACTCGCATAAACAGGAAGCTTTAGAGCTGCTCAACCAGTCAGACAAACATACAGTGAAAGCAGCTGTGCCCTTGACCATACAGGAGGCTGCCTATACTCTGATATTTAAATAGCTTCAAGGAGTGTAAACCAAAGCTTTGAAATCTATTTCCTACCAGTATTGGCAACATTAGAACTGCCCTTTCTGTTGTATGGAAGATTTTGTTTTTTTAGCTTGGGTCCTCCTCCCAATACTGTACAGCACTATATATTTCCAGAGACTTACATTTCACATGGTCTGACGGCAGTCAGATCATAAATCTAACATTGCAATATGTGGTTTGGTACCAGGAAACAGCAGCTCCAACATATTGTATTTAAGAAAAACCTACATACAGTTATTACACAAGCAAAGAACAGAGATTGACACAGGAGAAGGGGAGCAGTGCTAATGTTGCTAGTGCCCCACATCAACAGAATGGGGTTCAAAGCTTTCGTTAACATTTCAATTCTAGCACTGGGGTTTGCTTCAGGCAAGTTTGGAAGAACCAAAAAGTCACGCCCAGTACAATGCTGCTGAAGGTGCTTTTATTAGACTCCCTTTAAAACACCAGAGCAGGAGACTCTTTATGGTGTCTAATAGCCAGCAATGGTTCAGTGCGAATGGTCAAAAAGCACAAAACTGCAAAAACATTTTAACATACATATAAAAGTATAATCACCCAGTGACAATTACATACCATTTAGAACTTTAAACACTTAGAATAAACAAATCTTAAATATATACAGGACTGACACAGGAAGCTGTTGCTCTGGTCTGTTCCAAGCCAGGAGATGTACCTGGGCCCTCAAAACACTCTGGGGGTGTAACTGCCTGGGGCCCCGGAGGGTGAGGGTGGTGCCAGTTACATGTTCTGGGGGATGTAGTATGCAGGAGGGGTTGGAGAGCCGACGTAGTTGACCTGGTGAACCGTGGTAGGACACAGCGTGCCATGGATGCGTGGCTGGTTCACCGGTGGCCAGGGTGCTACATAGTGATATGCAGGCACCATTGGGATGCAGGGCTCGTAGGTGGGAAGAGGTTGCTGGTTGAAGTGCTCAGACATGACTGGGTAGTAGACTGCCCCCTGAGACACTGGAGCAGCCTCCACATTTGGGGCAGAACCTACAGCACAGAGGAAGAGAAAATAGCACAGTAAGTTACGTTCTCCTATCTTAAAGAAAAGACAGTTCACACACTAGAATCCCTATATATATATATATATATATATATATATATATATATATATATATATACACATATACACACACACACACACACAATATAGAGCTGTGTAACTTCACATGGCGAGAATGTGTCTGAATTTTGCACCAAAAAAGTAAAAAAAAAAAAAAAAAATGCCCATTTTGATAACTTTGTTCTCCATGTGGGGGAGGACTGGAATGACCAGGAAAAATAATTTCTGATTTATTTTCTCTCTAGTAGCAATACAAATAGCCTTAAGTACTACAAATCAACTTTTACAGACATGGCACTTTTTATTGCATCACTGCATAACTGTGCATGGACGCATTATGGATTCTGCTCCACAGGTTCTGAAACATCCCACCTACCATTAGGAGGGGACTCTGGAAGGCCCCGATTGTCATTGGATCTCCCAGCATCTGTGTACTGCTGCTGCAGAGACTGCTCGGTCATGGGCTGGGCCGTGCTGAAGCCCTGGTACTGCTCCGTGGGAGACTGCTGGTACATCTGCTGCATCTGCACCATGGGGTTCCAGTAGCTCTGATGATACCACTGAGAGGCAAGCAAACAGGCACCATCAAAAGAACGGCTGAAACATGCTGCCGACTGTAAATTAAATATTGACAAGTAAGAGCCCATAAACTGAGTGCATTCTGTATTAAACAACATTATCCAGGGATGGAAACATGACTCCCATTGCCAGCAGTTTGATCCATTCAGAGTTTTACTACGGGTTTAATAAGACACAGCCAAGCTTGTTATCAAGCACATATTAAAACCTGGAATGGGTGAAACTGCTATACAACAGGAGTCTTATTTCCATCCCCGTTAACCCATTCAAAAGATTAACTGAATTAACTATAGAAAATGAAAAAGATCTTGCAGACGGAATATGCAAAAGGCAAGTCCGATATTTTACTGTTGAACACACACCTGGATTTTAATTAGGTGAGAAAGGACGGGTCTGGAGACCAAAATTACTCTTCAAAAGACTAGTTCTTACCAATATGTGTGCTCACAAAACTGAAGAGCTTACACAGCAGCATACCTACAGAAGCTCAGTGAAACCCATTACCGCACGTCAAGAGCGTAAATAACTTCACAGATGCAAGTGACATTCTCTTGAAAACCATGCAAAGCTAACACTCAAACTCGTTCACCGAAGAGCATAATGCAGGTCAACATCAAAAGGCGATTTCCAGTTCCATAAACACTGAAAACTTTACCATGTAAACGGCAGAGGGAGATACATATTAGTCAAGACAATCCACAACACTGTAATATAATATTTGCTGAAATCAGAACAAACAAGGTAATACTTACCTGCACACCCATGTTGAAGTAATACTGGACAACCTTGTAATCTACAAAGGGAACCGGACATGTACTATTTAGAGATACTTCAAAGCACACAGCAAGCTTATCTGCTTAAATCTACAGTTGAAGTTGGTTTTATGAGCAACAAACCAAACTTGATTTAATAAATCAAAATAAAACCTGTCCTTAAAACAGTCCTAAAGTGTTGTGACGGTGCCCTAGAACTGCTGCACAACCTCCACTTTAAAATTCTAAAAGCATTCATAACTCTCCCCTTGTTAAGCTGATTTGAAAACGTATTTAAGTGGTCAATATCCCAGCCCATATAATCTGAACGTAAACGTCACTTAATAGTAAATAGTAAAAAATGAAACAAAAGATCAGGTGTAATTGCAGTATGAAATTAGTAAAGCCATGCCTTGTTGCAGTCACTGTAACGTGGGCGGTGTGCTTACCTCTCGGGAGGTCGTTCCCATTTGGATCACAGGAGTAGGGTGGCGGGGGAGGGGGGGCGCTCACAGGCTCCCCCAGCTCATTCACAAACAGCGGGGCTCCCGGGGGGTACGACACGGACAGGGGGGTCAGCACAACTGCAGGGAAGCAGGAGACATGCAGGACAAGCACACATGCCTACAAGTCATGTACTAGTTTATTTTGTATTCTTGTTAAACAATAGTTCCTGACACAGCAGACATTACTTACTATACACTAATATCCACTTTCTAGCCTCTTATTATCACTAGTGCCTGTATGCTTGTGTGGAAGATCTTTTGTTATTTGGTATGTTAAAAAAAAAAAAAAAAAAGCATTTTCTGCTTTGAAATCTACTTTCACCAAGTTCTAGTCATGTACTGGTGAAGCAAAGGCTGCAACACTCAAGAGACAAGCTATGACATATTGGGATGTATTCAGCAGATCTAAAGAGCGACCTATTGAAATACTACCACATTTGAGAATAAAAATAACCTGTGCTTGTCTATTTCCCAGGTGCCTGATCAAGAGTTTGTCATCAAGAACATGGCTGGGTAACCCACCTCATGCCCTCACCAAGCTCTGTGTGAACAAGACATCTCCTACCCTCTGTCCCAAGAGAGAACTATAGGTACAGAAGTTATGAAAATCAAACTAGACAGCGGATGCAAGTGTTTTTTAGTGTATTTCAGACTGTACTGTAGAAGACCAAGAAAAGCCCATTAGAAATATTTACAGTACTGTGCAAAAGTTTTAGGCAGGTGTGAAAAAATGCTGTAAAGTAAGAATGCTTTCAAAAATAGACATATTAATAGATTATATTTATCAATTACCTAAATGCAAAGTGAGTGAACAGAAGAAAAATCTAAATCAAATCCATATTTGGTGTGACCACCCTTTGCCTTCAAAACAGCATCAATTCTTCTAGGTACACTTGCACAAAGTCAGGGATTTTGTAGGCATATAGTCAGGTGTATGATTAAACAATTATACCAAACAGGTGCTAATGATCATCAATTCAATATGTAGGTTGAAACACAATCATTAACTGAAACAGAAACAGTTGTGTAGGAGGAATAAAACTGGGTGAGGAACAGCCAAACTCAGCTAACAAGGTGAGGTTGCTGAAGACAGTTTACTGTCAAGTCATACACCATGGCAAGACTGAGCACAGCAACAAGACACAAGGTAGTTATACTGCATCAGCAAGGTCTCTCCCAGGCAGAAATTTCAAAGCAGACAGGGGTTTCCAGATGTGCTGTCCAAGCTCTTTTGAAGAAGCACAAAGAAACGGGCAACGTTGAGGACCGTAGACGCAGTGGTCGGCCAAGGAAACTTACTGCAGCAGATGAAAGACACATCATGTTTACATCCCTTCGCAATCGGAAGATGTCCAGCAGTGCCATCAGCTCAGAATTGGCAGAAAACAGTGGGACCCTGGTACACCCATCTACTGTCCGGAGAAGTCTGGTCAGAAGTGGCCTTCATGGAAGACTTGCGGCCAAAAAGCCATACCTCCGACGTGGAAACAAGGCCAAGCGACTCAACTATGCACGAAAACACAGGAACTGGGGTGCAGAAAAATGGCAGCAGGTGCTCTGGACTGATGAGTCAAAATTTGAAATATTTGGCTGTAGCAGAAGGCAGTTTGTTTGCCAAAGGGCTGGAGAGCGGTACATGAATGAGTGCTGCAGGCAACAGTGAAGCATGGTGGAGGTTCCTTGCAAGTTTGGGCTGCATTTCTGCAAATGGAGTTGGGGATTTGGTCAGAATTAATGGTCTCCTTAATGCTGAGAAGTACAGGCAGATACTTATCCATCATGCAATACCATCAGGGAGGCATCTGATTGGCCCCAAATTTATTCTGCAGCATGACAACGACCCCAAACATACAGTGAAAGTCATTAAGAACTATCTTCAGCATAAAAGAAGAACAAGGAGTCCTGGAAGTGATGGTATGGCCCCCACAGAGCCCTGATCTCAACATCATCGAGTCTGTCTGGGATTACATGAAGAGAGAGAAGCAACTGAGGCTGCCTAAATCCACAGAAGAACTGTGGTTAGTTCTCCAAGATGTTTGGGCCAACCTACCTGCTGAGTTCCTTCAAAAACTGTGTGCAAGTGTACCTAGAAGAATTGATGCTGTTTTGAAAGCAAAGGGTGGTCACACCAAATATTGATTTGATGTAGATTTTTCTTCTGTTCACTCACTTTGCATTTTGTTAATTGATAAATATAAACTATTAACATGTCTATTTTTGAAAGCATTCTTACCTTACAGCATTTTTTCACACCTGCCTAAAACTTTTGCACAGTACTGTACACAATGATATTTACTGGAGATCCAACACTATTTATATCAATTAAAACAGTGTTATAGGAATTATTTCTCTTGTGTAATAAAGCATTATTTTGGGATGTTGCACAACACTCAGCCTACACTGCAACTTCACTATATATGTATTTGTGCAAACTGCTCTCACATGCTGGTCTCAAGGCATTCTGGAGGTAAACACTTTCAGAAACATGCAATTAGCAGCGCGAATGTGCATCCATATTAAATACATCAGCAGAGAAATATGCATTGGCTAAGTATTCCAGAGTGAAGCTACAGTTCGTGATAAAATCGCCATTAAAATGTAGATCTGTGCATGTCTAGAGATTTATTTTTCCACACTACTTTTTTGATATGCCAAGTAGAATTCTGCAGTGCAATTACCAAATAAATACTTTTCTAATGTGCACATCAAACCAGAAAACACACTGTATAAATCAAGTGTGCCATTGTAGCGTGCAACTGCATATAAAACTGGGTAAAATGACAAGCAGTTATAAAACCAGATGGCAAACCGACACCTACACAATGAAATTTGTCAGGACGCCAAACTAAACAGATTTGTAGGTTAACTCTGGAATATACTGGTACAGAGTCCTCACATTTTGTTGCATTCCAATATACTGAACCTGTACACAAAACCACATGGATTTGACTCCGAGCACTTAAATACAAAATTACACAACAACCAGGCACTGCTCTCCCATTCCCAGCAGCTCCCTTAAAGGAAAAGACGACACCAATTAACGACACTTGTTCTAAAACCGCTGTTTAGCGAGGAAATGCTACAGACACTCAAACCCTGCTCTGAAGTGAACTCCTTTAGTGGACTGCAATGACTTATTTCAGACAGAAGTAAATATATAACTATTTTAACCTTGGTAATAATATAGCACCCATGTTTATTTACTCTTTCTTGCTTATCCTCTTCGTGCCCTCTGGCACATAAGGCAGCGATGAGAGTTACCCAACCCTGAGCCTGGCTTTCTGCTGTGCCCCAGCTCAGGTAGAGTTGCTTGAGCTCTGCTTCCAAGTTCTCTTTCTTTAGCCTTCAGGTGTCCAACGCAAGGCTAGCCTTGTGATTTCACTGCCATCTTTGCGAAGGGCAGCCAATCCTCTTCCATCTGCTTCTGGTAATGATGATCTTCATGCTTGGTCGGTTTGAGGTTGTGGTTGGAACCTGTCTGTGGCCAGAAGATGCGCATGATGTTCCTCAGACCAGTCTGTGAGGAAGCTGGCATGTTTTTTCAGGTTGTAATCTGTCATTCACTCGCAAGATCCACACAGCAGTTCTGGTAGATCCTGAGCTTGGTCTTTTTGCTGTATTTTCCTTGATTTCCACACTTACCTCAGCTTGAAGAAAATGCTTCTTGCTCTGTCCAGTCTGGGACTCTCTCATTATTACCTTCAACACGCCACAACAATGCAATTAAAACCTTAAATTATAATCACCCCTCCTCTTCCATCCAGAACCCCCTGTGTTTGTAGCAGGCAATGCATCCAGAATAGGACTCAATTTGTAGTTCTGACTGTGGAGTCTATAACTGAACTCTAAAACCTAAAGCAGAACCAATGTTTGAATTTTTTTTTTTTTTTTTTTTTTTAAAACAGAACACAAAAATTCACTAAAGAGAATCTTGAAAGCCCTGTTGGATGTTTCATTTAACTGTCTGAATGTGGCACTTAGATCATCCGCTGCTCAAATCAATTGAACAGACCCCTGCATCTCTTATTAAAAAAAATCATATTAAACAAAACAGCAAGGTTAGTGAAAGAATAAAAATCATATTACTAAAAAAGATGATGATGAATAATAATGTGATATCTTGTAACAATTGTAAGTCGCCCTGGATAAGGGAGTCTGCTAATAAATAATAATAATAATAATAAACCCTGGAAACACACAGCTCTGGATATTCAGAGTGGTCAGACTGTTTGTTGGCACACTCGGCATTACCTGGTCGTGTGACGGGGTGGGGGGCCACAATGACTGGCTGCATGGTAGACTGGGGAGGGGCTGCGGGGGACTGGGAGCTGGCTGTGGAACCGGAGGTGAACACGGTGGCTGAAGCAGCGTTGACACAGGACAAGGAGTTCACCGAGGAGTTCACCAAAACCTGAAGAAAAAGGGAATCTGGCTTGCACATGACATGCAAAAGAAAACTATTCCAGAAAAAAAAGTAATTCGCCTTTAAAACATGGGTGCAATGGCACGAGATATTTATTTTATATATCAGGGGTGTGCAATTCATATCGCCCGACACCCGGGGCAACAAGATTTGCCGTTCTACTTTGCCCGTCGGACAAATATTTTATTTATTTATTTTTCCTATTTTCATTCTGTTGCTAGATAAACACTCCTGGTATATTTGTAGAGAGCCACGCAAGTTTCTGAAAACTGAATTGTGGAAGTCTAGCACCTACACACAAACATTTTAAAAAGTGTTTACATTCCACATCTATCACTTCCGATTGGCTAGCTGTGAAAAAAAAAAAAAAAACTGGACCTGATGGTTTCAAAAGAAACCCAGAAATGGCTGCCAAGACAGCCTCTGGCAAGGCACAGACTAATCCTTTAAACTTAAGGTGTTATTTAAGTTTTTTGTAAATTAGTAAATAAGTGATACTGCTTTAATACATGAACCCGACATAAATGCAGCAAAGTCACACAAATTTCAAATTTATATATATTTTATTTTTATATATATATATATATATATATATATATATAGTAACACAGCAGGGAGGGGGTTAATATCCTCCCTACCAAAAAAATGTGCGAATGCATGTTTTGTTTAAATTAATTGTTTTATTTGTTTAATTATCACCCGCACCTGGTAGGTATTATCAATTAGTACCAGGTGCAAGGGTATATAATAGAAGCAGCCAGTCTGTTCCTGGCTGCTGAGTGGAAGGAGGCAGAAGGTGCGCTCTGCTTCCGAGCAGTCAAAGTGCTGTGTTAAACCTGTGTGGTTTCCAGTGTTTTTATGACAGGTAAACGGCTTAGCCGTCCTGCGAGCTAGTCAGGGACCTGCATAAAATGTTTAGTTAGTGCTCAAAATGGAGCTAGGTGTTGTTTCGTTTTGTTTGTTTATTTTTGTTGATGTATTAAAAAATAGCGCAACCGTGCCTTATACTCCATTTCTTGTGTCCTGGTTTCTACTTAATGGGGGCAAACGAACGACCGTGAGTGCCGGCCGGGTTACAATATATATATATATATATATATATACACAGTACTGTGCAAAAGTTTTAGGCAGGTGTGAAAAAATGCTGTAAAGTAAGAATGCTTTCAAAAATAGACATGTTAATAGATTATATTTATCAATTAACTAAATGCAAAGTGAGTGAACAGAAGAAAAATCTAAATCAAATCCATATTTGGTGTGACCACCCTTTGCCTTCAAAACAGCATCAATTCTCCTAGGTACACTTGCACAAAGTCAGGGATTTTGTAGGCATATAGTCAGGTGTATGATTAAACAATTATACCAAACAGGTGCTAATGATCATCAATTCAATATATAGGTTGAAACACAATCATTAACTGAAACAGAAACAGCTGTGTAGGAGGAATAAATCTGGGTGAGGAACAGCCAAACTCAGCTAACAAGGTGAGGTTGCTGAAGACAGTTTACTGTCAAAAGTCATACACCATGGCAAGACTGAGCACAGCAACAAGACACAAGGTAGTTATACTGCATCAGCAAGGTCTCTCCCAGGCAGAAACTTCAAGGCAGACAGGGATTTCCAGAAGTGCTGTCCAAGCTCTTTTGAAGAAGCACAAAGAAACGGGCAACGTTGAGGACCGTAGACGCAGTGGTCGGCCAAGGAAACTTACTGCAGCAGATGAAAGACACATCATGCTTACTTCCCTTCGCAATCGGAAGATGTCCAGCAGTGCCATCAGCTCAGAACTGGCAGAAAACAGTGGGTCCCTGGTACACCCATCTACTGTCCGAGAAGTCTGGTCAGAAGTGGCCTTCATGGAAGACTTGCGGCCAAAAAGCCATACCTCCGACGTGGAAACAAGGCCAAGTGACTCAACTATGCACGAAAACACAGGAACTGGGGTGCAGAAAAATGGCAGCAGGTGCTCTGGACTGATGAGTCAAAATTTGAAATATTTGGCTGTAGCAGAAGGCAGTTTGTTCGCCAAGGGCTGGAGAGCGCACACCTAATGAGTGTCTGCATGCAACAGTGAAGCATGGTGGAGGTTCCTTGCAAGTTTGGGGCTGCATTTCTGCAAATGGAGTTGGGGATTTGGTCAGAATTAATGGTCTCCTCAATGCTGAGAAGTACAGGCAGATACTTATCCATCATGCAATACCATCAGGGAGGCATCTGATTGGTCCCAAATTTATTCTGCAGCATGACAACGACCCCAAACATACAGTGAAAGTCATTAAGAACTATCTTCAGCGTAAAGAAGAACAAGGAGTCCTGGAAGTGATGGTATGGCCCCACAGAGCCCTGATCTCAACATCATCGAGGCTGTCTGGGATTACATGAAGAGAGAGAAGCAACTGAGGCTGCCTAAATCCACAGAAGAACTGTGGTTAGTTCTCCAAGATGTTTGGGCCAACCTACCTGCCGAGTTCCTTCAAAAACTGTGTGCAAGTGTACCTAGAAGAATTGATGCTTGATGCTGTTTTGAAGGCAAAGGGTGGTCACACCAAATATGGATTTGATTTAGATTTTTCTTCTGTTCACTCACTTTGCATTTAGTTAATTGATAAATATAATCTATTAACATGTCTATTTTTGAAAGCATTCTTACTTTACAGCATTTTTTCACACCTGCCTAAAACTTTTGCACAGTACTGTATATATAAAATAAATAAAAAAACCACACAACCACACACACCATATTTGCCAAGGTATTACCGGATTAGAAAACTATCATTTTATTCTTAATTATTTCAGAGTCTACTTTGTGGTCAAGCATGTATTTATTCGGTTGTAGGAAAAAAAACTTTCCCTGGCAAAAAGTAATGATTTTTTCTTCTTTCGATTTTAGTGCTACTAACCTAGTTTGCCATTTACCATATTTACATATGTTTTTTTTATAATTTATTTATTTATTTATTTATTTTAATTAGGATTTGAACAGAAGCGATATTAGTTCTTTATTGGAGATGCTCAATCCATTGATTTGTGAAACTTAAAACACGAAGATCGACAAATATGTTTATAATGATACAAATGAAATGTTTATACAAGAGATTCTGTACAACATTTTATTTTAAAATACAATACAGGCTGTAAATCTCATGGCAACGTGTTTATGTATTAAACCATTTATGGATTTTTCAGTGAGAGGGAAAGAATGTTGCACTACTTTATATGAATCCACAATGGCAATGTCTGTGATGCAACAAACTAAAACACCTGACCATCAGGAGTTGGATTCAGCTTAAAAAGAGTGGAAAAAACAGGCAGAAGCTATTTTTTATATTTATATTATATATTTGAATAACTCAAAGTATTGCTTATTATAGTTGTACTCTTTGTGTTACTTAAATTTACTAGCAACGGTGTTCCAAACTGCACTGAAAGGAACATTTCCTTAAAGTATGTTATACATTTCTTGAGGTGTGGTGGGGTCACAGGGAAACCTTTCAAGGTACAATCAAGCTACAAGGCTAGATCCACCCCTGTTAATCACTAACTGATTGATGGTGTTTACTGTTAAATAAAACCAAAATCATACAAGTTAAATTCTACTTGTGTGTGTTTTGTGTGACAGGGAGGGGAAAAAGTAAAGCATTTTTGTCCCCCGAGACAAGATTTTATATATATATATATATATATTTATAAAACAAATAAAGTATCTTTCCAAGATACAAAATGCTAAACAATTTTTTTTTTTTTTTTTTTTAAATTGCACACCTGTGTATGTACACTTCTTATTGTCAGTGCCTCAGATAATTGGAGTGTTACCTGCTGGGAGTAACTGTAAGTGGCAACGGCATCTTGCGGTGATCCAGCTTGAGTCCCTCCCTCCTGAATGGACTACAAGATTCCAGTTCCAACATTTACATTATCAAATACAAGAACAACTACATCACTGCAGTGATTATGGGCAGCAATAAATCACAATTTCTGTAACTATACCATTCATGTTTTAATTTTCACTCTTACATTTTTATTTTAAAAAAACAGGGATATATAAAACTTAAAATAAAGGGATATTTTCAATACAACTTGGTACAAAGGGAAAGTGGCGAATCCCAGCCTGTGAGGCTGTGATAACATTCTTACCAGGTTAGTGGTGGACTCCGCAGCAGCATACACAGATGGACTCTGGAATCCAGCCTCTGCAATAAAGCACAATGCTGTCCTTAATAACCTTGAGCAGAATATACAAAATAACATATTGCTCAGAATATTATTATCACACGATATGTCTCTCTGTTTTGGGCATTATATTATCGGATGAGTCGGATTATATTATTTGTAACATGCCACAGCAATGCAATTATCCTTTCATTAACACACAGGTGCAAGGACCTTAGTGCCCTAAAGACAAGGAAATAGAAACACAGGTCTGTTTAATACAGTGCAAAAACAAATAAATATTTATTCAGCACCTGTATCACCGCTTTATAAAACCCCCACCCAAAAATGTGTGATTTTATTTGTTCATTTTTTACCAGTAACATAATATGCAAAAATGTCAAACGAGGTACAGGCAGATTGAACCTCTATTAAACAGGGTGGAAATACTGTTCCCATCGACACCCCACTGATATTCTGTATGGGACATTTCAATTTGAGGTAAATAGACAAAGCTCAAATCAGAAAATAACTTCAACACTTGTATCTGAAAAGATGATGCACAACTGACAGGAGTTTTAACATACAGGTCAACAGCAGACCCCACACAATTTAGCAGCTGAAAGCACTTATGAAAACTACAACCTAGCTCATTGGATTCCAATTACAGTGCGGTGGAAACCCATTGCTGTGCCGGATCTTGCCCGTTCACCATGCAGCACAAAGATATTTGCGCTCCAACATCAAATCTGCAGGGTAATTGAGCGCTAACAGCACAGCTGGGAGGTGGCAGCAGCAACGTTCATCTATTCAATCACAGATAACATGCCTGTGCTGCAGCCTACATGAAGATCAGACGGATAATCGGCTAGATAGGGACACTTGTTACAAGACCGCTGATGTTAAAAATAAGCGTACTGACGATATCAAACAGTGCAGGATGTGATAATCTATCCGCTGACAAATTCATTTAAATGGAACAAGATAGCATTACTTTTTAATCAAATGCTGAATCTGAGGCTGAATTAGGTTTCACAGGAAATCAAGTGAAATTACAACATCACAGTTTAACTGCAATGAAAACAAAAAGCGTGGAAATAGCCATCTGTTGCCACATGAACTCCTGATTAAGACACCAGCCAGGGTACTGTTGTCATGAAACTGTGCACTATGCTTTTCTCAAAATCCCCTTGAACATACCGGTATCTTTGTGTATTTAACACATTAGGCTGATCGATATTTAAGGATGTGGGTTAACTGAAAAACCTGCAGAGCACAGTGTTCATAAAACTGCAGCCCACACTATGACCTGCACTGCACCTTGCTGCCTCCTCATGTTAGACCGTGGAGGCCAGACTGTGGGTGCAGAGTTTGGTGGAAGAATAACAATCACAGACTGCCAGTGAGAGAAAGCAGCAAAGATGCAGTTGCCATCGCACTCAAGGACAAATCCCAGGGTTGAAGATATTAAGGCGGATAGCAGCAGCAGCAGCAGCAGCAGCAGCAGGAGGACGGTCTAACTGCAGCAGACAATGAGGGAGGGCAGGCAGCAAGCTCTGGTGTGCTTTGCATTCACAAACAGCTACAGTATGACAACTGGACAGATTGGGGGCCCTACAGAGCATGCATACTTTAAGAAACATAACAAAGTGCAAGGATGGAAAAATAAATAAAACAAAGAAAAAAAAACACACAGCAATATCATCTTCATATTCTGAAGGATTATACTGAAATATACAAACTGTCAGGATTAATGGCAGAGGCCAGTTTATTGTTCACAACACATTACCACCAAAAAATGATGGACATCAAGACCAGCTACATACAATGAATTCCTGTTAATATGAACTCGGATTAGACAAATTTCCTGATAGTACATAATTTTCTACAAGGTCCGGCAATTTAGCAGTCGTTTATTGTAAGTTACTTCTTACAATACAAATTCACTTAACACAAATTTCCCGTTAGTACAAATTATTTTGGAGCACTCCCAGGAAGAAATGTGAATGAAATGACATGACCCAGTTCGATCACCTGAGTGTAAAGGATATTGGGAAATGTATTAACTTGAATCCTCATTAGCGTCTCTGTATTATATTTTAATGCTGTTTGGGGACAAGAAAACACTTTGTCATCCATGCTAAAAAAACAGGATACAATAATACAAGCTTATGTGGATGCAAGTCATCAGGGTTTCTGATTTGCTCAATACCCTGATGTTGATCAGAACGGGACATGCAGGTTTCAAGTGCAGTTCAACACGTCTGCATAGAATTTCCCCATTTAAAAAGTTTGTTTTTATCAAGTACATCCCTGCTGCTGCCTCAAGTATAAAACAAACCTTCTTCATCAATCATTTTGCGGTCGCTGTTTATTTCAACTTGAATGCAAAATGCTACATTTGGAACTAATCTATGTTGATGACACACTTGTTGATCCAGAATCACTCACAGGAATGCATACATTATGTTATTATTCAAGTAAGCGGTGATCCAGGAGATTGGCGTTTCTAAAATTATATTAATATCCAAGCAAAAGCAAAGTAAAACACCACCACCACACTGGTTGTAGTAAAAATCAAAAGGTGGGAGAAAGGATAGCATGTTTTAAACCAGGGCAAATATATTCTACACATGTTGATTTAAAAGGAGTGCATTTCAAACAAAACAGCACGCATCCCGCTATTTAAAATAATGATCTGGCAACACTGGAAAAATGCCATTCAATTTTGTATATCTGTTGAGTAAATTTCAACGTTGCTGTCGTTCTACCATCTTGTTCAAACAAGACAGTGTGTACTAACCTGGATCAGTGTAAATATAATCCTCAGGATATTCACCTAAAGGACAGAAAAACAAATCAACACATGCATTCAGATCTGACCCTAATCTAAAGCCACTGCCATTTCTTGTTTGGTATTTGTCATCAGAAATCACTCAGATGTGGAACACAGATGAAAGCACTTTTGTATGGGTGTGCTCTTCCAAACAAGATAAGTGAAAGGGCTTGTATCGAGGACTATTAAAAGATTAATCTATTAGAAACCCACCTACTATAATGCAAACTTATAAACATCAGAGACTCTGACACAGGCTTAAACATGAAACCAAATGAATTGCATCTTTCACACAAAACAGTGAATCCCCAAGTAAAAGCCCAGGCGTCTCTTTGCAGGACTATACAGCACATTAACAGAATAACTCTGCAAGGTCGCCTGCTCACCACTGTTGCTCCGTTCATCCATATCCTCCTCAGATGAAGCCATGGCCTGCTTTCCAGAGGGGCTGGGTTCCCTTCTCAACCAGAAGGTGGCAGGAGGGGGGCAAGTGGAGGGGAAACTCCTTGTCCCTGAGAAATCAAAAACATAACCGTCACATGAACACGTTTTTAAATACAGCCAGTGCACAAGCAGCATCGTTCTTTTGAATACACTGTTGGGGCAAAGCTCCAATCCTATCCCAGTGAGGACAGTCTAATAATGCACAGGTTTGTTTTGGTAGGCCACACTCACTTGGGTGATCTATTAAGACAATATAACTGCTTTGATGCGACACAGCCATCTGCAATTTCTTTGTGTCGCATGGCTTGTATTGGATGATGCCACGTTAAAATGAGCTATGCTGTTAAATCATTCTTACAGCATGCAACAATATAGTATGGGGTGCTGTGCAATGCAAGCTGATTTTCACCCGCTCAAGGTCAGAGTGGCCAGTAAACACGCTTGTGGGTAGCCTTCCTCTGACCTCTAAAGAGTGGATATCGGCTTGTATCGTTCAGCACCCTATATGATATTCTATATACAGCAAAGAGTTCAGGAAAAGAGTACAAGGACAAAATCATGATTCTTAGTGCAGCTGTGCAAAGTATGCTGTTATCTGGCTACTTTCAGGGAAATAATGTTTTATTGTGTCAATAAAACTGGCCTCACCTGACCTGGTGCAAGCAGAAGTTATCTGGTAAAAATGTTGCTGACACACAGAGATAAGCCGGCACTAAGCTTTTCACGCAAAGGGGGTACAAACTGAATGAAACAGCAGCCACTTGGGCGTGCATTCGAGAAGCATAAAAGATCCTCCATGAACTCACACCAGCGCGGTATCGGATGCTTTCTTCCACAAATTGGTAACGGATATAACTGCTTAATTTCTGTTAATATCTAGTGGCCTCATTGTGTCTAATAATAATATTGGGATCAATAAAGGAAACTTGTTCTGTTCTTGCTGTGTGCGCTCCTCCACAGAGAGAAATACATATATAATACAGTTTCCTTGCAATACTTCAAGCTAAAAGCATGCAGGGGAACTTACTGGCAGGGGCGGGAAGGCAGTCTCGTCCCCTCCTCTAGCTCATAGAAGGTGATTGTCCCATCCAGGCCCTGTGGCTCCTCCCCATTGTCAGGCACAAAGGTGAACTGGCACTCTTTATTCACACAGGGCATCTGCTGGCGACTCCGGCTATAAGAACTCCAGGAACATGGACCCTTAACATCAAGTGGCTCAAGCACACCTTTCAACCCAATGCCGTGTGGCCAGTGCAGCATGAATGGTCAAAAGACTAAATTCAAGCATATCTTTCACATACAGAACTGCTCAGATCAAGTTCATAAAAACATACCCGCTTACAATGCTAAATAAAATATCAGCTAAAAATATAAAAACTGTGAGCTCCTAAAACCAAAAATAACAATACAAAATAGTCAAATCTCATGAAGACAAACTCGAATTTAACCAATTTCCTGAACCAGCCAAATTTAGCATTCACGTAACACTAATTTCCTGTTTGTGCAAATTATTTCAAAGCCCCTCCCAGGGAATAAATTTAAATAAAGCAAATTGCTCCAGTTCAAACAGCGGAGTGTAAAGGATATTGAGAAATATATTAAATGTGCATCCAGATTAGCACCTCTGTATTGTATTTTTGTGCATTATCCTTGCAGACAAAAGTGGAGGTGTTGAAAGCAGTGGATAATTCACCCCATATAAGAAAGAAAGATGCTGAAGCAAATTTCAACATTCCCATAGACACTTTCTCAACCATTAACCGGGTACAATACAGGCCAATGAACAGCAAAACCGTGGATGCAAACGTCAGCATTTCCCAATACCCTGACGTTGAGGACGCTTTGCTTTTGTGGTCTAAAATGCATGTGATCAGGACGAAACATGCAGATTTCTACTTTTACATTTAAAATACTTTCCATTGTTCTGTAATTGAAATTTGATTTCAGGGTTACTGTAACTTCAATAACAACTGACAGTATGCATTTGGCTTGGACTCCAATAAGAATGACTGATAAGACAACATTTTTGCCAGTCCCTTGAAATTTGCATTAATGAGTGTTGACTGTACAGCTATGGACAAAAGTTTTGCATCACTATAGAATTAACTAATTTTGCTTCATAAAGCCAATGAAACCTGATGAATAAATGTTATGTTAAAATATTGAGTTGCTTGCGAAACAGACAAATTGAAAAATGCGGCATTTCAAAATGTAACATGAAATATTGTACTCCCATTCTGGCTTCCAGTAGACTTTTGCAATATAAATTTTATAGTTTCTTTGATTACATGACGTTAAATGAGATCTTAAATGATGTCTCAATCCTAAAATTCTACGTGATGCTAAACTTAGCTGTACTATTAAACAATTGTATAACATAGTACCCTCGTGAAACACTGCAAAAGATTTGCATTGATTTGCACTGGGTTCCAGGTCACCAATTTCTCAGTTGTTTCCCCTGATGGAGGTGTGTGTTCATTGTAGAAGTTTTATTTATTTTATTACATTGTCAACATGCTTAAGAATCTATCCACAATAATACATTGCAGTACAGAGTGTTCCCTCATTATTTCATGATTCAAACACACCAATATTTATCACGCACTTGAAGGGACCTTATGCTTTATAGTACAAGCTCCCTTCACCAATGCACGGCTCTTCATTTTTTTATGTAGCAATTCAAATTAAGGAACACTGCACTTTAATTACACGCAAACAATTGTAGGCAGTGTTTGAAATGTTAGCAGCACCGATTCCAAAGGAACGCTCCAACAAGATATACTGTGTCGTGAGCCGTGTTAATTAAATATTAAACAAGACGTGAAAAGTTATGTTCAGAGCAAGCAGAAAAGGGGCTAAAATGAGGGCTAAATCAGATAAACAACAATGAAATATTGGAGTATACGAATGTGGTTCTGCGACACACTGGACAGCAGCCTTGCCCTTACCGTGACCTGTAGGAGTAGTTATCAAAGCTCTGGTAATACCGCCTTCCTGGGCTAGAGTAGTACGCTACCTCGGGTCCAACCAAATGGTGTCTATTAACGAAGCGTGCTGAACTTCTATAGAAAAAGGGAACAAAACCCTGTAGGAAATGCAAAAACACGCATACAATCTTCAAAACAGAGCTCTGCTATGTTAGGAATCATTGAACAGCCAACCTTCAGACAGACTTTGCTCTTGTTACGTTGACACTTTAGGGATTGGAAGGACTGGACGTGATTTCCAGTGAATGTATTTAATTGTTGCATGCAATTAGGGGCCCGTTACCACTGGACTGTCCCTAGCAGAGAGCAATCGGCCTTTCGATGAAGTGCTGGGTTTTTCACGTTTGAATATTCTTTCAAAACTTAAACAAAACATTAAAAATCTCTTTAAAAGTTAATTAAATAAAACCATACCATGGTAAAAAAAAAATCATCTGGAGAAATGACCTATTAAAGAAAGGAGAGAAACACTCCTGTATAGCGTGTTATCTTCTGTATATCATTTATGCATTGGCTTTCCTTTGCATGTTATCTTATGGATCATTTTCTAAATTCTGTTTTACGAACGAATAGAAACGGCAATCTGTACCAATGAACACGTTACAGAGAGTGTTTGTCCAAATGTTCGAATCAGTCCCAGCAGTGCTTGAAGATGCGCGTCCCTCACCTGGGAGGCCCGTAGCCTCGGCCTGCCCGCTGGCTGGAGGGGTGGGGCCGGTACTGCTCGTGGGGGCCATGTTGGTGCTGCCCGGGGTTGTGGATGGGGAGGACCTGCCGGAAGGGATGTTGTGCTGCAGTCTCGGGGAGTCCAGACTGCCCCTGCTGTACGCCACGGCCATGAACATCTCCTTCCCACGGGCTTTCTTGTAGAAACGCCTGCGACCCCTTACGTCATGGTCTGTGTTTATAGGAAGTCATTTAAGACTGTCAGGTAAAACTACTATTAAAAGAATATTGCAGTAAAAAAAAAAAATACTAAAAGCAAGTTTATACTGCTATTTAAACCTAGGTTATATAGTTCAGTTGTCAGTGTCTTTGAATGGAAAATAACAGGAAAAATGATAGTCAAGCCGCTTAATATTACTCTGGTTAAGAACACACCCTGCTCATTATCCTCAAACTGAAATGTCTCAACCCCAATATAATGGGAGTCAAGGGAAACAAGCTCCTGATAATATCAGTTTGATTAATGTCACACTCTGCTTAATATCAAGGAAATGTAACAGTCATACAATTGATTTCCACCCCACTTTATATCACTTCTATTTCTTCTAACTTTTCCTCATTCACAAAAACAAAACTTTTGCTACAAAATATTTTTCCTATAATCGTTTTTTTTCCAAGATATGTCTAGAAATTATAAAATTCCATTGGGGTATGTAAACTTGACTACAACTGTATGTCTGTAATTTATATATTATATAAAATGGACATGCACAACATTAATTTACTTCGAGTGGTGTAAGTTAAGATTTTTAGAAACGAATTTGACCAACCTCTACACTGCCACCTGCCGGGACAAGTCCCCCAAAGCTGGATTTCAGAGCATTTACAGCACTAGGGAATCTCCCTGGACAGCATGAACTATTTATTTTTTATTTTTTTAGGGGTAACCTTGCAATAACCAGATATATGGTTGATTCAAAACCAGGGAGATTTCGCCAGTGCTGCAAAATGCTCTAAGCCCCCAGCTGCGGCTTATCCCAGCGGGATAGAAGTTGGTCAACTCACAATCCCTAAACCATTTAAAATAATATTTCAGCTAATGCCTTCTTCAAGGTACTAGCCTTAACAATTGCATACTTGACCAAGTTTCTTAAAAGTTTTAATTTATAATATACAATGGAATATTTTTAAAGTTCTGATTAATAGGATCTAAACTTTCCTAGACTTCACTACAAGTAACTAATGTTGAAAAATTTAAATCAGAAAACAGCAAGCATGCAGACTATGAAAAAAATTCTTCCAAAAGAATGTGTTTCAAAAGCATGCAGCCCAAATAAACATAAAATCTGAAGGGACAGACCGAGCTCCGCTGCATATCCATCAGACATCCTGTTGTAGTTCCCCTTTCCGGTTTGGGGCACTGTTCCAGGCTGGCACTGGGTTAACCTGGGTGACTGGTTTCAGGTTCGTCAAAGGGACAAGGTGCCTGGAAAGACACAGCAAAGGAATGAGGGAGGGTTTATACGGCTGGTTTCACAGATCCAGAGGAGCATTAACCTTGATTACTTCTAGCTGCATGTTGATAGATTAGTCTAGTCTTTTGTCTGTTTATGCATTGTAAAGTTTAATTGAGACAGTCTGCATCAAACCACTTCTATCTGTACACACACTGTAACGCATTTTAATTCATGTTTTTTTTCTTTACTCAACATTAAAGTCCTTGAGGTTTACATTTCATCTCAACAGAGGGTGATCTAAAACTTGTAACCCTGCTCGACTGCAAATCTCTTTTGACCATTTATTTGTTCAATAAACCCAGGCTGTTTAAATTTTTGTAATAAAAAGAAATGCTTCAAATCCCACTAGAACCCGGTTTACCAAAGCAGTTTACACTATAACTGAAAATTAACACACTATTAATCGTTACAAACTGTTAAGAAACAACGAAGATGGACTCACGTTAGCTTCAAATCATTTTTTCTTGTTTTGAAAATGTTCTATACTTAACAGAATGGTATAAATAACTTCACATATTGCTTTTAAGTAGTGTAGTTTCTCATCTCACTTTTCACCCAGCTCCTCTATAAAACCGTGACTGCACTGCTGTTATGCCCAACCTCTTGGATAAAAGCATTGTAGTACTTCCCACCGGGCTCCAAGCGAACCTGGAACACAACCAGTTTACAAGTCACTAGACAGGGAGACACCAGCTATTCAAACACTGCTGTGCTCAACACAACGGGCAAATCCAGTAAGGGGTCTTCAGCAGAAAGGAGCCGGGGTGGGGTTCTGCAGACTGTGGTGAACCAGGGGGTCTTTACAGGATTGTCTCAACAACAGTCATCTAACCATGAGCACCAGTAATATTGTTAGGAAGTACTGTATTGTATTTATCATTGAACATCAATAATTCAACATGTGTATGATTTACGTATTCTCATGTGCAAAAAACCCAAACACCATTACCTGACATTTGTCTCCCAAGCAGTACTGCCTCCCAGCAAACACCATGTAGTCGGTTTTCTGAAGCTCTGTTAAATAAATCATTGTTTTCATTGGTATAAATAATCCTCCAAAGCATACAAATATTGTACCCCCAAATTGTAAAAAAGTATATATTACATACAAGTTTTTGATTTGCATAATTGGTATATAAGCGTCTGTGGCAATGTGCCCCGCCCTGTGTGCATGTGTGTGTTATATGTTGCATGTGTTAATGTTGGTGTATAGCGATTGGTACACGGGATATAAGCGGGTCTGTGTTTCACGTGTGTTTAAAATGTATAATTGTAGTTAGGCACGAGGTTGCACTTAATTAATTCACGTGCTGGGATTCAAGTAAATAATTAATTAGTAATTGAATCCCAGCACAACAGTATATATAGATGCACGATTCACTCACTCGGGGTTGTTAGGTGTTCGAGAGTGGAGAACGGGTGTGGAGAAGGAGAGTAAAAATAGTAAAAAGAATAATATTAGTTGTTTGTACGCACCGTGTTTGTTCGTCACCGTTTGTTAAGTGTGAGTTCGTTTTGTTTATATCTGTTTGTTTTGGCGAAAGTGCCGTGTCCTGTTTCTGTTTTGTGTTTAAACCTTTTATTTTCTGTCCTGTTAATTATTAAATGCTGAGCGCGATCACGCGCTCAGCTTCATCACAACCCCAAGCTTCTGTGTATTACTTCCTGTTTCTGGTCTGACGTCACCCACGGTCAGCCGTCTTTGTGACACGTCTCAACAACACATAAAACTGAAATACAACATCCGATTGGCACATCTGTTCCATAACTCAAAACTAAACCAAAATACTGGAGGCTTAGCATGTGTATTGAGAAAAACATGTTGGGTAAACTCAAGACAACCTTCTGTGCAAAGCTTATACCTTTCCTGCTGTCGTGCCAGACGTCAAACTCAACATTGCGGTAGATATCCGGGTCCAAAGCTTTCAGCACCTTGTAAGGAAAAGAGGTCTTCGCTGGGCCGTCTGCAGGCTGAAAAGTTTAAAAGGATCACATTGGGATTGTTGAAAAAATGCCCTTGTAAGCATTAAGGCTTCTGCGCACAAAACTATGAAAAAACTAAAGAAGAAAGGGATGGTCTTGTTTGTTTACATTCCGCAGGGATTACTTGCAGCAATTGGATGTTTGGTAGCATAAAATTCATATGGATTTCAAACCAGTTTCATAGGATTGCAGGAGTAACATCTGAATAACAAATGTTTTGTTGTTATTTTGTCATGATTTTTCTAGTCCATAATGAATTCAAGTGGACCACCACAGGAACAGCATTAAGCTGCATGGGGATTCACAGGAAGGGTAACCTGATGTACCTTTTTCACCCCAATATCAGTGTATTCTGGGATCACTTCTCACCTTCTGTTCTTCTGGTCCGGCTTTGGATTTCTCTTCAGAAGGATTGCCACCCTCAGTCACCTCCCAGTCCTCCTTACTGCACATTTAACAAAAGGAAGAATACCAATTACCAGAAAACATGCAACACAAACTCAAAACACTTTTTATTGCCCCAGCTACAGACACAAATGCCATTGAAATCTTTATGATTGGTTCTGACTTTGGTTACTCAAATCTTGATAGATAGATAGAGACAGATAGGAGATAGATAGGAGAGATAGAGAGAAAAATATTTTTTCCTCTATTGCTCATTGTTTAAAGGCTTCCATGGTTTTTCTAATTTTATGATTTTTTTTTTGCTTCCTGGACTTGAGAAATTGTGTGAACTCTGTCAACTCTTCCACCAGTTCAGGCGCTCACAATGTTACATATACACTTTCATGTTATATTAAATGGTACCGCATACACAGTCGTAGACAAATGCTGAGGAAGCAGCCAATACCATGAAATGACCTCAATTCTAATCTGACATTAAATGTTAGATATTAACTCGTAGGCTGACTTCTTGTTTGATGTGGGGCTCTTGTGGTTCTTCTCGTCGCTGGTTTCGAAGTTGGCGTCCTCGCTGCACATCGAGGAGCTGTTGCGATACCGCCGCCCCACTGCCGTGGAACACATCCAGGGCACAGTGAATCTCCTCCTCCTCGATCCCAAACACATCCTTGTACAGGACCTCGTACAGGACAGCTGGAGGAAGGAAACACACGCACGCACACACACACACACACACACACACACACACACACACACTGAGGTCTCGCTCTATTCTGGTCACAGACAGGCCCATTTATTCAATATTCACCATTTATTTTTAAACTGAATATAATGCTAATATTTCCATTGTTCAATTATCCATTCACAATTTGCCTTAGTGAGCTCTGAGCAAAAATAAATAATTAAAAACTAGACAGTCAAAATATGTGGGGAAAAAGTGTAAAATACAGCAATAACACTGAAAGTAGTGTTATAAACTCCTGCTTATCCCAAAGTTTACAGCTGGTCCAAAGATAATAAATAAATATAAAACAAGGCTAGATGCTTTAAGTGGCAGATTTGCAAAGCTTACTGTATGCATCAGGGGTAAGGTTTACTACAACTTTCTGAAAGGAATTAAAAGCAGCTCTAATGTTTAAGATAATAACTTCATTGAAGGGCTTTACCTGTGTCGAAGTAGCAAAACTGACTTCATGTTCCAAACTGCCCTTTATTAAAAATAATTTCTTCCAACGTGTGTAATTGTTAAAAGGGACGACTTGCACTTGCAATAGATTAAAGTTAAGCCTTGTGCTGATACCCAATCTGCAGGTCCTTCAGTAACACATTCCTTGTTAAAATTGTCCTTAAGCAAAATCGGCCAGATAACGAGACAAGCATTTGTTGTAAAGAGAAGCCGTTACAAAACTATGCATAGCAGATGACTTGCAGGAGGAAAAGCTCCCCAAGGTTACAGACTGAATTGGTAGCTGTACACTGGTTTCTGACTCCCTCCAAACAAGTAATTTTCTTCAGGATATGTTGTTATTGATGGCTGAATTTTTTTCAAAGGACGGAATACTAAGCACGCTCAGACTTTCTAACCCTGTATATTAACTCCCTGTTCTGTCCCTGACTAATGTATCACAGATTTCAAAGCAACAGCCTGAATTCTGGAATAGAAGAGTCTTGGGAAAAGACTAATACTTGTAGAACTGCTGGACTCATTTTCTGAAGCTATAGCTAATCCATCGTTAATCCAGGCAAAGAGAAGTAGCATTTCAGCATTCTCAGATCTAAAACGTTTTAGGGACATGTTCATTAACAACAACGGAATAATGACTTTGGGATAGTTTAGGATTGAACCAAACTTAAAATACAAAATAGAGGAAAATTAACCTAGCATATTTGGTGTAACAAGTACTAACCTTGGCACACTGCTGCATCAGCAGGGTAGTGTTTTGGATACACATTATCATAGTGGCCATTGTTAGAACAGCACAGCACAACCTGAAACACACAAATAACAACCCACTACAGGTCAGACTGGAGATCTTGCTCATTAAAACACATATCATCTTGCCTGTAAAATGACCAATGCATTGGATGTAGTCTTATGTTCGTTCACATTGTAAATGTACTCCTATATTTACTAACGGAGCACATTTTTAAAGGCTTTGTTAAAAGTCACGAGGGAAAGTCCTTCATAGGACTGGTGTCTTATTAGATCGCAATCAAACTTGCTTATAATTAACTACATTTTTAGTGACAATATACTGATTGCATATTACATTACAACAAAGACATACCAAATATGTATGTTTTACTGGAGAGTAAATGAACCCAGTCTTGTGCTTGTGTTCTCTTTGTTAGACTCTATTGAAAGATGTGCCTTATCTGCTGCATGACCTCTTCATTGAGTTTTTTCCTAGAAAGGTGGCTCCCCCTGCTGAACTGTTATTTTATACAGTGTGTATCCTGCACCAGCTGGGCTTGTAAAAAAGCCCATCAGCAATGACACAGATAAGATGAAAATGATCTATGAAGACGACAGCTGGATGGATTAGGTAGAAAGAGGCACAAAGCGATATTTAAAAAGGCATAAATCAACTAGAAGTGAATAGAAGGGAGCAATGTGTGGAGAAGACAACATTTTAAAGTGACCTAATCAATGACTTAACTATGTTTATACGGTAATCTAAAAAGCAGGGCTGAGCTCTTATGATTTGCCAATTATATTCTGCAACACAGAATATGAAGGTAAATAGAGGTTGTTGGTTCCTCGGTCCAATTGGCCTGAGAAAGTGTGAGACGCCTGTCCACCTGTAATAAAACAGGCTACAGAAAGGGGCGCGCTCTCTACGTACAATATGTCAAACTTACTTTAAGGTGCAGTGCATATATTCTGGTAAAACTAAAGCAGAAATACAAGCAACACACTTGTAACAAGACAATCCTACTAGAACTTATAAAATAGTGTCTAATATGGGGGAAAAAGGGTGTTCACTCCACTTAACACTGCAGACCAGGTATCTAGAATGTTTAGATTTTTATTTTGATGTCTGCAGTGTTAAATCAGATATATGCAATTAGCAACACATTTAAAACACTGGACACCAGGAAATTATGGCTGCTACGGTTTCATAGGCTGTATGTGAATACAGTCCCTCGTGAACTGGAAAACAGTGGAGACTAGAAAGACAATAGTGTGTGTGAAGTAATACAGCACTGTAGAAGTCATGCAAACCAGTACATGCATTGCTTTCACAGCTGACACCTAAACTGGACTATCAGGATACCACTGGTCCAAACCGAGAGAGGTCCTGCTGAAACAAACTCAGTACTACCTTCTCTTTGTAATCATCATCAGCAACTTCGGTAGGTGGTTTCCCTGGATGACGATATATAATGAAGCGGCGTCTACAGGAGACAAAGAAACCCAGATTACACAATTACTCCCCTGAACAACAAATTACAGTAGAGTCTCATTAAATCGGAACCCGTTCGGACCAGACCATGAACAGACCAGTGATTTAAAAAAAAAAAACTACAGATGCTACTGTAAATGATTTACACCCTTATCACAGATTTTAAGTTTGGTCTATACAGCTGCTATTCGAACACGTCATTATTGTTCTTGCCTGGTTTGGATTATGGGTCAGATTAGGATAGTTCCACAATTTCAGCTGTACATTTCAGATACTTTACAGATGAGGGTAATCACAAATGGCTTTTACTTGATCATAGCATGTCAACCATTTAGCACTAATTAAGATCGAAATAATTTGTCTGCCTTTCTTGACAAGGGAGAAGTGCTCATAAAATACCATGGTGTCGGACATACTCAGATGAACTGACTTATCCATGTTGGGATGGTATCAAAATATCCGTGATGTTTGAGGACTTGTTTGATGTTTGTGATGTTGGAGGAGGTACACATTTTTTTTCTATGTGTAATATCAGACCCTTATCAATACACTACAACAGACGCAATCTTCCTTCTTGATTGTAACTCATATATATGTGTGTTGGACATACACGTCTGAAATAACTTGGTACAAACGTTTATATAACTTAACAGAATTATAATGTAACAGAATTACTTACATGTGCTTATTAAACAGGAAAAACCTTTCAGTAAATCACAATGCAGTTCAAAATCACAAAAAGAATAATTACAGTACAATATATCTGTGGATACACATCAATCGTCATACAGTTGCATTCAGTTGGAGGTCAGGGCTGCGGTGCACAGTGTCACTCTGTGCAGAGCTGTGAGGGGAAGCTCTCATGGTGCCTGACTAGCCACTGCCCCTCATCATTCACAAGCACCAAAGAAGCAGCCAACAACCAGTATAATTCATCACAATTAAGAGCAGCACCTCAAACTTCACTTACTTATACATTAAAGAAAGAGCTTTAATCTCCACCTGGCCAGTGGTTTCCTACAAAAAAAATAAAAATAAAATAAAATTAGCTTCAGGAAAATACCCTCAATCAACACAATGATTTAACAGAGGGCTCATACCTTTGGGTCTTCCAACCGCTCCAAATACTTTTCAAAGGACCCTTCAACAAACTGGAATGAGCAAGACAACATGTTATAATTCAGCCACGGTATACAGCAGTACAGTCTGCAATACAATAATATGACCCAATTTGTACAATTACAGGGGTGGGCATAAGACTCCTATTACATGGCACTTGGATCCATTCCTGGTTTCCTAGGAGTTTAATAAGACACACCTGAGCTTGTTACCTACACACTGACTAATCAAACTTGCAGTAAAACCTGGAATGGGTGAAACTGTTATACAATATAAGTGTTTTCCATCACTGTAATTACCACTTCGTTTTACACTGGTGCAAGAGCTACTCTGGACATATGTCCTGTATTGTACTCTATGTATTGAAAATCAACCCATGGACATGTGTTTTACAAACAGTTAATAATTAAATACATTTAAAAATAATAATAATTAAAAAAACATTTACAATTTATAACAAACAAATGCCAGAAAAACAATATCTGTATATTTACTAAATTCTTAAATGTTTTTTTTTCTTTTTAATTTCTTTGTTTAATATTTAATCAATAAATTACTTACAGGCTCAAAATTGCATCGGTTGGCCCTCATAAAGGAGACACATGCCTTCCTGATGTGCTGGTGGTAATTCTGAGAGTAATAAAGCTGGGGAAACATTTATACAATGTAAGCATCCAGGAAATACAGGTCAAATTGAAGAAGAAAAAGAAGAGAGTGGGAGAGATTCCACTTTCCATTTGAATAAACCAATGGCAAATCAAACTACTGTATGTAAATATCAAAATATAGAGCTGCCAACCCACTACTTATGTATATTCCACTTCACGCAATTACACTAAACGTCCCAGTATACTAGATAGTTTTCATGATAATATAAAGCAAATATTTTCTCAGAAATATTTAAACTCAACTCATTACAGCGCAGTAAAAGTACATGCAATTACAAATGCCAATGTACAGTAAGCAGCAACTTACTCAGTTTGACAGCTAACTTATTTATTTTCATTTTCTCTCAGAACTCAAATACATGTTTTTGTATCTTACCTGTTCAGAAACAGCTCTAAACAGACAAGAGGCGTCTCTTGCTGTAATTTTTCTATATAAACCCAAACTGGCCAGGTATTCATCCATGTTGACCTCACTCAGCGGCTTCTGCCCAAAATACTTTTTCCAACCTTTCTGCATTTTTAACAAAATAAACTACAAATAAACAAGTAACAAATCAAGACTTCGCATCTCCATGTTGTGGAGTACACGAAGAGGAAGCGAAGAAAACCTATTTTCCCGTCGGTGTTTTATTTTATTATTTTTTTTTGGTTTGTTTAAAAGTTTCCTTTCGAAGAGACAAGAGCTCCACACAGCTGGTACAAATCTGCCCAAGTAATACCAGCCTGTAATTGTAAAACAGACTTCAGGTGATAAATGAACAGGCGATGGACTGTTAATTTGAAGTTTTATTTTTTTGGCTACATCGAATTTATCTTTCAATAGCTGATGCATTAATACACAGTAAACTGTTGTGGCCCTTTCAAATGCACACAACGCAACAGTTAAATCCGACCTGTCAAGTCTTTAGTATTATTACTATTACTATCAACTGCTCAAAATTGTCTTTGATGAAATGCATTACCTGTTTATTCCTTTTTTTTGTTACGAGCTAAAAGAGAAATGCGAAATCATATTGACTGAAGTACATATTTTCATTCCACTACTGTACAATATTTTCGTGTTGGAAGAAAAACACGCCATGCTTTGATAATGTGTTTGTGCCCTCAGTGCGTACCGATTAACTTTTTTTTTTTTTTTAATACGGGCTTCCTCGTGCTGCTACCCATGACAACAGTTTTTTTTGTTTGTTTGTTTGTTTTTTGTCTTGTTGGGTATTTGAGAAACGTAACACATATTTAACGTCCAGTCTTTCATGGTTTTGGATAGAAAATATGTATGATGTTTTTTTCAAAGAGGTCCTGATGCCGTAAAAATATTTTTAAGTAATAAATTGATTGATCCGCCCATCCCCAGGTGACACAGTTATACCACAAGTCGGGAGTACGCACGTGGTTATGTGTTTATTTATTTATGTTTTGTTTTTCAATCCGACAAACAAAAACCAAAACAAAACAAACAAAAAAAAAATGTCACGTTAGTTGATCAATTATAAGAAGCATAAGAGTGTTATATTATACAACATTACAATGCTACTGTTAGCAGAAGTTCAGAGTAATTGGTACAGGGGCTTTTCTTTTCAAGGTACTTCTCTATATGAATAAATTAGCAGGGGAATGTTAAAATATAAAAATCTGCTACCTGCACTTTTTCTTTTCTTTTTTTATTTTTAAAATAAAACCTAGTTTTTATGTACACTAAACTCTCAGATCCTGATTGGCCACAATCTTGGACAGCCTTGCTCTAAGGTTATGCTATGTTTGAACTAACATGCATTTCCAATAACTACATTACATTGAAATAAATTGCTACTCTAGCAGCCTTCAGAGTTGTAGTTTGATTGGCACTGCAAATTAATCTTGTAGCTGTTGACTCGTAATAATGTAGACAATTTTAGGTCATCAAAAATCTGTAAAAATGTATGTAATTTGTGCAAATGGAGAATGACATGTTACAAAACATAAATAAATTATAAATTAATACATGCATGTCCACACTAAAGAAAATACACTAGTAAATCAAAAATGCATGTTCTAGTTAGTTTATTGTGTATATATTTAACATACATTTATCGCAATACAATCACAAGAGTTGCACAAAACACCAACAATATGAAGCACACATTTTTCTGTGTAAAGCTGGCTGTCCTCCCACTGAAATATTCTGTAGTATTTAAAAGAAAGCTGCATCACCCAGCGGGATCAGTGATTAAGTTACTGAATATGTGGAATGTGTTTAAAGCTCACCTGCCTGACTCAGTGCTAACATTACTAGGGGCAAAGATCAGGGCATTCTGGTATACAACACATTACAGTTCAGTAAGACGGTCAACAGTATTGGCTCAATGGCACAGTGTGTTAATACACTAGCATAAATGGACCAGATTTTCAAAGCATTTACTCCAGTCTTTAATAAGCTCTGTTATTTGAAAGAAGAACATTCAACAGTAATGTACAAAACAGAGAAACAAACAACTTGTGGTGTTTGAGATACAGTAACTCAGTTAGATGGCTTAGATGTTTGACACTAGTTTTGTAAAGTCAATAAGGTGTTTTCTCCTTTGAAAAAATATGAGTTAATAAGACTGGAGTAAACTTTGAAAACGTGGCCCAATCTGTTTTATAGGCACGATAACCTTCATGTAGTTGTAGCAAACCAAATTATTCTATAAATACCTGCTATGCATTTACATTTACTATAAGTGTAATAAACATTGTATAGTAAACATTGTGTGCACTATAGGTAATCACCATTTTATTAGGTGTAACCATTAAGGCTTCCTTAGTGGGAAGCTGAGCCCACATCCCAAAGTCACTTGCCAACAATTGTAGCAGACTTGAGGCATGTCCAAGGGGCATTGTGGAGGAATTTGCAGTAGTAGAGAACTTTAATCTCTGGTGCCAGTAATCAAGGGCATTTTATAAGCACTACAATGCATCACAAAAAAGAGCCAATACTCTTTTTCACACAACCTCCTGCTATTTTGATGTAACCTGTAACAGAGATGTATTCTGGCGCAATACAGACACATGCACCATACCACACTCTTATCACTGACCCTGATCAAGATACACTTGTATGGTACATGGTCATTTTGGGGACTTACTGGGTGTCCAGCTGATCTTCGATTTACTTTGACTTTAACCTTGCACCTAATTAAAGTGCCTCTTTTCACTTTTTTGAACCTTTAAATATACCTACCATTTCAGTGAAATATAAAGACAACATTTTAACAATACACCAGTCTCCTTGCCTTAATTGCACATTATTCACATTGCTCAATTCAACTCTTGCACGCCCAAGCACAGCCCCTCGCTCCACTGTGCACCCTTGTTTGTGATTTGGACAACAGATTGACGATTATTAGTTGCACAAATAGAAATAGTGAAAAACAAAAACAAAAACACACAAAAAAGACTGCTTTTAAATTGTATGGTAGTTACAAATGTTGCAGCTTCAAAAAAAAAAAAAAGATACAGTAATATGGGCTATCAGTTAGAGACTTCAGTAATATCTGTAGTTCATTTAAAGATCCATCCATACACATCCAAGGGATTCAGCTCCCTACAGCAGGAGTTTCATGGACTCGATCCTAGAGGGAAAGCCTTGTTGAGTGCAGGTCAACAGTCAAAGCATTGTCATTTCAGATCATTTTACAGACTGAACAAATAAAACAGTGTGATAAGACAGGCTGTTAATGGAATCTCTAAAATAATCAGGATAAAGTTTATAAAATAATCAAAATATGTTGAAGATGGACAGACAATAAATCAGCAACATTTTGATGGTCATATCACAAGAATGGTTGAGACGCTGAGGCGTATTATTTAATCTTAGTACATGTTGTACTATATTTAGTAAGGAATTCTGTCAATTACACTGCTAGAGGCTAGCTATGGTTCTGAAAATGTCGTAAGGGGAGGGGGTTATGTAACTCTAGACATGAGATTTTGAGTTTGCATACTCTAAAACATAAATAATAACGGTCTTGTACTATGATTTTTCTACAGCAGGGAATAATGGGGCAGGGTGGTAGGTGGGATACATCTACTATATGGCAGCTTGCAGCAAAATCTGAACCGGCTGTGTACAGTGTGCTGAATTGAAATGGAGTTATAACATACATGAGTTACATGTTACTTAAATGTTCAAGAAGTGGTGCAAAATAGGAATGACCTGAACAATACCATTACATTAGTACACACCACAGCAGTTATTAGAATTAGGGCACAGTTGCAGTATGGTTAATAGTTTTGTCTCATTACAACTAATCATTTAATACCATTTCAGGAGTCAAAATTTTTAGTGGTGTAACAGGGCAGTGCTGTAGGGATTCTGTTCCCTGGTGGCATATATATATACAGTAGTACATAAAAGCATTAATGATATATATATATATATATATATATATATATATATATATATATATATATATATATATATAGTTAATGTTTAACCAATGTCAAAGGTCAACATCACATATTAGCATCATTATACACTTCAGGGAAACTTATGAATACATTCTTAATGTATTTTATTCAGTTCCAAAATATTTACACCAATTTGTTGCTAAATATATATTTTTTTAATATCATCCATAAATAATGTTTTTAAAAGGTATGACAAATGTAAGACAAAAACATAATATATTTTAAATGTATGGTAAGTTTGTTGCAAATATATATTGATAACAATATATTGTAAAATATATTTTTAGTCAGTTAAATAAAATGAATTAGTAATGTATGAAAAATACATTAAAAATATCTGGTGCATATGGAATATAATTTAATCTATGAGCCATATATTTATTTTATATGTTGAAAATATATGGTAAGGTTATAAATATATTAGTCATATATTTAACATGTTTCCCATTCATAAAAATCTATTAAAAATCTATTTTCTTCTGTACAGGCGTGTTCTAAGTTTTTAAGAACTGTAGAAATGCATTTCTAAAACTGCATTCTTAAACTAGAACATTGGTCACCTTAATAATTTTCAGTTTACTGAAAACAAAAATGAATGTAAAAATAATCATATAAGTTATAAAATACTTTTAGAGCTTTTAAATTCATATCAGAAAGTCGCTGTGTGATTAAATATTCTGTGCTTTACTTCTAATCTCCACTCATTGCCAGCACACGCCATCACTGTTTGCAAGCAACGTCAATTAATTCACCTGGCAAATTCAGTGTAAAACTAGGCACTAAAGTCTCAAATCGCAAATTGCAAATTGCTTACCGTCAAACAGGCATATCAGACTGATGACAGAAGGACTGATTGATAGCAAAAAGAACGGCAGTATAACTTAATACCACTTCATTAACCAAAATGAAAATCATTTATTATGTATAAGGGAAAAACACATTAACAATAGCCTACGCTGTGCAGCGTCAAGCTAGAAATCTGTCTGTGTGAACTTCTTTTTATTATGTGATGAATCTGCACAAAGGGGAAATATAGAAATATAAGATGTTTTTGTGTAAAAATAAAAATACATGATCTGAAATCAAATTAACTGAAGCACAATCTCGTAAATGCATCACTTTATTGCAGACTTAATAATATATATATATATATATATATATATATATATATATATATATATATATATATATATATATATATATAATGATTTCCATTACATGAGAGTAGATGTTAAAACTTCATGCTGATTTGAACTTGGCTCTCGCCAAGATAAGCACCAACTAAGACGTAGCTTCACAGTAAACTAATGTGATCCATATGTGTCTCCATCCATTTGCGCTTCCTTCCATATGATGATGTAGATATCCTTCTGTCTGGTGTTGATGGCTGAAGTGTAATGCTGGCTCCAGGGATCAGCTTATTTTGCCTCCCTAGCGCATCAGCACACACACGGCTGCGATGCTGGCTCCGGGATCAACCATAGTGCGGTCTCCCCAGCGCATCAGCATGACAACCGCCTGGATTGAGCTAAGTAGGGTACATCTCTGGGGTCTTCAAGTGGGCACCTTCCATCCTCGGTGTTTCGTCGACTAGCCCACGACACCTCAAGAGGGCTCGACGGTGATTCTGGCGTCCCAGCATCACCCCTCCGTCCCCACTCAACTCAGCCCAGCTTACTTACCTGTATATCAGCCTTTCTTTCTTTCTATTGTGCTTGAGATCCCCAGCCAGAATCTTTCCGTCTCAACCACAGCCAGTTGCTGCTCCTCTCTGCTGCTTCAGATAAGTTCTTCACTGTGCGACGCAACTCTTGGCCATTGAATCCGACATCTCTGAGAAACCGGGCTGTAGAGTGTGCCACAAATCCTCGACATCCCACTTCCACTGGGTAAACCCAGACTCTCCATCCTCGCTGTTCCGCTTCAGTGGCTAGTTGAGCATACCGCAGTTTCTTCCTCTCATACGCCTCATCTACAGCATCCTCCCATGGCACTGTTAACTCCACCAGGTGAACAAGGCGTGCTGATCCGACCACAAGACAATATCTGGTCGAAGGTTTGTGGTGGCAATCTCAGGTGGAAAAATAAGCCGTTGACCAACATCCGCCAGCATTTTCCAGTCTCTAGCAGCTTCCAGTTGTCCTGGGCGAGGATTGGTTTTAACACCTTTTCTTGGTGGTTGCTCTCCTGGGCGGAGGAATGTTGTCTTTTGTGTGTAATGTTTTGATGGAACAGGTGGCAACTTATTGGTCATGTTACGCTTGTCTTCCAATGCTAAGGCCAAACATCGCAGCACCTGGTCATGGCGCCAAGTAAACCGTCCTTGGCTAAGAGCCACCTTACATCCTGTCAAAATGTGCCTTAATGTTGCAGGTGATGAACACAAAGGACATGAGGGATCCTCTCCTACCCAGAGGTTTAGGTTCTGTGGTGATGGGAGAACATCATATGTTGACCTTATAAGGAAACTGATCCTGCTCTGTTCCATTGACCATAGGTCTTGCCAGCCAATCTTGCGTTGTTCCACACTCTCCCATCTCATCCATTCTCCCTGCTTGCCCTGGGAAATGGCCTTTATACACCTCATCCTCTCCTCCTGCTTTTGCACCTCGTTGACTACAAGCTTCCTCCGTTGCGCTGGGGCTGCCTTGTGCCATGTAGGAGGAGCTGAACTGAGACCAAGACCCCTCTTCCATGCTGAACTTGCCCCATGATATCACCAATTGAAGGGCAGCCTTTGCATCCTCCACAGCTTTCTTTGCCACCCACTTTCTTCCAGTTTTCAACAGAGGTGCTGCCTCCCTTACGCATTTGTCGCGTGACTCTACTAATGTCATTTCCAGTCGGACCTTGGCGACTTAAACTCCTCGGTTAGAGCGAGACAGGTAGCTGCAGTATTCCTTTACCATAAAGTCCCACTCTACTGAGGCAGCGTGGAACTCCCAACCATTTCCTGATGTGTGAACTGATTAAAGCTTCCAGCTTCTCTACTGTTGTCAAAGAAACCTCGTACACAGTCAGTGGCCACAGCAACCTTGGCAGTAGGCCAAACTGAAAGCACCAGAGTTTTAGTTATATATATATATATAAATCAGATTGGCAGATTTTACCTGAATTGAAGTCAAAGTAGATGCTATAGTCAGAGGTGAAAGTAACTTTAATTTCTTACCGGTGTAGTGTTATTTTCAAGTATGCGTTAAAAAGTGGTACTCAGCGCACTGCGCTTGCTCTCGCATTACTAAACAACTTCCACTAAGAAATCAGGGAAGTGCCCATACAAATCTGGTACGTTATGCTGTTTTCGGTCTTTTACTGTGACACATTGAATCTTGTACATTGTTTTTACTTGTGCAAGTTTGCGGTGGACTTCATGCGATTTTTTTTTTTTTTTTTTTTTAGAGAAATTGTTTGTCTGTTTACAGTTTAAGTTTGCAAAAAAAAAAAATGTAATGGTAAATGTACGTCTTTTTGACAATAGAAAAACACCCATCAGATTGCAATTGATTGCATATGTACCAAATTCTGACATGTACCACTACATTGACTCTATAGTCCAGAGCACGGCTTCTATCAAAGTGAAAAACAACATCCACAACCTTTAACTTGAAGCCTTCAGGTATATTCATCAAACAGCATTCCAATTCCAAATGAAAATAAGATAGTCCAGACAAGTTGAAAAAGACACGCTAGTAGAATAATGTAGCTAGAAAAATGAATCGATTTTTTTTTTTTTTGTATTATAATTTTTATTACTTGTGCATTTTTCCTCAGTGATATCAGACAACGTCCATTAGGTAAACTGCTCCCCACTACTACCACTGGTTGAATGAAAATTGATTTGAGTTTGTTTCAGGACTCGAGACTTGAACCCCGCCACCCCCAAAAAAACTGGAAAACAAGAAACCAACAGAATGGTGCTGTATTCCAAGACACTGAGCCTATGGTACATTTATACCAGTGGAAACGATGCACAATAATTAATATTTTTAATTATTCTGTGTAGCAACAGTTCAGGAACAGACTGTAAGCACAGATAATAGGTGGCATTTAGGATTTTTTAAAACAATGATTATATATTCCTTAGTTATACCAACGTTTCTCAAAACGTTTTGAAACCCCCACAGACCCCGCCCCACCGACCGACCCCTGTTCCAGCAACTTCCTCTCAGGAAATATTGAATGGGAAACTGCGCGTGCTTCCTGGCTATGTGCGCCGCGATTGGTCTGAGCGTACTCTACGTGTCGCCTGATTGGCTGGCAGGACGGAGTGTGTTTTGTGTTGAGTGGCTAGAGTAAATTTCAGGAAACACTAGTGTGCTTACTTCGTAGTCCAAGAAGCAAAGCAAAAGGTGCTAATTCTTCGGTTTTATTCTGCACCATGCAGACACTACTTTTGTGTTTTTATTTCTTCTGATACCTGCTTCAGCACCAGCAAAGAAAGACGATGACGAGGATTGGGTTAAACTACCCAATAAATGCGAAGGTACAGTAAACACATTCGATCAACCGTATTCATTGTATAAATGCAATCATGAAATGATATATCATAATTTATATATGATATGGCTGTTTAACACGTCTGATTGGTTTTGTGTAGGGAGGTATTGAAAGATCTGAGACGCATATGAATGTTGCACCACGCATCTTATTATTTTCGCATGTTTTGGTATAATGGCGAGTAAATGCTGGGCAGATAGATACAGTTCTACTAATACTGTACTACTGTGTCGCTATGTGATGTGTAAATTCAGCGTACCACACACTTCGTATGCACTGTATGTAGGTTTCATGTCTTATACCATGACAGAAGGATAACCGGACAAAACCGGGCAAATGTAATGTCGTTCCAATAGTTGCAAATGTATATATTTTTACGCTGAATGTCTATAAATGATTTAACCAATTTAAATCATTACAACCCAGTCGGATGGCACTAAGGCAGCTGATTCCGCTGCCGCCAGTAGCTGCACAAAACACATTCTTAATATAACCACCCATTTCATTTCCTCTAAACTTAGTCAATAAAATAGAAGTACTTCTCTTTCTTCAGCCCTGATGCCAGCAGTCTTTTGGGGCTTCTTATTGGCAGTATAATATGTACTGGTAGTAACCGCTTCGAATTTAAAATTGCCATTTAAAGGGAAACAAATACATTTACTTTATTGTTCATTTTGAGTAAGTCGCATAACTCTGCAATACCTCGGATGTTAAAACGTTTCCTCTTTCAAGGGAAGGTGAAGTGAAACTGGGGAACCGTTGAGACTGCACCTGGAAATAAAACACAACTTTTACATAAAGTGATGAAAAGTATTCTTCAGAGTGTTCTGTTTTCCCGATAAATAAATTAAAACAAATGGTCTTGTCATCTGCAGATGCCAGGCAGACAGTCTAGTTTCTAATGTGTACAAACTGTAAACTTTTGAGAGCAGTGTTTAAGAATAAAACATAAATATTATGCAGTATTTTAGTATTTATTGAAAGTCACGGTATCTACTAGTTCTAACTGCAATAAACATCTCTCTAGAGCTTGGTAACGTGACCGATTGTATGCCTGTGAAATGCATTTGGACAGGTGCAGTATACTTTACACTGTTGTGTTTGCTTATGTAACTCTGTTTTTGAGCATTTAAAGTATAATCTAAAACAGGGAATCACTAAAATGCGTTTGGTTTTACAGTGCAGGACAGAGGCAATTTCTTCAGTATTTTAAATGAATAAAATATTTATTATTATTATTATTATTATTATTATTATTATTATTATTATTATTATTATTATTATTTATTTATTAGCAGACACCCTTATCCAGAGCGTCTTACAGTCATAAACAAAAATACATTTCAAGAATCACAGTACAAGTAATAATACAATTAAGAGCAAGATAAAAAAATACAATGACTTTGGTTCTAGCAAGTACAAGTATGACTAAATACGATTCAATAGCGGAGCAGATAACAGTGTCAGTGATAGTTACATCAGGATGTAATTAAATACAAAATACTACAGATTAAATAACACTTGTGACAGATTACAGTACTCAAAAGTACTGGATTAAATGCAGTAAAATAGGGGCAGATAAGAGCAAGTAAACCGCATTTAAGGAAGAGTGATAAGTGTCCAGAGGGAAAAAAAAGGAGTTCTACAGGTGCTGTCTGAAGAGGTGGTCAGGGACTGGGCAGTCCTGACATCTGTAGGAAGGTCATTCCACCACTGTGGGGCGAGGGTGGAGAAGGAGCAGGCTCTGGAGGCAGGGAGTGTAGAGAAGGTAGAGCCTGTCTTCTAGTGCAGGAGGAGCAGAGAGCTCGATGTTCAACAATATGTCATAGCCATGGAACTGTTTTTCATCACTTGAGGAATTCAGTTGTTCAGTGTTTGCTTAGTAAATAGTTTCAGCAAATTCAAAATGTACATCTTTTCTTTTCAGTGTGCAAGTACGTCACGGTCGAAATGAAATCTGCATTTGAAGAAACAGGAAAAACCAAAGAAGTGATTGACACAAAGTATGACTACATGGAGGAAAAAAAGGGGATTCCGATAAAATATGTCAAATCGTAAGTCTTTTAAATCCTGTTAATCTAGCACATTTTACATTAGGGGTGTTATAGTCTGAGAAGGGAAGGTGGGGAAGCATATCAGTGTTGCACAAGCTTCAGAAGACAGTGTAGCACAAAGATGCTTCCCCACCTGGTTTCCTCACAATCGGTCTCAAGGTATCTTCCTGGAGTGTTAGTAATCATGGCAAATAATGATGTAAGCAGAAACGACAGCAGAGAGCACACAGGCTATTACACTGGGAATAAAATACATATTAGGAAAGGTAACAGATATTAGGATGTCCTTTATGTAAGTTGATTGTTAATTCTTCTTTTTTCCTCAGTGATATCAGATTCATAGAAGTAATGGAGACAATTTGTCAGAGGCTCATGCATTATAATTTACACAAAGAAAGAACAGGAAGCAACCGATTTGCAAAGGTATGTATGAGATTCATGGTCCTGTTTTATATCACCTAAGTGGAATCACTGAAAAAACCACAACATATTATAAACACTTCTGCTGTCAATTGAAATCTAGGTAGTGCATAATCAGTATCAGTTTGAAATAAATGGTTACTTCTTTCGCTGTTTTTCAGAGATAGAAATAAAGACTCCCATTGCATAGCACCAATTCCTGGTTTTACTTGGTGCGCATGTGGTCTGTGTAGGTAACAAGCACAGGTTAAACACATGGATGGTCTCAAACTACTCTACAGTGGGAGTCTGCTTTCCATCCTGTTATTTATTTTCAATTTGACACCTTGCCAATTTCATCAGCCAATCAGCTTGTAAATAGCAATGCCATCATCGGACGACAGGCACCCTAATGACACCAAATGAGTGCTGGGACAAAAAGCATAATTCACCTCAATTAAGAAAACAAGTGATCACACTCAAATGCAGTGTTTTCTTCTGTCTGTGTCCGTTGCTAAGATCGACAGGGCTTGGCTACCTAGCAACCAGGTTAACCTGAACCACCGTGAAACATGTCAAATTGTAATAGAACACTCTTTGGGTCAAAACAATGAACTCGCCTTCAAATATCAGCTGAAAACCAAACCGGGAGTGTTTTATCTTTTAAATACATCTTAGAAAGTAAGAATTGTTATGGTCTAAACAAGTATAAAAGAAACAAACAACCCTTGTAAGGTGATGAATATCTGCAGTGCTTCTGGTAAACTGTGTACTGGGTGTGTTTTGAACACATGTATGTAGAATGAATAAGCATTGCAATTGTGCTGCACAGCTTGAGGTCGCATGTTATCAAGTTTCTTGTACTTTATTTGCTTCACAGCCATATTGTTTGTAGTCAATAAAGCAAATAAGTAATTGTTTTTGTTTTTATTGTAAGATCACGTTTTTGTACAGTGGTTCAAAATAACATCACAGTTCAAATGTAAGGCGTGATGTTTATGCATACCCCATAATTTAGCATTATGTACAGTATTTATTGAAAGCACTCATGACTTCAAGCTAATGTTGTATTTTACTTACATAGGGGTAGATGTACTAAGATGGGCCAGTCATGCAGCAAACATACTGAAATTTGCATTTTCGTTACTACTGTTCGCAAAGTGCACATTTTGTTATTTATTTCTTAGCAGACGCCTTATCCAGGGCGACTTACAATTGTTTCAAGATATCACATTATTTCACATTATACACTATTTCACATTATACAGCTATCACATTATTTTTACATACAATTACCCATTTATACAGTTTTTTTTTTTACTGGAGCAATCTAGGTAAAGTACCTTGCTCAAAGGTACAGCAGCAGTGTCCCCACCTGGGATTGAACCCACGACCCTCCAGTCAAGAGTCCAGAGCCCTAACCACTACTCCACACTGCTGCATAGCTATTAACTGACTGCCCGATTCTCTCATTTGTTTGCAGGGAATGGCAGAGACGCTCCAGACGTTACACAATTTAGTGCACAAGGGAGTGAAGGTGGTGATGGACATCCCGTATGAACTGTGGAACGAGACTTCTGCGGAGGTAGCAGACCTGAAGAAGCAGGTGAGTGCCGTTACTTCAGGGCCAGGTGCTTATACTAGTGAGGAAGAAGCATGGCTCACTTTCCCTTGTGAGTTCTAGATTAACATTTTAGGTTTGATATGTGGCTCCCTGGGAGCTACAGGATTTTGCATGCTTATACTAGTTAACCTTTTGAGATTTAGTGAATCTACACTGAACTGCAGCTCCCAGGCTGTTTGCTGTGTTCCTTGTAAACTGAATGCTGCTGAGCTGACACCACAATTCTGGAACTTGGATGTTGAAGGGGTGGAGAGAATTTCACCCTCCAGTGACCTAGGAAGTGGAAGTATGACTGACTTCCTGAAAGTAAGGCATGAAAACTGATAGATTTATAATTTTTAAATCTTTGTATCAATAATAATAATAATAATAATAATAATAATAATAATAATAATAATAAAATAATTTTTGCTATAAGAATGTTTGGAATTATTTTATTAGCTAGAATCTTTTAATGCTACTATAAACTCAGATATTTTTACCATACCTCTCTGTGGTTTACAATGCTCGCCTGTGCTCTACCATACCTCTCTGTGGTTTACAATGCTTGCCTGTGCTCTACCATACCTCTCTGTGGTTTACAATGCTTGGCTATGCTCTACCATACCATACTCTGTGCTTTTTAACACTTTGAATTTATAATTTAAATTCAAATTGTCTTCTCGGGTGAGTGAAGTATAAGACGACGTTGGCTAACGTCTACTTCCTTGGAGTTCTCCTTGGGTTTATGATTCAGTGTTTGAGGTTATGGAGCCAACGATTTTATGAGGCAGCCAAAAGAAGGGTGTTTATTTTAAATAAATTTACTTTATTCATATTTAGCCTGTTTCACTTTTCTAATTATTAGCCTGTGGGACAGTTTGCTTTTGTGTCCCCTGTACTTCAATTCAATATACAGATTTTACAAGTACAAGCTGTAGATACACCCATTTAAAACATTTTTTTAACTGTTTCTTCTTGCTGTCTAATCACTTCCTGTGCAGTACATCACATGACCTGAATGCAACTCGGCCCTTGGAGTGAAACTGAACTACAACACAGGAAGTTGTTGTGCACCAGGAAATAGCAGCAACTTTTACTTAGTGTTATCTTTGACAAATCTGCATAAGCAAAGAACCTGTCGATTTTCATCAGAAATAAATTGGAACTAGTCATAATATTGATATTTCTGGTAAAAGGCATGAAAATTGGTATCGACCATTAATATGTGTGTCAAACTGCACAGGCATGGCCAGTACCACTAGGGGGTGCTGTGGGTTAATGTAATAGCCTTTCACCTCTGGAGGCTTGAAGGTTCAAATCCAAATCAAATCTGGTTGATGGGTTTAACTTAGTCTGACTCACAAAGCTATCACACAATGTGGCACACAGATGTTCAGGTCATGATTGTCAGGGTACATTGGTGAAACTGGGCTCAGGGTATCAATATAACTACAATAAGCTTGATGTAGTTTGACACATTTTTAAGGAACTCTAAAATGAATGTGTGTAAATAGGTTGGACAACAAGAGTTTTTAGGTGATACCTTTAAATAGGATCAGCTGAATCTGGACATAAAACCGTTCGCCTTTGAGACCACAAAGTGTACTCTTGAGGTGAGAAGTTAAGCAAGCTGGTTTGAGTTTATCGTCAGGGCAAGGAGCAGTATTGTATTCCTTCTGACAAATAAAGGTTTGCAATGTGTTTGCGATGGGAAACATGTATAAGAGTGTTGCTGTTTAAAGCCGAGATAATGAATGCTGTAGTTGGAAGTGGAACCTGACTGGCTGATATGAGCCGTGATATTTATAATATGCAGTTAGAATATTAAAGCTGGTTTCACTTCCTCTTTGAGCTCCTGACCTTCCCTTTTAAAAAGAACTGCAGTCGTGTCTTTTATCAAATCTGCTCAAGTGCAGGCCTTCCTATGCACTTCTTTCACTTCTCTGTTCTTCTAGTAAGCAACATGCTTACGATATTAATGGGGGAGGAAACATTTGCCAGGTGTTTCTTGTGTGGTTAGATATCGTGTGCATTTCCAGAAACACCATTTTTTACAATGGCGGGATTAAGGTGCTCTGTGTTTCGCTTGCAGAGCTGTGAGGGGAAGCTCTTGTAGAGCCTGCCTGCTTGCTTGCACCATGAACACTGGATTTTTTCAATAACTGTTTGCCTAATTTTTGCTGCAGTGTGATGTGATGGTGGAGAAGTATGAAGATGTCATTGAAGACTGGTATAGGAAACATCAAGATGAGGATCTCACCACTTACCTGTGTGAAAAGCACGTACTGAAGGGGAAAACCAAGGTAAGGGGCTGAATCCTTGGCTTCACAGTAGATTTGTGTAATATTAGGTCACTGTGAAGTGCGTAAGAGACAGGAATTTGTTGCACACCTCCGGTGGTCATTTCTAAAAGAAACTGGCATACAATTTGTAGAGAGGCCCAGGACTGAATGGCAGGCAGGTGGGGTTCAGGTCAGGTGTGCTCTCCACTTGCAGATACCTTATTTAAGATTTTTCTGAAGATAGTAAAACAAATGGGCGAACCTGTTTTAACCCTTTGCAGTCCATTTATTAAGTGCGCCTGGCGCCAGGTCCAATTTATTTTCACACGCCGCAGTTAATTTTAGACAGCTGTTTAAAAGTATTTTTTCCACAGTCAAACGGGTTTAAAAGGCCCTGCATATCAACAAAGCACTCACTAGGCATCTCCAGCCCCGCCCACCCTTTTGTTCGCTATCGCTTTCACATATGCTAATAAATAAATAATAATAATAATAGTCGTACATACCGATCAATCATCTCCTGATCACTCGTTTTATCACCAAACTCCTCAATAATGCAATCCAAGTCATTATTTTATTACTATAACATCTCAAAAAGCTCTGCAAATGTCCGTGATAGTCTCTGTGTGCTGATACAGTAACAGCCAGCTTGTTTCTTATGACCGCCCTATGTGATATCAGGGCAAGTATGACTATTCATGAGAGACGCTTTTTTTTTTTATCGGCTTGTCTCGACTCCTGTCGCTTCCACCTGACCATTGAATGGTTTTCGGCTTTTTCCGAGAAAAACGACTAGAAACCTTTTTTGATGATGTCCGACAATGGACCGCGATAGGAATAATTGCAATGTCGGACCAGGTCCGACAATGGACCGCAAAGGGTTAAGCTTCTCAGTTACAGAACACGTGCAAAATGTTGGTGTAACACTGTATCCAGTGCCTTTGTCCTGCACCTCTTGCACACTAAATTAATAAGAACCAACCTTTTACGACTAAACTATTTCATTATTATTGAAGATTTAAGAAACTTGCTATCATTTTTTAAATTATTTAAAATGCCCACCAACTTTTTTAAATATGATCCTCTGAGACAAGTTTCAGTATAGGTCACTCTTTGGACAAATATGAAATTGCTATTATTTAATGACTGGTTAACCGGCTTCAAATGATTAACTTATTTAAACATTTCAGAGTGCTTGAAAGAAGTTTGGACTCGAAAAAGGCGAAACAGCAGCTATTGATGAAAAGAAGAAGAAGAAAAGAAGAAAGGAACAAATAATGACAAGGAGAACAACAAAAAGAAGAACAAGGGAAGGAAAAAGAAGACGAGTGAACTGGAGACTGAGAGAAGGGACAGAGCAGAGGATTTTACATCTGACTAAGACATCCAGAAAAAGGTCCCCTCACCCATGATAAAAGTGATCTATGAGAGAGACGCAAGGATCCAGTGTGCTGTGGACTGGCTTCTTAATAGAGTACCAGGCAAAATGTGCACCGCTTTCACAATGGAATGAAGACCACTTAATCCGTGTGATTCAGGCCCCAAAAAGTTTGGCATTGCTTTCAGGAAAAGTGGTGCACATTTTTACTGTAGGAAAATACTTTAAAAATGAATGTGACTGACATACTTCATTTGGAGCACTGGAATCTCTGTAAGTGTAAGGAAGGATTGAAATTCTCTGAGTTTTTTATCAGTTTCCATAGTCCACTCTGAGTGCCACTCAATACAATTGGAGGGAATTGATTATCTTATCTGTACAGCGGTCTGTGTGCATTTGAGATGTAAAGCTATATAACTAATTGATCCTACAATGTTTTGGCATAAACTGCTGTTCAGGTATCAAAACTAGACATTAACAACTCATAAGCGTGTTTGGCATTGGAGAATAAAACCTTTTGCATGTCAGTGGAAGACAAACTAACCCTCTGATTGCATTTAAATGACGGTGCCCTCTCCTATAATTTAAATTCAAATTGTCTTCTCGGGTGAGTGAAGTATAAGACGGCGTTGGCTAACGCCTACTTCCTTGGAGTTCTCCTTGGGTTTATGATTCAGTGTTTGAGGTTATGGAGCCACGATTTTATGAGGCAGCCAAAAGAAGGGTGTTTATTTTAAATAAATTTACTTTATTCATATTTAGCCTGTTTCACTTTTCTAATTATTAGCCTGTGGGACAGTTTGCTTTTGTGTCCCCTGTACTTCAATTCAATATACAGATTTTACAAGTACAAGCTGTAGATACACCCATTTAAAACATTTTTTTAACTGTTTCTTCTTGCTGTCTAATCACTTCCTGTGCAGTACATCACATGACCTGAATGCAACTCGGCCCTTGGAGTGAAACTAAACTACAACACAGGAAGTTGTTGTGCACCAGGAAATAGCAGCAACTTTTACTTAGTGTTATCTTTGACAAATCTGCATAAGCAAAGAACCTGTCGATTTTCATCAGAAATAAATTGGAACTAGTCATAATATTGATATTTCTGGTAAAAGGCATGAAAATTGGTATCGACCATTAATATGTGTGTCAAACTGCACAGGCATGGCCAGTACCACTAGGGGTGCTGTGGGTTAATGTAATAGCTTTTCACCTCTGGAGGCTTGAAGGTTCAAATCCAAATCAAATCTGGTTGATGGGTTTAACTTAGTCTGACTCACAAAGCTACCACACAATGTGGCACACAGATGTTCAGGTCATGATTGTCAGGGTACATTGGTGAAACTGGGCTCAGGGTATCAATATAACTACAATAAGCTTGATGTAGTTTGACACATTTTTAAGGAACTCTAAAATGAATGTGTGTAAATAGGTTGGACAACAAGAGTTTTTAGGTGATACCTTTAAATAGGATCAGCTGAATTTGGACATAAAACCGTCAGCTTTTGAGACCACAAAGTGTACTCTTGAGGTGAGAAGTTAAGCAAGCTGGTTTGAGTTTATCGTCAGGGCAAGGAGCAGTATTGTATTCCTTCTGACAAATAAAGGTTAAGAATTTCTCATCTGTCTGCTAGGGGTTATGGATTGTAGCATTCAGTGTAACGAGAATTCCAAAACAGCTGATGAATGGCAGGCTTGATTTCCCCAGTTAATTAAAATATGTGATCTGCTACCCATTACTGAAATATGTGTCCCAGCATTGATTCAGGATTCTAAAATGGCTTTAAATATATATATATTTTGTGCTAACAAATTACATTTACATATTCTATTTTATCTGGCTGTTAATAGACAAACCGCTACTGTCTGCAAATTCAATTTTTTTTTTTTTAATTGTCTGTTGTAGGGAGTGTTTATTAGGCTTTTTGCTTTTGTGTGAATTTGGTTTTGACAGATAGATGTTTTCAGATTTTTACTTATTTCTATGTTAACGTGTGAATTTGGGTTTGTTAAAATATAGCAACTGGGTATAGGCATGAAACGCCACGGTCATCTGAGTACATCCTTCTTGTTTTAAATTAATTTATAGTATAGTGTTTCAGTCATCACATCCCGATGCTTTTTAAAACCCCAGTTAAAAGCATCCCATGGCCTCAATAGAGCTCAATCATGTGTACATGTAAGTACTGCTAGTCAAGCAGAGTGTAACCAGTAACCTGGAACCTCTGCAACAGTGCCCCAGTGGATAAATCATTAATCATCAGTCATTAAGGAATTCCACCCAACACTGGTGTGATTCTAAACAGCAAGATGAATGTAGTAGTTTAGATAAGTCTTTTCCAGGCCTGTACCCAGTTGTGTTACAGTATTGAAGATTTGATCCTGTTTATTAGATTATCTGTGATTTAAATGTTCATACCACTCATGTGGCTAAATTACCAATTAGTTATTTTTATGTTACATCATGAAAAGTTAGTGACAGGATCTTCTTTTTTGTCATTATGACATCCTGCACCACAAATCCATTCTATTGCTACTGCGTATGATTTCAAACAAACATTGTTATGTATTGTTATACACAAATAGATTATTATTCTGTGCTGTAAGCATTCGTGGCATAAACAAGATATATCATGAAAAATCATGACTTACGGTATTTATTAACAAACTCGCCCGATGGTTCGTTTTGTAGCCACGCCATTACATAAATACTCTTTCCATCATAATTAATCTATTAAACCGTATAAAATCTTCAAATATATTATTACTAGTGGATGTATTCAAAGTTTGTTTTATTTCATTAGTTGAAGTTGAATATTCATGAAACTTGTCTAGACGGTTGTTCGCTTTGATTACGGTGGTACAAATGTATTTGCATTATTAGATCTTGCACTGATGTGTATATATGCCCTGTGAAGCAGTATTTTAATAAAGAGATTTTATTTACAGTGCAATGACAAATATTCACATCACACCCGCTTACTTTGAAATGTAACATATTGCTTTAAGGTGGGATACTTTAGTGGAATTGCATGTTTAAACAGTACTGTCTACATGCAAAATAATGTGTTTCATCTCATTAATAGTACAGTAGACTCTTGCTAATCCAAATGCTGCTAGTCATAACTTCCATAATCCATACTGTACCATGCTATTGTAAAATGAATGCAAAGTTATTCATAGTCATTTTAAACAGAAGTATGGTAGTTTCCGTAAGAGGAGATTGAAGCTGATGGTGATTTTAAGTGTTTCTTTGTAATATTTGCTAATTTCTTTACATCATTTATAAATTTGTAATTTCTGTCAATTTGTAGTAATTGTTAAGAAAAACTTAAAATAATGTGTCCTTTTTTAGTTTAGTGAGCTTTCACTGTGCTTTACTACAATTTGCTGTGCCTTTCCTATCTTATACTGTTCCACACAGGGTTTTAAGTATACTTGTAATGCAGTAATTGCAAATGTTCTAGTTTCTTTCTTTTTGAACCCATAACGGTACAAGGATGCCTTCAAGAAACGGGTTCATCAATTAAAGTACACTTTGTAAAGAACGGGTCATTTGTGTAGTTTTATTTTCACACACAATGTACTTGAATTAAGCAGGTAAAACCCAACATGCATCTAAATGCATGATCAGGACTCAGTGCAGAGGCAGTTCTGACTCATCTAGATGCATGATCAGGACTCAGTGCAGAGGCAGTTCTGACTCATCTAGATGCATGATCAGGACTCAGTGCAGAGGCAGTTCTGACTCTGCACTCATCTAGATGCATGATCAGGACTCAGTGCAGAGGCAGTTCTGACTCATCTAGATGCATGATCAGGACTCAGTGCAGAGGCAGTTCTGACTCATCTAGATGCATGATCAGGACTCGGTGCAGAGGCAGTTCTGACTCATCTAGATGCATGATCAGGACTCAGTGCAGAGGCAGTTCTGACTCTGCACTCATCTAGATGCATGATCAGGACTCGGTGCAGAGGCAGTTCTGACTCATCTAGATGCATGATCAGGACTCAGTGCAGAGGCAGTTCTGACTGCACTCATCTAGATGCATGATCAGGACTCAGTGCAGAGGCAGTTCTGACTCATCTAGATGCATGATCAGGACTCGGTGCAGAGGCAGTTCTGACTGCACTCATCTAGATGCATGATCAGGACTCAGTGCAGTGGCAGTTCTGACTGCACTCATCTAGATGCATGATCAGGAATAAGTGCAGAGGCAGTTCTGACTCATCTAGATGCATGATCAGGACTCGGTGCAGAGGCAGTTCTGACTGCACTCATCTAGATGCATGATCAGGACTCAGTGCAGAGGCAGTTCTGACTCATCTAGATGCATGATCAGGACTCAGTGCAGAGGCAGTTCTTACTCATCTAGATGCATGATCAGGACTCAGTGCAGAGGCAGTTCTGACTGCACTCATCTAGATGCATGATCAGGACTCAGTGCAGAGGCAGTTCTGACTGCACTCATCTAGATGCATGATCAGGACTCAGTGCAGAGGCAGTTCTGACTCATCTAGATGCATGATCAGGACTCGGCAGAGGCAGCTCTGACCTGCACTCATCTAGATGCATGATCAGGACTCAGTGCAGAGGCAGTTCTGACTCATCTAAATGCATGATCAGGACTCAGTGCAGAGGCAGTTCTGACTCTGCACTCATCTAGATGCATGATCACGACTCAGTGCAGAGGCAGTTCTTACTCTGCACTCATCTAGATGCATGATTAGTTCTGATTCTGCCCTCATTCCGAGGCTACTATTTCTAGTACTCTTCAGCTGCACTTCACTTCCTCTTGACTGTCTTGTGTGCTGTAGGCTAGCTCAGTCAGTGTTCTTGTAGAAATGAGAAGTGAATATCTGACTTTATTATGATATTAAAACTTGCTCAGTAGACCTTTGTTGTTGTGTTTTTTCAGTTTTGTTTTGTTGTTTTTTTAACCAGAAGATGTTGTTTTTATAGTTTTATAAAAAATGTTTAACTGATTACATGAGCAGTTTACACATCCTGTGTCATCTATACCCCTCTTTCAACACTAGAGGGAGCTGGTGCTCATTTCCCATAAAAACTGAGTTGGATTGATTTTTTCTCCCCAAAGTTGAAATGTACTTAAATAAATACAGCAAGTCGAAAAAAACTGCTTTTCAGATCTAGATAGAACATGGGGAGACCTGGCATCTGATTGCTTTGTGAAAAGCTCCTGAAGTAACAGGTCTGATTCAAGTTTAGAACAGCACCATGCAGGATTAAGATTGGCTCAGTCTTTTTGTAGTTCATCCATCTGTCATATTTCCTGTGTTATCCCCGGCGGCTGAGTGGAGGCGTATGTCACACTAGTGTACATACATGAAGCTACTTGGCTTAGGGTACATGCTGCGGCTGCATGACAAGTTCTACTGTAAGAAAGACCGTTTCTAAAGTGTGTTTTATACCTTTATAAGGGTTCTACTTGTTGTCATCTATGTTTTCTGATGCATAACACTGAAGATTGCAGTCCCTCTTCTGCCATTTGCTGCAACTCACAAGATCACTTATCAATGACATCAAAACAGGACCCCACAAGACCTGATGTCACATATTTATAAACGTCGGACACATTAGGACACATTACAATGACAATACCCCTTGTAAAAGACACTGCACAGTTTACTGGACTGAATCTTCTACTGTAAACATTGACGATTTCAGTTTAGCTTTTTTCTCAGTTTGTACTGAAATGACTCCTTTATATCAGCAAACAATATTTTTCTTTAATACATTTAAGGGCTGATGTAAAGATATGTGCAAAGTGATTTGCGGCTGCAAAACACCCATACTGCGGCCAAAATCTGTGAATGTTCAAAGATTAATTGTTAAATAAGCAAGACCAGGAACGTTAGGGGCTGATAGTGGTTTTCACTTCTAGTAGAAAGCGGCGACGACTGTAGGAGCAAGGGAGCAGAATAGCCTATTGTGATGAAACGCTAACGTGATCCTTTCAAAAAAAAAAAATACAAAGAACATCATACTGGGAAAGAAAGACAAGATTAAAAGACTCATTTAAAAGTCAAAATACATATGTTGACCTACATTTCTTCTGGAACAACAGGAATGCATGTCGAAATAGATATATTTATTTCATTTGCAAGAAAGATAGAGAATACTTGTACTGTAGACTAGTGTGTTAAAAGCCTTTTCCCCGCCTCTAGAATCACAAATCCAGTTGGAGGGCGCTGCTGCGTGTTTAGTTGTAGCTGTCCTTAGGGAGCTTTTTGTGTCGAGGTGAATGGTGAATATAGTTTAATTCGTGTCTGGCTGGAGGCTCGCTGGTTTGCTAATGATCTTCACAAACAGGATGCACGAGGCTAATATTTGAGGGAATTCTATTGTTGGAATATGAAGACGTCTCGTTTACTTTTTCTCTGAATAAAAAGAAACGGCTAAACTGTTTATTCAATAACAGTGCTGTCGGCTATCAAGACTACTCATGTGAACTTGTATATATATTTTTAATAACAGTTTTAATTTATTAAGCTATAATACTTTTAAACTCTTAAAAGTAGGATGTAACATTAAATGAAGACCCTGGAAATAAATCAATCTAGATTTCTCTAAACAACGCGTAGAGAGCGTGTGTTCTCTACTTTTTCTATTGGGATAATTAGTTAGTTACAATGGAAAGATAATCGTACAGAATCCACTCCACAAAAGATATCCGACCTGCAGACCACATTGCTGGATATTAACTGATCTTCGAAACCTGTCAGAAAGTTGTTGGATTGATTGATGCTGGATTCAAGACCAAGGAAACTGTCATCACAAGAAACTGATGCAAAAACGGGGAAAAACCTATGCTACAAATATATTACATTTTTGTTTAATTTATAAATAACTTTATATACTGAAAAAATAACATATTTTAATCGTTTTTTCTTTATGTTAGACACATTATTATTATTATTATTATTATTATTATTATTATTATTATTATTATTATTAATAATAATAATAATAATAATAATAATAATAATAATAATACACTTGTTTTTATAAACAGCTAGTGCTGCAGCATGTGTGTAGTGTTCAATTCTCATTTTCAGTGCTTTTTAAATATATTGTTCAATAATGTTGATTAAAATGAATACCATTTTGATGGACTTGTTTAAACCTACGACCGAACCGAACTATTCCGTGTTCCCGGGTAACTTCACCACTGCCGAACTTAACATCCTGGCACCTACCTTGGTTACGCAAGTTTATACCCCGAGCAGTAAAATGCCCAATTTCTCCACATACATCGGTCTCTTTGTCTGCCTGCTACTGTTTCTGTTAGTTTTAATGGTTGTGATGCTCTACAGACTGAAACATACTATTGCCCCACTGCCAACAAATGTGGAAAGCGCTTCTCGAGTGGAGGAATTCACTGACTTTGAACCGAGCCATTTTGAGCTGGGAAGAGTCCCATAAAGCACACGCGATTCTTAAATTGTGCAGCGCTTAACTACAGCTAAACAACAGAAAGTATACCGTTATTTGTTAATGACATATTTCATTATTAACTTTGAGCTTTTATTTGTGTGTGGCCTTTTTAGTCACACAAAATGATGAATGGAGTGATGACATGCATGCTATAATTATTAACCAGTTATCCCATACATGAACATTCATGTATTCATAAAGTCTTCTAGAATGGTTCAAGTATTCTGAATAGTTCTAGATGGGTATACCTGAACTGTTCTAGAAGTCAGGACAGTTCAGAACGGATTATGTTCTCAACTAACAGTGGCTACAGCATTAGCATTAACTAGGCAGCAAGATTTTAGCTGGTATTATCAATTGAATCACTTTGAATGCTGTTTTGAGTAGATGTACTCACCTATTCCTAAAATGTAAACCTGCTTTTGTTGTCTTTAAATATTCTGTTTTGCTCACTGAAGTTTTGTATTCATAATCATGCCAAATTGAAAAGTGGTCACTGAGTATTTTCAAATGGGGTCCAATGGCATTTTAGTGAGCTCCTTCTAAAAAGCAGGCTGCCAGTGGTCTAGATGACGTTTGAAAGCCATGTGGTTTCTTATCCCAAAATGTGCATTGCGAATGAATCCCTATTGGAAATAATGTCTTTAGGATACACACTGTGTTTGGCTGTACAGTATCCCTGTCTCTTGCTAACATTAGTATAATGGGACCTCAGGGTAGCGTTGGTGTCTCAGGTGCTTAACACACTGTCATTGTGGATACAAATTCAGCCTGTGCCTCATCTCAATTAGTGCACTATTAAAATGAGATGTTTAATTAACCCTGCTGTTAGTGTCTCTACTCTGCATAGTTTTAAATATCTTAATGTACAAGTCTTTGCTCAGCAGCCCGCTCAGAATACAAATAACTGAGGGAATAGCCCCTGAGCCAGCACTTCAGAGTAATTTGAGCAGTCATGGATAGGAAGCCCCTGCCAACCAAGCACCTACTATCATCCCACTTTAAAGCAGGGGTCTCTTGATAGTTGTGACTGACTTGCAGCATGTATTACAAATCCCAAACATATCAAACCTTTGTAAATGAAGGAGTCTGTTATTATAAATCACAGTTTCAGCGACCAGAACTGCACAAGATGACATACACAGGACACATTGACTTATAAATTCATCTGATTCCCTGTGTTCTACCCTGGCACCACACTATGAATACACTTCCTGTGCAGCAGATATTAGGACCCCACCGCAGCAGGGATCAGGTGAGTGGTGACAGGATACTTCCAGGTTTTGTCAGCTTCACTTTTCAAAATTTGGCAGCGAAGTAGAGTCCCTTAATATTTGTTTTATTTTGTGTTTTCATTGTATACAAATATTTCTGTAAAATGTATGTTATCATTAATTATATAGTATCTTGGTGCATTGTATGCCACTGTACTTTAATGGTTTTTGAAATATAGTAACACATATAAATATGGTACTACTAAATCAACAGTGTACTTTGAAAATGTTTGTTATGCAGTAAAACCTCTATTATCTGAACTAATCAAGACTAGGTGGTGTTTAGATAACTGAATTGCTCAGATAATTAAATTACAGCTGTGGAATTGTTTATATGACCTTCTCAATGAGAATAAACCACCTAAAGAGACATTGAAGCCCTCAATTAAATATATAGCATAATACTGCTCTATTCTGGTTTGTGCATTTCTATGACAACAGAGCCCAAGAGCTCTGCACACAACAATATAGGTTACCAGGGGTGCAGTTCAGATAAGAGTGGTGTTCGGATAATCAGTGTTTGAATAATCCAGATTTTACTGTAGTTCAAAGTAAACCATTTACAACAACGTTTTCATTGTAGATTAAACACAGGTTTACTGCCTGAGTAAAATCAGCTTATTATAGTCTAATGCAGACTCAGGCTCATACTGAAGCCAGACTTGTCATCCATCAAGAGCAGCCAGCAAGCTATTGAATGGGGGACACACTAGACTGGGAAACCAATACAACACCTGCAATAACCAGGAGCTGGAGCAGGTTACCTGGACAGTCTGAGCACAGACTTGAAGGACCTTACGCTGACAATTACCAGCTGAACAAAGAAATCAGCAAGAAGACAGCGAGCGAATCTCGATCAGTGGAGTGCTTTTGAAGCAAGCACTGAATGGAGGAGTTGTGTCTAAAAAGACTTAAAAGGAGAACGCTGCATCCCCCATTTACCTGTTGCTTTGGAAACACAAATCTAACAAAGGCTCCCCTTACTCCTCTTCAGGATGATTTCCTAAGATTATTTAGCAAACTGTCTGTTTCACAGCCTTCTTTTCATCACTTCAATTACTATCAACTGTAGCTCGTTAAGATTTCTGCTTTCTTCATTGTTTTTCCAAGACCAGATTTTAAACTTTATTACAAGGCTTTGTTAGTTCATTATAACTGCATTATCATTTATTTATTTATGAATTAGAATTGTAATTGTATGATCATTTCTTTATTTATGTATTATTTATTTATATTATTTGAATGTTTTCATGTCACTAGAATTTTCTGATAACACACATATTTAAGTACTATTTCATCATTTGACAGTACTGTTTTATATTAATGCAGTGCTTGGGTTAGATCTAAGGGCTGACTATGTGTGTGGATGTAATTGGCTATCTTATTCAAACTCAACCAGCTGCATTTTCGTACAGAGAAACTACTGATTGCAAATGTGGCTCATAGTGAGCAGATTACTCCCTGGGCCAAAACTAATTGGCAGGACTGGTCTTTACAGAGCTACTGTCTCAGCTTCAGTGGCATTCAGGATGACCAATCCTGTTTAATTTCTCCACCCTTTGCACTGTGAAGAGTAAGAAGCTTCTAATGGCAGCTTCTTCTCTCTTTACCTTGCTATGATTTTTGCAATCAGTCCGAGTGTTTCCAACACTCCAATATTAGCGTATTTTTAAAATCCTTTTATCAAGACTGTGTTAGAGACTACTTTTCAGTTCTGATTGCCTTTCCTTGCATAGACATGTGTAGCATAGGCGAGATCAGCAAACCCGTGTTATAGGAGTGTGAGCCAGTTAGAAGCTACTGTGGATCAAGTTTCCTTTTGCATTGCTTGCGATAGACAGCTGTGCACAAGATGGCGCTGGTGCTCACTAATTTAAAGACACGTATTGCTAATTGCATGAATTACTCAGAATGATTGCAAAAGGAAAACCTGGCAGCCAGATCTATCTATCTATCTATCTATCTATCTATCTATCTATCTATCTATCTATCTATCTATCTATCTATCTACATACACACTGTATATAGGTTTGCAAGGAGGTATAACTGCAGTGTACAAAAATGAAAAAATGAAGTTTTTTTTTTGGATGTACACAAAAGGGTAACATGATTAAAACATCACTTATTTGAGGAGGTTACAGACAAAAGCCCTTCCTCAATTGTCTAGAAAGAAAAGTAAACACAGTGAAGGGCTTTTGTCTGAAATTGTGTACATCGGAAAAAAGTCATACAGTATATATTTAAAAACACCACTGAACAAGAGCCACTTAATGTTGTTTTTCCGTTGATGATTTCAGAGAATTCTATATCTATTCTTCATAGTCATTGCCAGCTCCACGGACAGCCTGCGTGGTTTCCATGCTATTAGCACAATGACAGGAAAGAGCCAGCATGAAGTTACACTGCACTGATTTTAAGAGTCAGTAGAACAGCAGCTGCTAATTAGCCTTTGGATTGCTGGGAAAGAAAGGGAAAACCCCAGTGTGGAATTGTTCAGAATGCATACAAAAAGTGTAGGGTGTCCCGATACTTGCTGGAGGGAATGTGCTGAATATTCACTATATACACCAGTGGAACTGGTGGCCTCTCCTACATCTAAAGGGATTTCAAGTTATATCGTACATTAACTGACCGTTGAATGGACGGCTTCTATAGCCAGTACAGTACTGCATATCCTCTGACATGTCTAAATTGTGCTGAAACACACCTATATATATATATATATATATATATATATATATATATATATATATATATATATATATATATATATATACTTGAAATATTTTATTTAACATCATGTAATCAAATAAACTACAAAATTATATTGCAAACATCTACCGGAAGCCATAATAGTAGTACAGTATTTCATGTTACAGTGTATTTTGAAATGTCACATTTTCAAATTTTGTCAGTTTTTCATTAAGTATACGGAAAACTACAAAGCGGTATGTAATTCAATATGTTAACGTAACATTATTCAGCAGGTTTCATTTGACTTTATGAAGCACAATGTGTTCATTCTATAGGGTGATGCTAAACTTCTGGGCAGAGCTGTATGCTGTACTTGTGACTATGACGACATTTAAAGGTATTTCGATCATAAGAACCCATTTTTCAGCAGGCCATACTGTACAATCACAATAGAGCTTTACACATTATGTTACCTCCATATTTATACACAACTGTCAGTTCTTACTGTTAAACAAATTGCTTTTTTCTCTGTGTTTTACTTTTCATTTGCTTTGTTGGGAATATCATTTTGAATGCTTTAATGTAAATGTGCACTGGCAGACATTTTGTGTCATGTTGGTTTATTTCCAATATGTTTGCTTGGTATCTGATACAAGCTCTTACAAACTGCGACTAAATACTGAAAAAGTCAAGTAACACTTGGGTAATGGCAGCTCTATACTTTCCTATGTGATGATCTCCGATCCCTTTCAATGAACTGTCATACGGTATCCAGCACAGGGTTTTGAACTCTGACATGTCTGTGACACTGTAGAAAACAAACTGAGATGTGCATATGAACTGCTGAGCTGTACAGGAGTAGGTACCAGTCATGTAACCTGTAATTAGTATTATAAATAGAGTTGAATGTATGAGCTGCTAAATAACTTACTGTTTTCACATGTAAATTTAAATTTGATTATTTAATAGAACATTTATACATATTTCTACCAAAGAACTATGTTGGAGTTCTTCTTAGGGCCAAGACTGGATATACTGTACATTTCTTTGAACATCCTTCAAGAGTACAGTGGCACCAACATTTACTCTGCTATTTCACCCATTTAAATATCCATTATCTGTAATATGTGTTACAGTTATGCATTCAAGGTATTACCCACATTTTTATTATACTTCCATTTAAAGGCGTGATAACCAAAATGCATTTTCTAACCTCTTATTAGATTTAGATTTAGAAGATAAAGTACATGTGACACAATTCACACATTCTTGCACATATCTGGAGAACCACTTATTCAATTGTCATTTAACTTGGCATTAAGCGTGTTTATTAGTTGCTGACATACGTCTTAACATTACTACTGATCCCACTTGTAATGTTCTTCACTTTTTCTTTTTACAATGAGTTCAGCATATAATAAGCAGATACTTCAAATACAACGCTCTAGATGCTGCACACTGGTGCCTTTGTTGTAGGTTACTTAGTCAGATTGCGCTTGGACCATTGGAGTTACTTTGAACACAGGTAAAAAGAGGCAGCAGCAACGTTTTCATCCATAGCACCATCTTTGAAATAGCTGCCACAATTGAAGTATAAAATACAAACAAATAACCAAAAGGGCAGCTACCCTGTCCATAAATTAGCTCCCAGATAAGTGGAGAGGCTGACCATAGTGAAGCCGTGGGCAGGGGGCAGGATAGCTGTCCTCCCTGTTAGACAAAGCCAAAAAGCAGGTTGGGGAAGAGGAGGCAAACGCTGGAGCACAGTGGCGGACATAACGGATTGAGGTAAGATATAAATCCATGCCGATCATTGGATGTATGGTTTAATCTATGGTTAGAGTGTGTTCCCTGCCAGAACCACCACTTTGCTTGATGGTCTTCAGCTGAAAAGGAAGGGGGCAGTGGTAACTTTTCCACGGTGGTAAGAAAGTGGTAAGAAAATAGATTTGTAAAGCTTGGTTTGCACTTGTTCAATACACATTCTAAACCATTATAAGAGGAACAGGAAAGCACATTATTGGCAAGGAAATTGATTTTAAAACCTTCAGGACTTCAGCTTTTAAGTCAAGCAGAAGTAAACAGATCACAAAGAATACTAAGCCCCCTGGAGACTGGTGTGAAGGAGATGTTTAGCCTCAGTGAGTCTGAGGTCTTCTCAACATTTGCCATGGTGATCATTTGCTGCTGCCTGTATGTGTTTTAAAAGCTATTGAAATAAAACAAACCATGTAGCTCCTGATGTTTTAAACCCATGGGCCTGTCCTTCCCTCACCCGCCATTGGGGATGCACGTCTGCAATGACTTTTACAGGGGGTATAACTAGAGAAACGCTGACGCAACTGTGATGAAACTGTGAAGGACATTCCTGGATATTGATAGTATCAGAATGTGAGGATACATAGAGGCTGTCTGTCAGTCCGATTGTCTGTCTGTCTGTCACACTTACATTATTACGCATATCTACAGAATCATTGTCCAAGAAAACCCTTATATTAGGAATGTCAGAGTGTGGGGGCACATGGACAGGTAATACATGTGAGGGGATATACAGTATAGAATCCCCTTAAATACCTTTAAACAGGTTGTATGAAGATGACTCAACACATTCAGCACGTTTTTACATAATAGAGAAGCACTTATTCAACTGTTATTAGTGTCAGAATCTCGGGGTATATGGAGGCATCTTGCATGTGCATATGCAGTGCATGTAGGTCACAGGGATCTCCTTCATGTTATTGATAATTCTATATTTAAAGCTATGGTAGAGGATGAATTTCACTGACATGTTTGTTTTACATACCATTTTCACTAATGTCTCTAAAGGTACAGCACTTAAACGTTGCTCATAGTAAAAGCATAGCCAAGTGTAACAAAGCATAGTGAAAGCATAAGGCAAGCATTGTAGAACCCAGAGAGGTATGGTAGAGTGAAGCATATTAAAACATGGCAAACCAAGGTAAACTATGGTAATTGCATAACATAGCCATGGGAAAGCATGGGAAAAGTGCAAAATGACTTGAACTTCAATAAGAGGCAGTCCTCCCCTCTGATCTGCACCTACTTAGTTCTGCGATCCTTACTTTGCTGGCTAGAAATTGTTCAAATAAACAAAGAAAAAGAAAATGTTCAATATTGTCCTCATTGTCATGACCAGGCCCATATAAATCGTTCTCCCTGTCATTTAAATTGGATTATATCTCTGCCTGGACTTTTCCAAGGGAAACTCAAACTAAATCCCAGTGCAGTGCTATGTAGAGCACATCACTTCACTAAGTGGGTTGTGGCTGCTTCACAAATCAATACTCTACTTTATTAAATGTATTACCCTGTGCAGCAACAGTGTGAGAAACATTTAAAAATCAATACTTTGAAAAAACATTGTCTTCTCAAACATGTATGTGAACAGCCTGGCTCAGATTTTCAATGATGATCTCCCTTTTCAAAGAAACACGACATGTGTTACTGTTGGTTTTCAAAGCTTTTCTTTAAATGTGTAATGAATACAATCCAGCAGGTACCTTTGAAATGCTCTTCCGTGAGGTCTGTGCTGTGAATAAAGGTTGTTTCTCTGCTCAGATTCTGATTGGCTTAGCCTCACATGCGTTTACTGTAGCCACGCTGCCTTCATGATAACACATCTTCACCCGAGTCAACGGGGATGTAGTGGTGTCGCCAACTTGATTTGCCTATGAAATGCAAACGTTAAAAATCAGTGTTGATTACAAAGCACACACTTTGAACTCAGGCAAGGAAAGGTACTTTGCAACAGTGTAAGGATGGAATTACTTACTGTTCCAATACTCTGTGGAGGAGGCTTGTACTGCATACGCATGCTATGAAATGGATGCATTTGTACATACAGTGAAACACCGCAATCAAGAGCAGTCACAGGAGCAACATAATGGAGCCTTCTTGTGTGGTGGCCTTTCTACTGATGGTACATTGCCGAAACTTATTATATTATTTCTTGCAATGCTAACTGTTTTATTTATACATGTTTTTTAAATCAAAATAATGTTGCAGGCTTTGCAGCATATTGGTTTTATTAGAGAGGTCACTTAACAGTGTTTTGATACGTTGTGAACAGCTGTGGTGGTCCTACTACTGAATAGAGTGGTGGACTTTATATTAGAGGTGGCTTTATATATAAACTGTCCCAGTGAACATGGAGCTATATGGTCACCTTATTTATATAGCCAACAATATGAGGCATTCTTTAAGCAGTGTTCTTTCTACTAAGGGGGCCTGAAAGCAAGAGTATATAATAATTCTGCACAATGATTCAGCTCTTGAAAATGCAAACATACGTCCTGTATGAAGATGTAGAACTACTCCAGCTCTGTGTTCCTGCTCACAAAGCCTGAGGGCCTTGTATTATAATTAAATGTTTAATTAACCAGCAGGGTACTTGTTTTGATAATAAAAGAGGTTTGTGCCACTTCTGATTCAGAACAAGTGGTCTCTAATGGACACTGCTTCCGTGCTGTGCGCAGATGAAAGCTAATTTAATAATGGAGAGTTCTTCCGAGTGCCCCTCTGTGCTTGGGCTTGTTAAAGGCTCGGTGCATGCACTATACTCTTTACTGTTCCTAGAGTGATTACGCCAGCCATATGTAGCACATACTTTTGTGGGACTGTGGTGTCTCCAGACATGCATCTTGCAATAGACAGAGTAATCTCCATGCACATCATTTTCAGGTACAACGGGCAGGGCAGCAGGTTTGACAGGATTTGATTAAGGTCTGATAGTGAGCACACGGTTGCCAGGTGCTTCCTTATCCAGTGCCCAGATTCCATCTGTGTTTGTTCACGCGGTTATTTTAGCTTCTTTATGAATGGAACAGCAATTCCAGAGGGAGTGTTGTGGTTGCTATGGCACTCCTGCAGGTTAGAGAGGTACAATGGGTGCAATAATGTGATAAGAGAAAATAAAATGTCCTAACCCTAACTCAAGCTCTCTTCTCTCCCTCCAGATCATTCTCACTCTTTTGGTGTGTCGCATTAGACAGATCCAAATATGAGGTCAATGCTATATTGCTTCTGTATACATAGCCAATACATATTTTATAAAGCTGTGAAGCAAACCAACAGACAAAGATCAGAACAAATAGAAAATAAACACAATGGAAATCAATGCCCTGGGCAGTAAACAACTTAACTGTCAGACACAATTCAATACAGCTCCCATTGGAAATGAAGCAATGCACACCAAGAGCAGAGATCCACTCAGCCAACACTGGGGTTTGCTTTTTTGATCTATCAACCCCACTTAATTAAAGCTGACTTGTTTTAATTCATGATGAAAAGTCACTGTATGTCTTCACTGCCCTGTGCCTGCATTCTGTTCAAATTTGAACCCTGTATACTAAATGGAAATGCACTACAGGAAAGATGTATGGAATGCGTTTTCACTTTAAATGATTTCTCAGTTAATAGATAGAGGTTTTAGACAGGATATCAGAAATAGTGCTGTCAAATCCCATACTTGTACAAATCCCAAAGCTGCTTTCCAGAATGTGTTTTATACATTCATCTTATACTTGCTGTCATGAATTCTTTCTGAGGCTCCCTAATCTCTAGTCCTTAAAAGGTAAAGTTCAAGATAGCATGACAGAGCCGTATAGTGCTAGAGCTCACCCAGCTACACAAAACATGGTGACAAAACAAAGATTGCACTGTGATCATGATCCTTCTAAGCAAAGATTTAGCTATGATAATGATAATGGCTTGTAACCAAGAGCTCCCTGGTTCAAATCCTACCTCAGCCACTGACTCATTGTGTGACCCTGAGCAAGCCACTTAACCTCCTTGTGCTCTGTCTTTGGGTGAGACGTAATTGTAAGTGACTCTGCAGCTGATGCATAGTTCACACACCCTAGTCTCTATAAGTCGCCTTGGATAAAGAGTCTGTTAAATAAACAAAATAATAATAAATAATAATAATTATTAAATAAATCACTTTCAAACAAAGCCACTGTTT